>NSJW01000051.1:0-575306 GCA_019955255.1 Castanospermum australe
TGAAGGTTTGTGTGTAGTCTGGTTTGATGAAGTGTGTAGAGTTCCTGTCCAAAGTGACTCTTAAATGTTGGCTATAGTTGTTATTTGACTAGCATTGCATGTTTGGCTGAAAGACCAAAATCGATTGCTTGCTCTGCTTGATTTGTGCTTTTCAACTAACGGGAGGTATTTTTTAAGTGCAGTCATATTCAAACTCTTGCAGGGTAGTTGCAAATGATGGCCATTGGCCAATTACCCTCTAGTTTCTTCGTCTGGAGCACATGGAAGAAGAAGCCACTGCAATGTGTGCTACTTAAGATATATATGAATGGAAGAGTTCAGAAGAAGAAAGGAAAGATTGATTTTTCAATTCCAAACTGAAAAAATTATAAAATATTTATAAAAATAAAAAATAGATAGTAAAAATATTACTTAATAATTTTTTATTTTATACTTTTATTTTAAAAAAATTTTAAATAAAGAGAATTTTTAATAAAAATAAAAAATTTACTCTCGATCCATTTCTTTTCTCTCTAAACTCCTCCATCTAAATATACTCTTAAGTTATGTTTGAGAGTTTGAAGTGAATAGAAAGAAAAGGAATGTAAAGAAAATGAAGGGAAAGGAAATAAAGGAGAATGAAAAGTTTACTAATAATTTTTTTTTTCTTATTTAAATATTTTAAATCCTCCAAAATCCTTCAAATTGGGATAACTTTAAAATGTTCACCAAAATTAGTAAAGGAGAGTTTTGGAGGATAACTTAAAAATTTTCATTTCATTCTCTTTCTTTTATAAAACTTCTGAATAAGAGGAAGCTTACGATAAATCTCTCCCTTCTCTCATTTTTCTTTCTTAATCCCTCATCTAAATATAGTATTAAAGTCCGTTTGGTATCAGAGAAGGAAAAAAAATGGAATGAAAATGAAAAAAATTTTATACTTTAATCTTAAAAATTTTATAATATCAATTTCATTTTATTTTTTTTAACATCATACCAAACATACTCTTAGTCCCTTAGTAGATAGAGGAGATCTTTTACTTATAAAAAATATTTCTTATACACTATTTTTTTCACACAATTCTTTACACCTTCTTATTTAAAAAAATAAAAAGATAAAAAAAAATAGTATAATTAAGAATTATATAATAAAAATGTTATATAAATAACGTTGTTGTTTACTTATTTACTGCTTATCCTCTTTACACTTGCACGTCACCTCTGGCACAGTAGCATCCCATGCCAAAATCAAAAGACCTTTCTGTCAAATCAAAAAATAAGAAATTCTTTACCCAATTTCAACGAAATTCAGCTCCCCGATAGTAAAATTGCAAAGGAAAATGGTTAAGTTTAATAATTAAATCAAAACAAAAAAGAAAAAATTTTGAACAAACTAAAATATAATTATATCAACAGTTTGTAATTGTATTAAGTTTGAAAAAGAGATGTAAGTAGGTAAGTATAACTAACCTCTTGATTTGCTATGCATTTGACGTGATACATTTGAAATTTTAACCAATCTTATTACAACGTTATTACAAGATTGCGAGCTAGTTGAGTTGCTTTTGTTGTTCTCAACCCATATGTTTTGACCCTAAGCTATTGGTCATCAGCATTTATTACAAATTTGCAACTTGCAAATATTCTTTTTAAATTTCCATTCAAATTGTGACTTTTTGGTACAATTCAATTAGTTAATTTTCTCTCTCATCAAAATATGTGTATATTTTTCTTATCCGTTGTAAGAAAAATCTATTACAATATATAAAAAAGAAAAAGTAATTTAATTTTATCATGTAGAATTTAATTATACTATTTAAAAATTTATTTTAATATTTAATTTTAATAAATAATATTTATGTAATATGTAATGATAATGTGAATCTTAAATATTATAATATATTTATTGTGATAATTAATAAGTCATGATTTTAAATTCTTTAAAAAAAAGTTTATCAATCAAACTTTTTAATTAATTTTTTAGAATTCTTCTTTTCTTTTATTTTTTTATTTTTTTTTATTTAACAATTTTCTTTCATTTTTTAAATTTTTATATTAATTATTCTCAATTTTTTTTTATTTTTCTTATGCGTTGCACAAGTGATCTTACTAGTTTAATATTATTCTTTTGGCTGTAAACACATGTTATGTAAGTTGTGCTTCGCTCAAATTATCATCACAAAAAAAAAAGCAGTCCTAAAAGAACTTATGTGAAAAACAATTCATCATCATTTCTGTTAATCAGAAAAGGAAAAAAAAAAGTGGACAAAGTGAATCCAAAGAAAAATAAGCAACCCACACACCCTGTTTGGATACTAATAATTAAACCATAATTTGACTAACGAATTGTCAGACAGTAACGAAACGTGTGGCCTGAGTTTACAAAGCGTGGAAACTCAAAAAAATCTTCCTACGTTGTGAGCTGCCCAACATTGACCAAATTAACATTTTTTCTCACATTCCTAATCGCCCCCAAAAACCCCAAACTGTTATGCATATAAACACATATGATCGCAATATTGTTTGAGAGTTGCATGTGATATCTTATTTGCTGTGGCTATGTATCTGTCAAACATCTTTGGGTGCTTCTCTGAGTCACCATCATCGGAATCCAAAAGATACATATGCGATGGCAGTGTTTGTGTTCTGAGAAACCCGAAGGAAAACGCAGGAAAAGGATCATCCAATAACAATGAGAACGCCAAGCCTTGGGATTTCATTTGGTCGTCTTTCTGCAAAAAGGTAGGTAGGTCTCCCAGGTTTCAGAGATCATCTCACTGCTGTGAATAAGAAGGCTCATGTGGTTCTGTCGTCAACAAGGCTGTTGCTGGGTGTGTAATAGTGGTTCATGCAGTATGAAATGTAATTCACTTTGTTCCATGCACTTTTGTATTTATTGTTATCATTTGTATAATTAATCTGCATGTTGTGATCATTGAAGATAAAAGATAGTGTATGTTTGCATTTGATTAATTTTTAGAAAAAAAATTAGATTTTTTGCTTGAATATATTTTTAGTGCATGTAAAATTGAACTTTTTTTGTTTTTGCCCTTACTATTTTATAATTTTGATAATAGTCTTCATAAATTCTATTTTCTTTTAAAGTTATCTTTCGGTTACACTTCTGACCAAAGTGTAATGTTATCTTCCTATGTAGATAGTATTTTGTCACAGTAAAGTTAGAGTAAACATCAATTACTTTAATATACATGAAATTCCCAAATTTCATTATTTGAAATCCCTAATTTTCATATCCCAAACTCATCTTCTACAATTCTTCTATTGGAGAGCATGTCCACTTATGTTAAACTGTGGACCTCAAATGTGGGGGCTAGGTTTCATCAAGAAAAGTAAGGGGTTATTTTGTTTTCTGCCATGGAACAGTGATTTGGAGTCACAAGGAACAAATTTGGGATGAGGCTGCATCTTGATGCTGTGCTAAGAAGGTATATGTTCTGTTTTGGAGTTAAAACAGGGAGTGTTTGACATTATTTTGAGCATCATTTCTCTTAGTTTCAGCTTCGTTTTTCTATTCTCCTTATCTTTTCAATCTTGTGCTCTGTTTTTCCTATTCCAAAATCCTTTCTCTCCTTCTTTACTTCAACGAAAACTGATGGGTGCTGCTCCTTTGGGTGCGTGTTCATGGCCCCTCTCTCAGCCGCCCTCTGTTTTTCCCTTTCTCTCTTGCTCCTCCTTTGCTTGTGTGCTTTGTTGTGAGTAAAGTGTTTTCTATGTTACTTCTTGGAAAACTAGTAGTTTTTGGGTGCTAATTCAAGAGTGGCTGTGGATTGGGGTTTTGGGTTTCTGTTTCAAATGATAGGGGACGTAGTTGCTTGGGGTTTTTGGTGCTAATTCAAGAGTTGCTTGGATTAATTTCACATAACTTGTCATGCCATTATCCAACTTAAATTTAATGTGTCCACAATGATAAATGCTATCTACATAGAAAGATAACATTGCAGTTTGAACGAAAGTGTGACGGAAAGACAACTTTAGAACGAAATAGAATTTACGAAGACTATTATAAAAATTTGGAAATAATAGGGACGAAAACCAAAAAAGTTCAATTTTATAAGGACTGAAAACGTACTTAAGCTTTTTTTTTTAAAAAACTTCTTTCAATAAGATTTTAATTATAAGTTATTTTAAATACAAAATAAATTAATACAAACATATACTTATTTCTAAACTTTTAAAATTTTTAAGTATGGTGAATTTTTAACAGGATAATATGATATATTAGAATTATATCTTAGCAAAGTGGTATTAAATTTTTATCTTTGCTACATTTTTATGCTTCAAAAGCACACAAAAATTGTTTCTGGAGTGTATGATTAGAATTAGGGGTTTTTCTGTAGTACACATTTTAATAGTGGTGTATTGATAGGTCACTTATAACAATCGCTAAACAGAAATTACAAATTGTTTATGTTTTGATATAAATTCTTGGAAATTAATTATTTTTAGAAGTAAATAAATTTGAATGTTAGTTGGAAGTATAAAATTTGTAAGTTTTTTCTTTTTGAGAAAGGAATTCCTTATTTTTACTTTTTATGGAAAATGTAAAAGTTGCATATACTTGTTTCGGTATGCAAGTAACATACTTTTCGATTAAAATAAGAATTTTTCGTAAAATCATATAAATTCATAACTTATTTGGCAAATATTTTAAATCACCTATCGATTCGCCATTCTCCCAAATGTATCTGTAGAAAAACTTTAAAAATTAAAAGTTAATTATTTTTAGAGCTTTGTCTAGAAGCTTTTTTTTTCTTTTTTCGGTGATAGTATCAGGACAAGAGTTTTGGTTTGGTAGTAAACACTACAAAAACCACTATAGGAGTGACTTAATAGAAAAAAGTATATGAATAGTTTCTATAAATAGAATTTGTCCATATATAGTTGTATATACAAATGGTCAAGGTGTATATTGAAATATTTATTGTAGGTGACATTCGTAGAATAATATATATATATATATATATATACATATATATATATATATATATATCAAGGAAAAAATCATCCATATTGTCAAAAAATAGATATTAAATTTCTGTATTTACTACCTTTTCCTTCCTCAATTGAGGTCTATTTATACACATAAGGTAAGCTCCAATTAGCTATACAGCAGCATGACAATAGGAAACAAACTAACAATCTCTTAACAAACTCTTATTTACAAAGATCTGCTTTTATCCTTATAACAGAACTACCAGCAAGATAATTTTGACAAGAATTAAATTCAAATCCCAATTTAACACTCTCCCTCAAGTTGGTGCATGGATATCAACCATGCCTAACTTGCTAATTGCTTCTTCAAATACTCTTCCAGATATAACTTTAGTTAACACATCTACGAGTTGATCTTCTGACTTGACGTATGGAACGTGGATGATTTGTTGGCCTAATTTCTCTTTGATAAAATATCTGTCCACTTCAACATGTTTTGTTCTATCATGCTGAACTAGATTGTGTGCAATTTCAATGGCTACTTTGTTGTCACAATGCAAGTTCATAGGTTGATCATAACTAATTCCTATGTCTTTTAGAACACTTTTAATTCATAGTAACTCACAAATACCGTAAGCCATACCTCTAAATTCTGCCTTAGCACTAGATCTTGCAACCACCTTTTGTTTTTTGCTTCTCCAAGTGACCAAGTTGCCTTCTACAAAGGTAAAATACCCTGAAGTGGATTGTCTAGTAGTTTTATCACCAGCCTAATATGAATCCATATAACCTTCAATGCAGGCTTTGCCATTTTTAAAAAACAGTAAGCCTTTACCAGGTGACCCCTTTAAATATCTTAAGATGCGATACACAGCCTTCATGTGATCTTCACTTGGAGTATGCATGAATCTGCTCACAATACTCATTGCATAGGCGATATCCGGCCTAGTATGTGACAAATAAATTAGTCTTCCTACTAGTCTTTGGTATATGCTAACATCTGCCTCAACTTGGTTAGGATAAATACTAAGTGTATGATTCATCTCTATAGGAGTTTCTACCGGTTTACAAGCCAACATTCCTGTTTCGGACAGAAGATCCAATATATACTTCCTTTGTGATAAAAATATTCCTTGTTGTGATCTTGCAATTTCAATCCCAAGAAAGTATTTTAATGTTCCCAAATCCTTCATCTCAAACTCAGTTGCCAAATATTCTTCAAGTAACTTCATTTTAGTCACATCATCGCCAGTTAGAATCATGTCATCAACATAAACAATAAGTATAGTCACCTTCCCTTCTTTGTGTTTTATAAACAAAGTGTGATCTGCATTACTTTGCTTGTATATCCAAACTTCTTCATAGCTAATGAGAATCTGCCAAACCAGGCCCTCGGTGATTGTTTGAGCCAATACAACGCCTTTTTTAATTTACAGACTTCATTCTTATTCACGAAATCTCTCTTGACTCCTAGTGGTATCTCTATGTAGACCTCTTCTTCTAAATCTCCATTTAGGAATGCATTTTTAACATCAAACTGCTTCAATGGCCAATCTCTATTAGCTGCTACAGAAATTAGAATACGAATTGTATTCAGCTTGGCTATCGGGGCAAATGTTTCTTGATAATCAACCCCATACTTCTGTATATACCCCTTGGCAACTAACCTGGCTTTATATCTATCAATACTTCCATTTGCTTTCAACTTTACAGTAAATACCCATTTGCAGCCAATGGTCTTCTTCCCACTTGGTAGTGGAACTAGCTCCCAAGTTGAATTTTTTTGAAGTGCTTCTATCTCTACATTCATAGCTTCCTTCCATTTTGAATTACCCAATGCCTCCTGCACACTATTTGGAATAGATACACTAGACAATTGATCAACAGTTAGAGCATATGATTCGGATAATCTATGAGTGGATACATAACTACCAATGTGATATTTAACTTTCACTTTGGGATCTGGTTCATAAAGTTATTTTGGGACACCCTTAGTTAGTCTTTGGGATCTTCTAATTGGTGTATGAGAATAAATCAAGGTGTTCATATGACTTGACTAAAGTGGGATCAGAGTTTACCTCATTATTAGGCTTGGTTTGATGTCCAGGAACATCCATAGAAGGTGACTTGATTATGTGTGTTAAAACCTGTGTCTCAGCAAGTGGAGGGGTGCCTTCATTAGCAGGCTTGATAAGTGCAAATATGTTTTCATTAGTAGGACTGGTTTCTGGTGTAGATGAGGGACCAAAAAACAGCATCTGGAACAGATGAAAAACCAGGAACCACAGCAGAATTAGGAGGAATATTAGTAGTAGGAACAGAAGAATTATAGGTCCAAAGGTCTTCTTCACTAATATACTTTAGTCCAGTCTCCCCCTGAGAAGAAGAAACAGATTCTCTCCCTGAAAAATATGGCTGAGATTCCCGAAAAAAGGCCTCCAAAGTAATATGTATCTTGTGAGAAAGAGGATCAAAACAACGATAACCTTTTTGCAAGTCGGAGTACCCCACAAAGATACACTTTTTAGCACAAGAATCCAATTTATTTCATAGGACCTTGGAGATGTGGATATAAACAGTACACCCAAACACTCTAGGCTCCAAGTTAGGAATATGTGGAATAGAAAAAGAAGATTCCAATTTTTGTTGAGGGGTTTGGAAGTCAAGAGTACTAGACGGAGTTCTATTAATTAAATAGGCAGCAGAAATCACCGCCTCACCCCAATAATGTTTAGGTACATTCATTCCAAAGAGATATGCCCGATGTCGAACCACTTCTAATAATTGCCGATTTTTTCTCTTAGCTAACCCATTTTGCTGAGGGGTATAGGAACAAGAGGTTTGGTGCCTTATGCTATGAGTATTCAAGTATTGATTAAAATTCCCATCCATATACTCCATACCATTATCCGATTGAAGGATCTGCACTATACATTTATATTAGGTCTGCACCATACTATGAAACCATTGAAAAGCAGAAAAAACATCCCTTTTATTTTTTAACAAAGTCAACCAAGTCATCCGTGTGCATTTGTCAATGAAAGTAACATAGTAATAAGACTTAGAAAATAAGGGAACCTTAGCTGGACCCCAAACATCAGAGTGAATAACTTGGAAAGGAATTGTACTTTTATTCATGCTAGAAAAATAGGGAATTCGATGGCTCTTGGCCAATTCATAAGTGGAACACTGAAATTCATCATTATTCAAAGCAGTAAACAATTTAGGAAACAACTTCTTAAGATACCCAAATGAGAGGTGTCCTAGCCTTCTATGCCATAGCCAAACAGACTCCCTTGCAAGATCCAAACTGGTAGTGGTAGAAACTCGAGCTACAGGAAGACAACCACAATCAGGAACCTCCAAGAAGTAAAGTTTTCCACGCTTAACACCATAACCAAGTATTACCTGAGTCTGGATGTCCTGAAAAATATAGAAAGAAGGCCAAAAAGTTATTGTGCAATTGAGTTTGGAGGTAAGTTGGCTGACAGACAATAAGTTAAATTCAAGAGAAGGCATCACCAAAAACAGAATCAAGGGTCAAGTGTTTAGAAAGAGTAAGGGAACCTTGACCAGTAATTATAGAAGTACCACCATTAGCAGTGGAAATGACAGATTGCACAGAAGGACCAAAGTCGGTCAATTGAGTAGAGTCCCGAATCATATGATCAGAGGCACCTGTATCAATAATCCATGTATAATTCCTAGATATAGCAGAAAAAACATGAGGCTTACCCAAAATACCTTCATAAACAGCATTAGCAGCAGGAGTTGAGGGATCCCCATCAGAAGTCGTGGTCAAGGCCTTGGAGGGAAGCTTCTTACGGGGCCGTTTGGTGAAATCCCACCAGTCAAAATAGCCAATAATTTCATAACAATAGTTCTTAGAGTGGTCGGAGTCACCACAATGAGAACAAATCAAGGAAGAAGATCTACCAGACGACGTATCCTTGCGAGGCTTGCTGGAATTGGAGGCAGGACCTGGACGAGAAGAGTGAGCCAACATGGCCGAGCCATCAGAGGATGATTTAGGGCCCCCCATCGTCTGTCGTTACTGGTACTTCACGACGAACGTAGGCATAAGTGCTCTCAAGATCCAACTTGGGATCCTTCCTTAAAATTTCCCCCCGAACTTGGTCAAAATCCGAATCCAGGCCACTGAGGAAGATGTGGACACGAAGACGAGCCATAGCGGAGTGCATCTGAACCACTCCAGCCACCTGCCAACTTGAGAGGACAAGCGATGATCAATCTCTTGAAAAATGGACAGGAGCTCATTATAATAGGTGGAGAGGGGACGACCAAGTTGCTTGATTGTGAAAGATCGCTGATTGAGTTCGAATAAGCATGTCTCGTCCGAACCGTCATAAAAGGTTCTGAGCGCTGCATCCCAAATCTCATGCGCAGTCTCAAGACGAAGGAATCGCTGCATGAGGGGTGGACTCGTTGAATCGATGAGCCAACTCTTAACCCTCTTATTCTATGTTACCCATACAGCATAAGTAGGGTCATCACCGGAGGCTTTTTCGTAGCACCAGTAAGGTAGCCAGACTTATTGCGAGCCCCAATACGCATGTCCATCAATTGAGAGCAGAGAGGATAATTTGAGTCATCTAGGACAATGGTAATAAGGAAGGAAGAATTATCTTGTTAGATGATAATATTGGACGGAGGCAAGGAATTATTTGAAGGGGAAGAAGTTGAATTAGGTGGGGATTCTGGGGTTTCCATAATGGCAGCGGAAGAATAGAAGAAAAAATGAAGTGTAGAGAGAAAACTAGGATACGGGTCGGGTGTGGTAGAAGGAAAGAGGAAAACAATATGGGACTTGCAATTTGGAAGTCCCTCCCTGGATCAGAACACAACTGATACCATGTCAAAAAACAGATATTAAATTTCTGTATTTACTACCTTTTCCTTCCTCAATTGAGGTCTATTTATACACACAAGATAAGCTCTAATTAGCTATACAGTAGCATTACAATAGGAAACAAACTAACAAACTCTATTTACAAAGATCTGCTTTTATCCTTATAAACAGAACTACCAGCAAGATAATTTTGACAAGAATTAAAATTCAAATCCCAATTTAACACATGTGACTTATTATATAATGTAATGTCTTATGTGTTCTAAAAATCTTGTTATGATCTAAACCTGAACTAAATAGTAATTCTTTATGTATAGTTCTACATTTAGCATACGCTATGCCTAATGGTATTTTCAAATCTAAAATCACATTAACTCAAGAAACATATTATAATTTCACAAAGAAAATATAGTCAATATATAGGTGCATCTATACCTACAAAGGTGTAGTTCAGTGATAAACAATTGTAATAAAATAAACTTTACCTTCTTGTAACTATGTATAGTGTCACTATATGACAAATCACACACATTTTTTTTGAACTTTGATTCTATTTCTGTAAATTCAGTTTGCTTACTAATACACCTAACAGTAAGTAGAAATCACACATTCTTTTAGCTATATCTATTGCTGCAATATGAGAAATGGCACATCCTTGACCTTAACTGGTTGGCGTATCGCGCACATGATTTCCTCTACTGTCAAAAGGTATCATTCTTTTGAGGTTTTATATATGTGGATCTTAATATACAATTGTGGTAACAAAACTCTTGTTTATTTATCCGTAGCCACATTTTACTTTTATTTTCCATTTCAGTCTCTTCGCACAGAGTTCCTCATATATGAGTTTTTATGAGTAACATCATGAGGTAGTTTCACCAACATATTATAACTCAAGTGATAAGTAAATTTAAATTAAGTGATTGAGTGTCTTTTCTTACACTCAAAAGGTATGATGATATGGGATAAGGATAAAAAAAAATTATGAAAAAACTTCAAAGATTGATAATCAACCTCACTATATATACCTTTTTTTCACCCCTTATAATTTAATAACACCACATGAATTATTTAATTTTTTTGAGAGGATATTATTATAGTACCCAAAAGCTGACCTTTTACTAAAAGCACAATTCAATTACTCGTGTTGACTCAGCTGATCATCATATCGAAAATTGGTGACTCGGCCTCTTGATTGGTTTAGGTGAAGTTTCGGATTACTTTTTGGTCGAATCTAGTGAATCAATTAAAATTAAGAAAAGTAACTAATTTTTATTAAATCGGTTGGTTCACAAAAATAATAAAAAGAATTTAAAAAATTTTAAAAAAGAATTGTTGGATCAAACTTTAATATATAGAATCTTTGAAGTTTGAATTGGTCATATGCTTAATCTTAAATTTATATTCTTTTTAATTTTGAATCATGAACTATGTGAGTGGAATTTGTCGTTGAAAACTCAGAGATGTAATATTTTTATCTTTCATTTTTAATTTGAATTATGAAGAAAATTGTATGGCCAATTTTTTTGGTGGACCATATGACTCAAGCTTAACTCAAAAGTCACACTACACCTTAATCCGAAGTGACTCAAGACCATAAGAAGAATTTATCTTAAAAGACTAGTCTATTGAATAGAAAGATCTCATAACTTAATTATTATAATAAATTTTTTATACTATTCAATATGGGATATAACACCCAATCATCCCTGATAAATTTAACTTTCGTTCCGAGTTATACAACTATTACTAGAAGTATTTAACCAAACTTTAGTTGTGCTCATATAGATATATTATGCTAACATTCATAAATGATAATATTTTTGGGTACTCTAGAGTATCCCTCACTCAGAAAGGAAATGATTAATTTTCTGACCTTGAGTCGTGTCCTGATACATCCATAAATGATAATGTTTAATACCGACTTTTTGATAATAGCATTAATAATGTTGAAAGATGTACGTAGGTGATGAGAGACCAAACTGATTTGTTTTATCTTTCTGATTTTTTCTTCCTTACCAAATGATGTGACATTTTAGTTTCTTGTGAGGTTTTGGGTAACTTGTCAAGGTGATAACTAGATGAGTAGCCCTCATGTTGTTTAGTTCATATTCAAATGCTTCTTAAGAGCATCTTAAATTAAATGTGTAATTAAGTGATAAACAAGTTAGAGCTCATTAGGAAGGCACTTTACTTGTAATGTGAGAGCTTTTTACCTTCTAGAGAACACTTTGTAAAAAAAATTATTACTATAAAAAAATTATTACATACTCCTAGAGCATCACGTAGAATTGTTCTCCATTTATTTATATTTTGACTTATTAATATTAAATAATTAAAAAATACACTTATCAATATAGCATTAATTATTTTAAAAAAAGACTCACTAAGGTATAATTATTAATGCTACTTTGATAAGTATATTTTTTAATAATTTAATATTAAGATCTTAAAATATAAATGGATAGAAGACAATCCCACATGACATTGCCTTAGACCTTAACATTTCAAATAAAGATTAGTTTCATACCCAAAGAATATGGAGATATCTCGTAAAAACAAAAAAATACTTCTTAAGAGCAACCTCAAGAAAAATTCTTAGATGATTAAGGAAGAAAACATTTCTCTTATTTGTGCCATTTAATGTTAATTATATCAATTTTATAAGTCATTGTGATATACTTAAATTAAAATTTTTAAAAATAATAATAACCAAAAAAATTGATACAGCTACCTGCTAACTCCTTAAACAGATAAAAATCTCCCACTGCCTCAATAATTCTCGGCTTCAGCTATACCATGCTCCATGCCGCTCTTTTCGTGGCAACTCCTCTTGTCCGTCGCAACACATGTCACCAAACCAAGGCGGTGTGTTGCTGAGTGCTGACACTGACAGAGGATAAAATTTTGGACTCAACCGATTTCCTTCATTGTTTCAGAAGATAATGTTACTCTAGTTTATTACCATATAAGTTGTAGCAAAAATATATGAAAATGGAGATCAGCAAATTTCAAACTTGCAAAGGATTTATTTGTTTTATATGGTCCCCAGTTCTAATAATCATATGGGGCAAGGACCAAAAAGCAATAAAGCCTAAGGTTATGATTGGGAGTTTGAAAGGAATGGGAAGAAAAAGAATTTAAAGAAAATGAAGGAAAAAAAAAAGAAAGAGAATGAAAGACTAATTAATAAATTACTCTTCCCTTATTTTGATGTTTTAAATCCTCTAAAATTCTCCAAATCGAAAGAACTTTAAAATGTTTACAAAAATTATTAAGAGGGGGTTTTGGATGATAACTTAAAAATCTTTATTTTTTTTCCTTTTTTTTCTAAAACTTCCAAACAAATGAGAAGCTTATAAGAAATCTCTCCTTTCATTTTTCTTCTCTAATCTCCCATCCAAACATAGCATAAAGGATTTCAATCTTTTGATTATGAAATAGAAAAAAGTACTAGGAGATGAATAAATGAATGAATGACCAACTTTGCTGCTGGAGTGCAACTCCCAACTACTTTCATGTCACTTGGCATTGATCATGGTGGTTGAGAGCACACATTTCAGGAGCATCCAATAAATTTCTTGATCGGGTGGTCCTCACACTGCCAATTTGGACCACAAAGTTTCTGCAGAGTTGCCTCAATTCTTGGCTTCAAGTAATAACCATGCGAGTCTGACACGTTTTGTTGGCTACTAATTTTGTGCCTCACAAGTTCTCAGCGAAAACAAAACGTGTAAACCAGGTTGCTGCAATTGTTGACCATTGTTCTGCATGTCCTACTTGGCCAGTTGGCCCCCCAACTGCATAAGTTTTCAATGTGGCTTGTAATGATCAACCAGCAGGCAGCAATAAATAGAGGAAACCAGAGCAAGCTAGTTCTTCTCCACCTTGGAGCCAGAAACTCTAATGGCTTTATCATTCTCAAGCATCTTCTGCTGCTTCTCTGAATCCTCAGAATCCAAAGGGCTTGTAGTTGTTTGTGATGGTGATTCTTGTTCTCTGTCTGATCTGAAGAAACATGTAGGAAAAGGATCTAAACCCAAGAGCAAGCAACAGCAAAGCTGAAAGTCAAAAAATGGCTTCCCAAGTCGATATATTCAAAGGGTTGTCCAAGTTTGTTGTGTCTAGCTGCCATTAAGTGCCTTGAAGGCTTGGAAAGTTGGAACCACCATATAGCTGCTGTTTGGTTTCATGTAATTTACTATTGGTTCAATGGGTCTACTGCTCTTAGCTTAGGGGGAAAAGGGAAATAGCCATTTTTCGCTTTCTATACTTACATCCCCATGTATGTGTACAGCCGAGCAAGATTGGTAAATAAAAATAACTGACAAATGTTTCAGGGAGAGGACTTTTAACATTTTTTTGGTGCCGTATGGAAAACTAATTTCTCACCTCAATTCTAGGCTCAAGCTATCATGCTATGCTCAATAATAGAGCCATTTTGCCAGAGCTGTTATACAACTAGTGGGAACTACAAATCTTTGAAAGCAGTTTAGCAAAATATAACATATTAACAGTACAGAAATGGAGATCTATGAACACAAACTGGAAGGGTATTTGAAACTTGCAAGAGGATTTGTTTGTTTTTTGCCTCGTTTGGTGCTGAGAATTGAAATTGGGTATGAAAATGTTAATAAATCATACAGAAGAGTGCACCAAGTCATTTTCTGATGTTGTGACTCTTGGTCACTAAATTCTCTTCCGAGTCTGAAAATCACAATCATGACTTACAGATTTATCAAGGTTGTTAGTGTCAATTTAGAAAAGAAAGTAACACAAGAAACACAGAAGACATGTTGGCGTGACTTCAATTCAGAAGAAGTGGACATATTTAACTAGAATTTGTTTGTTTGAGCAACCCAATCAAGTGAAATAAGGAAAAGGAAGCAGTAGTTTTCCA
Organism: Castanospermum australe; assembly: GCA_019955255.1. Classification (NCBI taxonomy): domain Eukaryota; kingdom Viridiplantae; phylum Streptophyta; class Magnoliopsida; order Fabales; family Fabaceae; genus Castanospermum; species Castanospermum australe. The sequence goes on from NSJW01000051.1 coordinate 14,703, forward strand.
TTAGTGACATGTCAATGTCATGTACAGAATAATAGCAGCATTAAGAAGTGATGCCCTACCACTAATTCAGATACATAAGTAGTCATCAAATGAACTAAATATCTAGGCAACTGAATTTTCATCCATTTGTAAACAATGTACAAGGCATCAACAAGATTTTTCACCTGCTAATTGAAAAATCTAAGCAAAGCTATTGATCATAATCAATTGACCCGTAGATCTTTTCTGTGGCTTCAACTCCAGGATAAAACAGAGACGTGCTGCAGCAGGCCAGTAATCCTCATCTGTTAAGAGATGGAAAGTCGTGAAAGTCATTTTCTGTCAAATCCACCAAAGTCTTCTGAACATAAGCAAACTCATATTGACTCACGACTACCTTGTGCCAAATCCCAGTCAACAAAACCATAAGGTCCCTCAACTTAAGCATCCAAGGGATAACAATCTTCCCCACCATAATATGGTATTAATTCCATCCCTTCCAAAAGTAACAAAATGTTAGCCTTTCTCACATTTATGCAAGAAGGCTTTTTGCAACAAAATTCAACATCCGATGACAGGAGCTGAAAATTCCATAATCAGTCCAATTCCTGTGGAAACACCCACACCAAAACTGCGATGCCATGTCATAGTTGCAAAGCCAGGTCTGGTTGCTGTGAGTCAACAACGACACCAGAAGATTGCTTCGCAGGTGACCCTGGAGATTGAAAACCAATATTCAAGTCAGGAGGAAGTGTTTCCGGTTTCTGCCTTGGTTGGCTATGAGGACTGAGACCTCGCCATGGGGACTGCATTTGAAATCTAGACAGGTCAGCAGATGCTAATTGAGGGAAAACCATAGGTCGGTTGGGAAACTGTGAAACACTGCCTGTGTGAATAGGTTGAGGTACAATTGCCTGAAATGGAAAATGGTTCTTGTCAGACTGGAAAGGCATTCCACCAGAAGGAAACTCGCCCCTAATTCGTGAAATATGCTGATGGAAATCTCGCGTTGGGTTGTACAACGAATCAGCAGAAATATGGTTTTTGGGTGAACTAGAATTGTCAGGTCCTTGTTTAAACCCTCCCGCCCCTACAGACATCCATGCACGGGCAGCTGCTGCTGAAGCGCTGCTTGAGTCATCTCTCTGTCCTGATTGAACTGATGGTGTCACTGGTGGAGTATCAGCTGGGGAATGATTAGATGAAGTCTGTTGCTTTTGAGCCTTTTCAGTTAACATTCTCATCAACTGAACTGGGTCACTAAGACTCTGCTCCTGCCCATGGGCAATAAAAGGTGCTGCTTTTCCTGTTTGGTTTGATGTAATTTCAGATGATGAACCAATCACCCGTCTATTCAAACTAGCATTCATGACTTTCCCATTAGGCAACTCTCCACTAACAACTCCACTAGTATCTGGCTGCTTGAAAGGAACAGATGGCAAAACGTTCATGTCTCTTGGTACCAACTCTCTGGGCTTGGACACTGCTGTAGGAGCATTACTTGTAAATTTAGTAACTAGACTGGCATTATTCTGATTACTTGAGGGTGAGGGGAAAGAGTTCAACTCCACTTGTTTCAAACCCTTATTCTCAGACTTGACAAAGTTCCTGGATTGGACATTCTGTTGCTGATAAAGGAGGTTGACAGGAGTATTAGGTCTTACTGCAGCAGAACCAAAAAAAGGAGGTTTTCCTTCTGAGGTAAGCCCACTAGCAGGAGAAACCGAAGGCTGTTTTCCCTCAAACATCTGTCCATTAACAGGATGCTCAATGGAGGGTTCCGCATTCTTACGATTTTTGTCAACCCTTAATAATTCAGTAGTAGATTGCAACTTCGTAACTAAAGTAGGTTCTTTCTGGACACGGTTATCAAGCATTAATACTGGAGTTGGAAGCGGTTCATACTCTCCAACCCAACCACGACCAAATTTACAGCCAGCTGGCAGTGCATGCTGAATCCTCTGGGAAGCAATTTTCCAAGCAACTGGTCCTAGAGTTGCACCAAAACGAGCCAAACTCCTAGCATAGGAATATTCCGCATGAAGTCCAACCTGTTTCCAATACATACAAAATAAAATACTTTAAACAATATTAGTATGAAAACCAACTATTCAAGAGTTAGAAGTCACTCCTTTTGATACATACAGTAACAAGCTGCTTAATTTCACTCTCAAAGGTTGTAAATATTGAATCTGATCTAGTAATTGGTTGATTAGACATATTATAAGTTGCACGACGATTCTCATCTAGCACGAATGATTTCCTTCCCAACTTAGAGAGCAGACCCTTCCCTGAAACAATAAAGTAATACAATCAAAAGGGAATAACTAGATATTGACATTAGTAACCTACTTTGAGAGTCTGCACAGAAGTGAGTGATGAAGGCATAAAGTAACAGAACAGACAGTGGAGAGCATGATCTCTTCTCTGTGATACCTGATAAAAAATCTTCTGCTTTCTCTTGATTTGCATCAATCAGGAAAGCATTCCCCTCCACAAGGCCATCAATGTTGCTAGGCCTCTCACAGCTGCCACCTTGCATTGGATGGGAAGTTGGTTGTACGTCTCCAATAGTAGCAAAAGTTGCCCCCGAGGAGAAATCAGAGCCAACAGGTTCCTGTGAGGCACGACCCAGTGGCTTCTTTGCTTGCTTCTTAACCAAAGAATTAGATCTTGCTTTTTGTTCTGACTTCAGTTCACTCTGAGAGCGTTCTAAGTCAATCCTTAACTTCTCAAACTTTTTCCGCGCTAGTTCTTGTATTGATCGTGCCTGTAACAATATATGGTACATAAAGTAAGTAAAACAAAATGGATAGTGATGCCACATTTGTTGGTAGGGAAACAAGGGAAAGCAATGAGCTTTATACCTGTTTGTGGTATATAGTCTCCGGTGCATTGTATTGCATTGCATTTGAGCAAATTAAAAAGACATCACTCTGCAATTCGATTTACAAGTCAGTGTCTTCCAATTTTTAACTCAATCGGGAAGACAATATCAATGCACAGTTAAAAAAATGGTTCAGATGATAGAGCAAACAAAATTAGCAGATAAGCAAGTTCATCCTCGCATTTCCTGAATATCATCCCTCATAATTACTATTGATTAAGAAGCATTTAGGAGTTGTTTGTCTGTACCAAGAAAAGCCACACAAGACAGTCAGAGAGAAATAAATTACAAATATCAATTTCTTCTCCCTCTCCCCTATTTTTCTTCCAAAAGAAGATCCATCTGCGAGTAGTAAACAGCAAACAACTAGAACCATGACATTTTCCCCCAATGCCTACTAACATCAATATAAATGATAGTCCTTCATTGGGCATAAACTGTTTTCTCAGGGAAAACTTCAACTCCAGATTTTTTAAAATCTAACTTAAGTGTGAAGATTTGAGGTTGGAAGGTGTACCATATGGTATACCATATAGGCATTACCACCTGAGTAACATCCATGAAGAATAAAAAGCCAGAAACAAAAACCAGAAGCAAAAATTGTTGGCTTTTAGACTTCTGATTACTGATATAAAAATGCATGGCAATATACAAAGAAAACAATTAATAGATGAAGATAGTGTCATTGATAATGTTAGACATCATTTTTTTGTATGCAACTGTCTAGGGTGCTCATGCTCATAAGCTAATTTAAGCAAGATCATCACCATGAGAATAAAATGTCTATAGTTCTATTCTATGTCCCTAAGAGCCAACCTTCAATAAAACCACCAAGTTGAAAGACTCACTATTTGAAGCCAAACAGGCAAGTTACAATCAAACACAAAATGAAAAGATTTTCTTCCACCTTCTAGGTCAATGTAGATCCTTAGTAGTTACTTTTGCTTTCTTTGCCCAAACCCAATTTTACCAGCAGGTTGATAAATAAACATCCTTAGGGCAACCAAAAACCACAATAATGACACACTAAATTTCATATGATCTCATTCATATTATAATCCTACAGATATCCTCATGAAAATCTCTCAAAAACACAGAAACAACTACTGACTGTAGCATGCCATTTTCAGCATACATGAGCAAAATCCTCACAGACTCCATTTTGCTGACAACGGATTAAACATGAGATGATGCATGAACCAATAAGACACTAAAATATGCTGCACATGTTGTCTATGGTTGCCTCTCAGTAGCATAAGATGATGCAATAACCATCCGAAGTAATACTACAGAAAGACTTGCTCAAGCTTATTACATATTGGAAGATGGAGATCTGTTCATCTGACAGATGTGGGTGCAACCTTGATAATATGGTGCACAAAATGAGAAATTAGCCATTCCAAATGTTTTGTTTACATGCTAACTACATGTGGCTGCCTCTTGCCCACAACCCACATTTTTTACTAAAACATCACTGACAACAGCCATCTTTGCTGAATCCACCAAAGAAAAGAGAGAGAAAGTTATGTCTTGAGTCTCAACTCTCAAGTCCAAGCAAAGTACGAATGACACACGTTCCAACATTTAGAATATGTCAGCAGAAGTGCACAGTCAACATCCATATCCAGTACAACCACATTGCAAAACAATCAAAATCTCAAACAAAAAAAAGAAACCCCTCCTCCAATCATGAACAGTGGAGACACGTTTACACACCTCAAATTGTTCCAAGGTAGGATAAGATCCATTTGCTAACTTCTTCCTCACGGTGGCAAAGTCCATCGGGTGCTCAATCACATCGTGATAATCAGGAAGCTGCATGTCAAAACAGAATTTGAACTTCCAACTCAGTGTCTTCCAAAAGCAAGAATACCAAATTATAGGAAGAACAGTCCACACACCTCTTCTGGATCAACAGGCTCTGCAAACACACCATACGTGTCCTTCCTGCCATCATTCAGACCCATGACCATGCCAAGTAAGAAAATAGTACCCAAAAAAATGCATCACTACGCAATGAAGGATTGATGAATGATGCTATACACTTCATTCACCCACTACAGCTCAAAACAAACGTGCCCAAACATATCATATGCCAAAACAAAAAACACTGAGAGAATGAGAAATGGGAAACGAAAACACATACTTCTGAAGCTTGTCAAGGATCAATTCCAGAGTCCTCTTATCAGGCAATGGAATCCCAGATGGAGGATTTGGTGGAGTTCCTAACAGTAAAAAACAAAAAAGATACTTGAATAACTCACAAAGGACGATGCAGAACAGAAGCACAGGCACCCTTTTCAGTACACATCAAGTTTTCATTAAAAATTAAAAATTAATAAAAAAGGGGAATTAAGAATTGCACCCACAAACAACCACAACAATATACCCATTAAATCACACAAACCTGAAACAGAGTGGAGCCCTTTCGAATCCACTTTTCTGCCCTTTACCTGTCAAAAGAAAGAAACCACAGCCCCCAAGAAACACAACAATTAATAATGTAATCCAAAACGTTAGAAAGGCAAAGACTGCGTTTATATAAGAGAGTGCGATGGAGACAGAGACGCAGACAGGACAGACAGTGCGTAGGTTAGAGAGAGACAGAGAGAGAGAGAGACAAAGAGAGAGAGGTGGGTAGAGAGAGAAAGAGGGAGCGTAATCAGATTCTGTGGGTTAGTTTTTGACGGTTGACCCGTTAATTATCCTTCTCAAAAATCCCGACACAGACAGAGAGACCTAGAGAGAGAAAACGGGGAGAGAGAGAGGGATATTGAATTATGGACCAATTGATAGCACCCGACAAAAACCTCAGCAATTTCAGCTGAGCTGGTCACACTCTGCTTTGTCTGCTAAACCTCCATCGATTTCTCAGGATCCATTTTCACAGCACTTACCTCACCATCTCCACGATGATCCCCGTCTTCGTCTTCGCGCTCCTCTGCGTCCTCATTCCCTTCCCCTTCCTCCTCGTCCTCGTCTTCCTCTTCCTCCTCCTCCTCTTCGCCGTCTCCATTGCCGTCGATTTTCCTCTTCTTCGCCGTGAGCTTCCTCACGCCCTCGTCCTCGGACGCGTGGCCCCGCGCGTGCTGCCCACGCGACCCCTCGCGAGTGCGGCTCGGCGCCGACTCGTCGTCTTCTTCTTCCTCCTCCTCGTCCCCGCCCTGGTTCAGCTTCACCACCAGCTTGAGCTTCTTCTTCTCTCGCCTCCTCTCGTCCTCCTCGTCGTCCTCGTCGACCTCGTCCAGGTAGTCGTCGTAGTCTATGTTGTACCTCACATTCCGGCGGCGGAGGCTCCGTCGGAGGTCGGGCTGCTCGGCGGCCGGAGACTCGCCGGAGCGGCGGGCCAGATCTGCCTTGGAGGGTCGTCCCTTCTTCTTCCGCCTTACGATCTGACCCATCTCTCTTTCTCTCTCTAGAAACCCACTCCTCTCTCTCTCTCTCTCTCTACGTCTTTCTCTCTCTTGCTTTGCTTCCATTATTTTCGAGGTTTGCTTTGGCTTTTACGAGAGACTCAGTGAGGTCCGAGCCTGGGTCCCGACAGTCGAAGCTGAGGTTCGGGTAGGGGTGAGTAGGTAAATATAAATGATTGGCTATTCGTTAGTGTTCGTAAAACGGCGTCTTCTGCTACTGCTGCCTGTTGCCCGGAATGGCTTGCGTGCCCCTTTTGCCTGCTGGCCGGATCTTACGTCACCTTCGCTTTTCTTAAAAGGTGATTTTCACCGAATCTCACTTGTGGCGCGTAAAACCCACCTCCTGCATTTTTGGTTAGTTTTGTTGTGTGCTTATATTAAATTTTACTAACTTAATTTTAAACGAAGTTAAATAAAAAATGATTGCTTTAAAATGACCTACAAACTTTTTCAAAAAAAAAGTCCTCCGCCTCCCGGCCTTTTACACCTTGGACAAAAGTCGTCTGGCATGTCTCTTTCATCGCCTAATTTGAAAGAGGATCAACTTCGTTTAAGAACAAATAGTGTAACATATGTGAGTTATATTTTTAAATATAAAGATTATAGTTTAATTTTTAAAAATTTTATCTCATTAAAAAGGATTATACCAAGGTTTGTGGGACGGTTCACAGAAAAAATCAATTAAAAATAAAAAAAATTTAGTTTATAAAAAAATTTAAAAAAAATTAGGTTTTACGTGTATGTTTAAATTATTTTATTATGTTTAAAATAATTTATAATTAAAATATTAATAAAAAAATATTTAAAAAAATTTTTTTTTCTTAAAAACAATCTATTACCAAAACATGCATTATATCTCATCAGATTCTATTAAAAAATGGTTAATTCATTCAATCATATTAACGAAGATTTTCAATTTTTACTACCACGATTTTGGCCGATTTTCAGAGTAAACAAAAAGGAATAATAATATTATTTATTTTTTATCTAATAATAGGATTTAATATTAATCCATTAGTAATATAAAATTTGTATACTATTATTTAATTATATGTTATTTAAAATTTTTTATAATATTTTAATATTTGTACACTGCTCTCTTTTTATTTTTTAATAACATAATAACATATAATTGACTAAAAATATTAAAAAAATTTAAAATTACAATGAATTAAAATTAAACCTATAATAGCCAATTAGTGATAACGTAGATTTTCGTACATCTTAAACAACAAAGTATATTACATTATTAGTTCATTTAATTATACTTTAACAATCCAATGATCTTTATATATTGTCATTAATATGTACATAATTCATATTTGGAAAGGCTTTTTGGCTATATTATTATTAATATTTGGATTTAATTTTGATCAGTATTAATGTAAAAAATTTTATATTATTATCTACTTATGTATTATTAAATTATTAAAATATTTTGATTAGAATAATAATTAATTGAGAGATCTAACTCTCTAATAATGTGACAACATATTATTAGATGATTATGTAAAACAGTTTTATAATAGATTAAAATTAAAGTTTTAATATCTAGTAAGTATTATTATGTTTTGAATTAGTAACATCGAGCACAATTTTTAATACTCACTTTCATTACACCAATACCTCTTAAGTTTTATTTTACCGTATTTGTAATATATAAATTTAGTGTTAATCTTAATAGATTATAATAAATTAATAATTGTCACTTGAGCTACTGTTCAAATAATAACTTAATTCTCTATTGAAAATGAAAAATTATATTCAAACTTTTCCACTCCTAATTAACCCCTTAAATATAAAATAAAAATAATGAACTACTAATTATTTAAAGTTTTAATGCCCTTCTATTTTTTTTATTCCATAAACGTATGTAAGCGCAAGAGACTTATTTTTTTTATAAGCTTTAAACTATTTTTTGATAAGCAGAGACTAATATGCTATGTATACTATTATCAAATTTTTAGTTTTTTGAAAAAATTATTATTCATTAATTAGACATAAATAGATTAAGGGATAAAATTATAAGTATAAATATTTTTTTATAATCACAATCTATAATTATAATTTTTTTAAATATAAAGAGTTATCTTATTTTATGTATATAATTATAACTGAGTTTAAATATAATAATTATGCAGTAATAATTATTTTTAACTTTGTACCCAAAAAATAATAATTTTTTTAACTCCAAAAGTATAAAACCATAATCTATTAGTCATTAATTAAAGCATTAATTTTAAATAGTATTATCGCACCACGTGGAGATTTGAACACTTCAATCAATCATATTTTTCTTTTCGATTTTCAAATTTAATTACGGATTTTTTTTATAATTAAACTGATCTCAGGTGGAATGTCTGCCTACAAAAAATTATGAGACCAAGTTTAGAGTTTCTTTGGTTTGGATACTAAACATGTTCTTTCTTTCGATAGTATTTCTCTTTTTTCAAATGAGGCTCTTTCTATAATGACCATTAAGAGTGGAAAATTTATTTACTTCTTGTTGACTTCAGATATCATAATTTGACTTGTAGTTTGATTTTAAGCAGTGCGATTGAAAGCCTTGACTCATGTCTCTCTTTTCATCAAGAATTTGAACCTGTGGTCATAAAAACAAGAATAAATACCCCGTATTCTCACTATTCTCTTCAATCAATTGAAAAGTCACTTATAATTATACTCATAATTTATTATGAGAGATTTTAAAATACACTAATTTATTTTTTTATTATGAAAAGTCAATTAGATTCATGAATTTATGACTTATTTAATTTTTTATATCTAAATTCATTTAATCTATCTAATTATAATAATATATTTAATGAATTTGAATTAATGTAAGTTAATGAATTGTTAATTGATCAATTAAAATATTTATTAAATCTAATAGATTTACAATTACATATATGATTTTACGAATAAAATGTATTTAGACATAAATGAAGTCTAAATGCATTTAGTTGATGAATGAATGAATCTATCCATCCATTAAATTAGATTAATAGATAGATTAGATATTCTTTCATTAAAATAAGTTATAAATAAATTAAATAGTTTTAATAATTATTTAATAAATCATAAATAAATTATTAATTTATTTTTTATTTATTAATTAATAATCTAACTTAAAATCCATCTAATCTATATATTTGTCACCCGTACAAGCTTGGATTATGTGCTGGAATCAAGTTACTGATTTTAATATTTCAGTTCAGGACACTTCGATTTGAAGAGTATGAATAAAATTTAAATACAGAATACGTTACTTAAAAGTTTTAATCGCTTTATTGTTAACAGCAGACAGTGTAAATTCTTCTAAACTTTTAAAATACCAAAAAAATAGGACAAATCTTTTGGTTACAGAGTTTTTTTTAATTAAATTATTATTTTTATTTTTTTAAATATTTATTTAAAATTAATTTAATTTTTTTAAAATATATAATATTAAATTAATTCTTTAAAAATTTATAATAATATTAAAATGATCATTTAAAATTATGTAACATTTAATTAATTTTTTAAAAATTTAAAATAATGTCCTTTAAAATTTTATAATAGGATCATTTTGATCACTTTAAATTTTTAAAAATTTAATATTATACATTTTTAAAAAATTAAATTAATATTAAATGAATTTTTAATGAATTAAAATAATAGTTTATTTTTTAAGTTTTTTCTTAATTTTTCCTTTAATACACTTTTAACAAACGAGCCTGCGAGTGACTGCGTGCGCTCGCTATGTACAGCAGGTCCCAGTAGACCGTCATCTCCACCCGCCACGAACATCGCGTGGTGAATTTTGTTTCATTGCCACTCCACAAAGTTTGAAATGGACGGCCATGATGCAATCAATTCTCACAGTAGCCACTGCGAAAAAAAAAATATTGCTGCTTAAGCGCTTTTATGAGGTAAGTCAAGGTTATATTCGTCATTTCAATAACCTCACGCTTTAATAACCCTATTTTAACCATTGGTGGGGTCCACAGTTTGCGAAGCGCGATCGGAGCCGTCTAAATCGAATTCATCAAGGGGAAGAAGACTGACACCTGAAGCAGTCGACGGCAGTGATTGATTCTGCTTGGCGGGTCCCACGGAGTTTGACGGTGGTGATGACGGAGACGTGGCGGGGTGAGAGTGGGGCACGGTTCGGTCGGCAAGTGGGGCCCCGGGTGCAAATGAGGCAAATTGGCAAACTTGCAACGCAACAATTCAACGTTCGGAATTTCAGGTGGAGTCGGGTCCCACAAGAAAATGTGTCCCATGTTCCTAGTGGCTATTACTAATTAAGTTACTTAATTGACTAATTAGTGATTACTCAATAAAACATTAATTTATTAATGAGGGCATTTAGTACGCCGGAGCAATGATTGTATAACGAGAGATTTTTATATTTGTTAAGAAAAATAAACATAAAATGATGATTTATTATTTCAGATCTTATTTTACAAAATCATCAAAGAACATAGAATTAATTCTTTTTAAAAGAGGTGCATTAGAATTTCATGATTCATATTTTAAGATTTTTTTTTTGGTAGAAGATTTTTAGTTTTTTCGTAACATACCATATTAATTTATAAAATTACAATTATTACTCATATTAAATTTAACTCAATTAAATTATATAGACAATAATTATTACTAAGACGAGTTTAATTTTTTATTTATTATGAGTGTAAAATTTTTTATACTATCATTGAATTATGTATTATCAAATTATTAAAGGAGTTTGATTCATATAACAACTTTTTAAAAAGTCAAATACTTATAATGATATAGTAATATATAATTGAATGATAGTATAAAAAAATTTATATTAATAATAAATTAAAATTAAATCCTTACTAAGATTATTAAAATTTAATGACTATAGTTTATATTTGTTACTTTTTGTAGTGACAACATTTGTTATGATTAGGTTAAAAAAAATTAAACTTGGGCATTGCTTGTGTGTGTGTGTGTGTGTGTATTGTACTTTAATTTTATGTATCAATTTAAAAGCAATTATACTATGTACTGAAAAATGAAAATAGACATTTCATTCCATTCAATTATAAGTCATTTCATTCATTATCTATTTTCATTTAATGAAATTATCATTCTATGTACTAAATATGATGTAAGTATATATTTAAATTAAATTATTTTACATTAAAAAACTTTTAACTAAAATCTCATCTTAAACATTTTAATTACTTTTTTTAAAAAATAATTTAATTTAAACATACACGTTAAATGGATCAATTTGAGTTAGCATTCTTGGTTGGGTTGAGTTTGATAACTCCATAAAAAGAAAAATAAATTTATAAAAATTTGATTTTGGTTAAGGAAAAAATTGCGAGTTTAATGGATCCAATTGATAAGTTGGACTAAAAGTTGACATTTTGCTATTGTTGATAAAGAATGAGCTCACAAACATACATCCATCAAGCCGGGCTGTTCTTGACAAAGTCTAACACAAACAAAAATATAGATGTAAAAATATTATTAAATATCTCATTAAAATTTAAATAAGCATACCATTTCTTTTAATAGTGTTTGTACGTAGTTCAGATGGTTTTCCATTTCAACATCTTTTTAGTTAGAAGGAAGAAAACAACATCCACTCTCCTCCTCTTTGAGAAATTAATTTGAAAGGCGTTTTACATTAGCCAATAAAATTGACAAAATGTCCAATTTTGGTGGAGAAATCCTTAAATATTTTAAAAAATAATAGTCTTCGAGGTTTCAATTTTATTCAAGTTTTATTATATAATATTATATATTTTTTGAGAAGTTTGTAAACTCAACAAGAATCTATAATTTTACTATTAAAGTAGAAATAATTTATTATAAAAAAATAAATAAATAAAGTAAAAATCAAATTTGTAACTGTCAATTTACAAAAGCCGCCACCGCCCCTTACGTGGCATTGCTGTGACTTTTGAAATTTGTAGAAGAAAGTCTGCAAGTGAGGTGCAAGGGCTAGTGTAGCTATATTCATACATGTGATTAGTGAACTGTTTGTCTCTCGTGAAGGGAAAGTCATCAGTGGAACCACCAATGCTAATTCAGAAATTCTTCAGGCAAGTCAAGATAATCTCAAATTTTTTAAATCACTTTTGACTTTTGAGTTGTCACTTTTGAAAAAAAAAATCACTTTTTCATTTTTATATGACTTTTCACTTTTGAATTTCACATTTGTGTTTTTTTTTATGTTTTTAATTAAATAAGTTGGTGATAATGCAATGTTGGTGTCACATCCCACCCATGAACCTGGCCTGCGTTGGCATGGGAACTCACGAAGCCCATTTAAATGCAAGGGGCACAATCCTTTCCACACCTAAAAAGAGTAAAAGCAAAAAGCATCGTTACTTTTTATGGTGTTTTGGTTTGGCTTTTGCAGGGTTGGAATCCCGTTTGAGAGTATCCGAACGTGCCCGTGCAGTTTGTGCTAATTTGTTGGCATAATATTCCCACAAGTTTTAAATAAGTGGGTTTTTTTAATAATAAAAACACCAAAATTAAGAAAGACAAGTCATGTCCATATTATTGAATCATTTTAAATACATGATATATTTGACATTTTTATATAAATATGATAAGTTTTTTTTTCTATTTATTGATATTTATTTTTTGATTTTATTTATTAAAATACGTTAAAATTTAATAAAATCAAAAATCATTCTGATATAAAATAATTTTTTTAAAAAACTAATTGAAAAATTATTATAAATTATTATGATTTTTCAACTATTTTTTTAAACAGGATTAATTGTTTTTAATTACAATTGAAAAGTTGTCTTAAGGTAATTTCTAATTGAATAGTTAAATTTTAAAAAAAATAATTAAAAAATCATCATAATTTATGACAACTTCTTAATTATTTTTTAGAAAAATTTATTTTGTATAACATCTTATCATATTTTAACATATTTTAATAAATAATTTTTAAAAAATAAATATTGATAAATAATTTTTTTACAATATTTATAAAAAAAAAGCCGAGATATTTTTTTTCCGTTTTTTATTAATCTATGAGACTAATCTCCACTCTTCTTGATGCATATATTAGCACAATTTGTATTAAAATAAAATAATTACTAATATATTTATCCAAAAATAAAAACAAAAAGTTGCTAATATACTAGTGAAACTTGGCAAGGTGTTATCAAGCAAGGCCTCACCTCACAGCTTGACGTTAGATGGAGAAATTGAGGAGAGTGGTGAATGAGATTGCCTACACACACAGTCTCTCTAAGCTCTCTCCTCTTCAACTCTCTCTCCTTCCTTTCCTTTCCGTTGCCTCTTCTCTCTACAAACTCGCTCTCTCTCTTCGCCACCATCTTTACCTCGTTGGCTTCTTTCAAAAGCACCGGTAATTCCCTTTTTCTTCTTCTTCTTCTTCTTCTTCTTCTTCTTCTTTCATTTTGGTGGGAAAAGAGAAAGAGAAATTAACGTGGGCGTGGTTGTTCTTTTGTCTCTGCAAGTTTGCCCATTCCTGTCATCAGCGTCGGGAATTTGACTTGGGGAGGCAATGGGAAGACACCCATGGTTGAGTTCATCGCTCAATGGTTAGCTGATTCTGGAATTTCACCACTCATTCTTTCCAGGGTATTTTCGTTTCCTCCATTGTCCCCCATTTTTGTAGATGTGACAGGTCAACCGTGCTTGATTTTTATCTGGGCTAGTTCAATGTATACTTGAAAGGGTGTTTTCCTAGTTTGATTTCATAAAAAAAATATTTTTTTATGCTGAATTTAATTTGGTTTTTCCGGTGTAAAAATAAGATGCGAATGTGACTGGTTTGTTTCATTTGAAAGTTATCTGAGTTAAACTTGGTTATGTGGCTATGGGATTTGTCCTGTTTGTTTGGATGTTGGGCTGAACAGTCCCATAGTTATTAAGTTATAACTTACAAGCAACTAAGCAGGCTAAAGTTTGTACTGGCAACATCTCCAGGATCCTTGAATAGAAATGACTGAGGTCATTCGTCACGGTTGCATGATGCTGATTTACTCTTATATCTTTTCAACTTTATTTGCATAGTAGAAATCCAAAAGTTTTGGCGTATAAACTTTAGTCTTGTTGCATGCCTTTTGGTGTATAAACTTTAGTCTTGTTGCATGATGGTGAGCCAAAGGTAAAATTACCAGTTACAACCTTGAATGCATTCTAAAGATTTTTGTTGTAAAAGTATTATGTCATTGGGCTTTGTTCTTTTGGTAATACATAACTCCATACACTTTGCAGTAGGTATATTCCTATGACTCTGTGAGTAATATGTTATTTATAATTGATAATGTCATTCTTGATCTCAATTATAGATAATATCCCAAAAATTTGAAGTAAAAAATTAATAGAAAACTTCCTTGACAAACCGTTGTATGTCTCATTTTATTAATTGGGACCTAAGATATTTCCTTTTTCTTTTTTAAATTAAATTCCATAGACTGCAAATCTGAAATTTGCTTACATGGTGATCTGCATTTATCAGTTGCCTGTTTCATATTATATATGTGTTACAATTGCTGTAGTGTATAATTTCCTTGATTTTCCATACCTTAAGTTATTGAAGATATTGACCCTTCATGTCAAAATGCAAACTAAAGTAGTCAATGTGTGTTCATTTAATATTTTAATCAGTAACTTGCCTAGCTTGATTCATAGATCTCTTCTTCTGTCAGGGTTATGGAGGTGGCGATGAAGTCAACATGCTTCAGAGACATTTACTTGGGACACGAACTAAGTTTGGTGTTGGTGCAAATCGAGCTGCTGTTGCATGTCATTTTATCCAAAAATATGGCTACGTTGATACCCGAAAGAGTTCATGGTATGAAAAGCAATACCTTGATTGGAAGGACCAGGGTTGTCTTGATTCAGAAAAGATTGGGGTTGTAGTTCTTGATGATGCAATGCAGGTAATGCAACTCTTCTCCCCCCTTCCCATTTTTTCTTTGTTTATTTACTGTTTCATGATTTTCTTCTTAACAATGATCCTGGAAACACCCGGTGCCCCCAATTGACATCTGCTCCATTAATTAGTTATGTTCATTCTCATTTTATTTGCTACTGTTTGGTTGCTAGTGATATAAATGCTCGAAATTAAGATTATTTGTCTTTGACATGACATTTGCTCTAAATCATATCAATTATATGTAAGGCAGCATTGGAGCTTGTGGCATGATTTGGATATTGTAATGGTTAATGGATTAACTCTTTGGGGTAACCTTCGATTACTGCCACTTGGACCTTTAAGGGAACCCTTGACTGCACTTAGACGAGCAGATGTAGTTGTACTTCATCATGCAGACTTGGTATGTTAAAATGATCTTCCTAGATCCTTTTCAGAAAAAAGAATTTGCAAATTTTTTGGCGATTTTTTTTTAATCTGTTTGTATATGCTCATGTAGGTGGTATGTAGGTTTGCTGATTTATAAAAATATGGTGTAATACTGAAAATTGTACTTTGGGATATTCACAGGTTTCTGAGCATATTCTCAAGGATATTGAGTCAATGATCCAAGGTATTAAAAAGTCTGTTCCTATGTTCTTAACAAAAATGGATCCAACTTACTTATTTGAGGTGGGAATTATGAATGCCAAAATACCATTGAGAGCTCTGCATAAAGCTACTATATTATGCGTTTCTGCTATTGGTTCTGCAGAACCTTTTGTGCAGCAGATTCAAAAGGTATTCCTCCTTCTTTGATTTGTTTTTGTGACAGTTGCTTCTTTGATATTATGGGAAGCTGTGAGCTGTGAAGCAACACCAAACACACATAAAGATAAACATTTTGGATGAAATGACTTGATGTGGACATGGTGACACAACAAATCCTAAATTGTAGGCAAGATATGAACGAGACATCATTCATGGAATAATTTAAGTATAAATATGATCAAATAAGAGAGTATTTTCTTGTTTAGTTTAAGGCCATCTTAGGATGTTCTGACATCCCCAACTTACTGTATTCTAATATTCCTAAAAGTGAAAATCTTGAATACTTGAGATCAACCTGACTCAAATTACAAGAAACATGACGTGATATGTGATCATGAATAATGCCTTGTTTGGTAGAGCGGAGATGAGTGGAAAGGAATAGAAATGAGCTATGGAAGCACCACTTCCTTTGTTTGGTGCTGCTCACTGTTGCAGAAAGGAATGGATTTTTGGGTATCGTACATCTGTGGGACATCATATTTTTATGGATGGATTTGGAGAGAGACAGTAGGACTAGATGATGGGTCCTGCATACTTTTATAATTATATATCTACTTTTAGGTTGAACCTTTGAAATGACATTTATAACCTCAATCAATAGTCATATTCCAAGACTTATAATTTGTTTAAATTTTTATCTATTGGACAAATTAAAATATTTTATATTGGTTTTTTAAATCAAATCACATTAGTTTCTTTTGCTTTCTTTTCGTTATTTGTACTAAGCATATACAGAATAATTTAGTAATCCGTTCTCTTTTCTTTTCTTTTCTTTCCTGCCTCTTGCTTTCTTTTCTTTTCTCCCTATAAAATCCGTAGTGTAAATAGATCAATTTGGTGCTGATCCTTAGAACTTTTTACTTTTTAATATTAATTTTCAAATGATGATTGTGTTTATCAAATTTTTTGTTCATTAAATCATGAATATTTATTTAAATGTTCATCAAGTCTATTGTATTTTCCATGTGTATTGTGGTACTGTGGCAGGTCCGAAGCCAGAATCACCACTCAGTACTCACAGAGGTCCAAATGTCAAAGCCAGACTTTGATGGACACACACACACATGTTATGTATGCTAAATCTAGGAAAGATTAATGAAAAAAATTTATATGAAAGAAATTTGTTGGTAGTACATAAACATAAACATGTATGTATATATATATATATATATATATATATGTGAAAGTGGTACTTGACGTTCGTTTAAATCATGGAATTTATTTGTGATTGAACCTGTACAAATTGCTAAGCAACAGAATGGGAATTAGTTTAGATTTACAATCTTTCTTAAATTCCAAGAAAATAATATTTCCTCATCTAAATACAATTTATTTTTAATGATATTATTGGAGACAAATTTGAATACAAACATATTAACATGTTAAAACTTACCTACCATTTTATTTAAAATGATAAACACATAAGATTCTTAAACATGAAAGGATTCTAATACAAATAAAACAAATAAACAATATATAAATAAAATAATTAATGAAGGGCGTGAGCTGCTTGTCATAACTGTCTAATATATATAATCGTAATATATACTAGGGAGTAGGGACAGAATCAACATCTTTGGAGTTGAAAGACAGGAAGGGGTAAATGGATGTTTCACTGAGTAAAAAGTCACGGGAAGCCATGGGCCTCCTTGGTCTTAACATAGCCTCGCCCCGGTGTTCCAGACATAATGGCACACAGCCACCCTTTGTCTGCCTCTGCCATGCTATCTAGCTATAATGTTGTATAGCTTTGAAGTGGATTTTTTCCGTCGTTTTCTCCTTACTTTTTGTCTGTATTTATTATCTCTAAAGTGCAGATAACTTGATGCAGATGGGAGCACTTTATGTTGATCGAGTAGACTTCAGTGACCATCACATATTCCATGACAGGGTACATTTATCTCTCTTGAATTTGGAAGAAATAATTTGTTGAATGATTAGATACTATGTTATTTCAAGTTAGTATTTAATCATGTCAGACATTCTTTTTGCTGCTGCTGATACATAAATAATGGTATGTGGGAAAGCTGCATGATGATCATTTTGAGTGCTGCCGACTTTTATTTATTTCTAATTTCTTCATGTTTTAGTTTTACATTGACTAAGATGCTAATCTCATATTTTCAAAATTCAGGATATTGAGATGATCAGAGCCAGACTTGGAGAACTTGAGGGCAAGTTTGGTTCCAAGCCAATTGTTGTTGTAACTGAAAAGGTGACTAGACATACTCCTCATATTTGTGTTGCTTTGTATGTACTGAATGACATATACATGTTTGTATCTAGATTCTTACCCCCTTAATTAATTTTTTGTCTTGCCAGGATTATGATAGGGACCCAGAGATTCTTAAGAAATTATATCCATTTAAAGTTTTTGTTCTGTGTTCTAAATTGAAGGTTGTGCCCTATAGAGGAAGCACAGAGGATAGCTTTGAGAAATTTCTGAAGGACCAATTGAAATTAGAATTGCCTGTCGCAAACTAGTCTTGGCTCGGCGTAAGCTTTCCTTTACAAGGATAAGGGTAAAATATCAAATATTGTTTGTAAGGCCCCTCTGTTCTGGGTTTATGTTACTGGTCCTAGTTATTATATTGTTGATGGTACTTTATTTTTTTTCCCATTAGATAAGAAGCCTTACAAACTTGAGAAAAAAGAAAAGGGAATGGAACCCATGACATCAAGTACACATATTCCCATTCCTATATTTGATTGAAAAATAATAAATGAAATACTCATTTTTTTTGTGAATCTTTATTCTTTTTATTTGAACAAATGAACATTCCCTTCCATTTTATTTTCATTCTTAAGCATTCCCTTCCATTTCACTTATTCTCTTCATTTTCATGCGATACGTTGTTTCTGGTCAAATTTAATCACAGATTGATGTATATTAAGTACTTCTAAGCGTAGAAAAGCTGCTACAATAACTTAGTTATTTATATAACTTTGCATTACATTCAGTCATTATTTAAGAGCTTACGTCCCTTAATTATATGCAAATTCTCCCTCTTAGCTACTTGGGTCAATAGGCAATATGTACTTGTGATGAATCCACCAAAGCCGTTGTTTAAGGCAATTCTCAAGATCCCCTTCATGTCATCTGCCTCGTAGTTCTTGATGAAAAGTACCTAACAAGTTGAAAGCAGTTATGCAAAGAACCAGCATATCAACTCAAAAAAGAGAATAAAAAATAAAAAACTAATCATTCATTCTTAATCTTTTTTACATACTTGATGCAATTATAGGTCTTAAGTGTTAAACATCACTATAAATTAAAATTAATTAGGTTTACCTTTTTTTTTTCCTTTTGACTTTACAAGAGGCTCTGTAAAGCCGGTAAGGGAAAGGGAGAGGAGGCGATGAGGTAGAGCTTGAACTTGTAACACTAAGCACGACACTGTTTTAAAAAAATTGAGGTAGATGTCATTTGAAGTTATTAGTTCATTAGTTAATTTGGTTTATCTTTGATAGACATGTTTATTCCTTGTTAGATAGAAAAGCATCTGAATTATACCTGGTCTATGGACTATGGTCCACCTTGAATAATAAAAATGATGGGGATGTAAGACATGGTGTGGGTCAGCCTTTAGTTTGGGCAAAGTGATACGAGTGAGAATCGGTCTTTGAATCCAGTAGTTTCCATTAAGATTTGTGCAACTTAAGCTATGCAACTTGGGCTGAATAAAAGCCGTTTTAAGTATTCATGCAAATTGAAATACCAGATTAGCTTCCATGAAAATATTTCGTTAGCTGTATGTTGCAATTATTCTTATTCTTTCTCAACACAACATATGTATTTAGATTAAATTTTATTGGCTTAATTTTGAATGAATTTAATTTTATAAATTTGATTTTAATTTAAAGTGAGTTTTAATAAAATAATTTATGTTTAAAAATTTTTATCTAAAAAGTAAATTTATAAGAATGAATATTATTTAAATAGTATGAGTTAAAATTACTTTTAAACGTATAATTATTAAAATGATATCACTTTTAAATAAAAATAATAATATAATATTAAATTATAATGGTATTTTTGTTAATACACACCTAACTGAGTTTTTCTCACCGCAGAAGCAACAAACCAATTAAGTATCAAAATCCCATTCAAAAACCAAAATCAATTCCGTCTTTAATTTGCCAAATATAATGGCATAGCTTTCTAGACATCTTTTTTCACGTCAAACGCACTTCTACGTCCACAAATACTATCTCAAACACAGACGAAATTCAGAAAGAAAGAGATAATCCTTATTGAATGAACAAGTCAAAAGGTTTATCAAAGTCATTAACTTCAATGACTTTGCCTAGCCACATGTCTCTCGTGAGATCTAAGCATCAATCCCTACAACCCAGGTCCTTTTTCAAATCCCTATCAGCCCTTTTTTGTTTTATTACACTTACATATCTATTTAAAGGGCTATTTCATCTTTAATTCAGCACTGTTTCAAGAGATTAGTCAAAATGTGCCATTTGGGAGACTGGGAAACAATATAAAAACGAAATTATCATTAGCAAATGTTTACTTCCGCTGAGCTTTTATTCTTTGTTATCTTATTTGTCTCAACTACGAAATCTTTTTAATTAGGCACAAAATCAAACAATAGTTGAGACATAAATATTAAATAAGGTTAACATTTGTAACATTATTTTACATTTTTATAACTTTATTGTAACTATTTTACAAAATTAACATTTTAGTAACTTCTAATGTCTTTGATTAATAATTTAGTAACTATTTTTATTGATTTATTTTTTTATTTATTTTTTATGAATTATTGTCTTTTTTATGTACGTATATCTAAATTAATCAAAACATATATAAAATAAAATAATAATTTATAATTTTTATATAAATAATTAATTTTTTAATCTTTTTCTTTCTCTTTTTACTCAGTTCATTCTCTAATTTCATTTTCTTTTTTTTTTCTCTCCCTTTTCATTTTCCGTTTGACCTTTCCAATGTGATCCTCTTTTTCTTTCTCCATATCCTTTTTTTCCCCTCTTTCTCTTATCATTTTTCTTTTTAAAAATATTAATTTTACATTTCAATCATATATTTTTCTTTACATTAATAAAAAATAAAAAATTTAATTTTTTAAAAATATTTTTCTATTCTTCTTTTTATTTTTTATCATAAAAAAATAAATATATTGAAGGAGACGTAAGATTCACGTACAAAAATAACAAAAAATAACTTATTTCCTGTTATATCTCTTTCTCTCTCCTTACATTTTCCTTTTGAACTTTTCCACAATCAAAGCATGTGGCTCTCCTTTTTTTGGCCGAGGACATAAGGGTTTGCACCAAAAACAACCCCACCAAGCAGAAACATTCTCCAAGATGGATTACAGTGTTGTACTGGAGAGCTCCTTTCTCTTTATCTTTTTCTTCTTCTACAGCTTTGGTTTCTTAGAGGCTCAAATGGCTCCAGCTGTTTATGTGTTTGGAGACTCACTTGTTGATGTGGGCAACAACAACTACTTGAGTCTTTCCATTGCAAAGGCAAATTTTCCTCACAATGGCATTGATTTTCCAACCAAGAAACCCACTGGGAGGTTCAGCAATGGCAAGAATGCTGCTGATTTTATTGGCAAGTGATTTCAAAATTGACTCCATTGGCTCTGTAACATTCATGCAATAATCAGTTGTTTATTGCACATGTACTACATTTGAAAATTACTAGAGCTTAACCGACAACCCGTGAGAGTTATAATTACTCATATTACAAACTCATTTAAATGTGAGTTATAAAACTTGGTCTATTTAATTCATGAGTTAAGTGAGTTGGATTGGACTAACCCACAACTCGTTTATTTGATATTTTCTTTTATTTTTTTAATTTTTTTAATTATGTTGTTTAATTTCTTTTATATTCATTTATTTTGAGAATTTAATGAAAAAATGGATTAATTTATATAATTTGAGATAAGATATATCATTAAAATTTTAAAAAAATAAAAAAATAAAAAAATAAAATTAAAGATTAACAGGCTAGTCCATTAGCTTGCGTCATAGGCTGGGGCAAGTTGAGTTGAATTGACCCGTATACCCACTAAAAATGACAAGCTTACTATATCTATACAGTTCGAAACCACATATTGATCCTTTACAATCTTCTTTTTCTATAATCTCATCATTAGCTTTTATGTATTTCATCATTAAAATTTGAGAATAGCACTTTTCCTCTTTAAAGACAACTTAAATTAAGGTGAGATTTTTCATTATTGAATTCTATCTGTTGTCCATTCTATTTCCTAATCTTGTATAAGTTATATAGTTTTTGCGTGTTTCTATGCAACTGTATATATGTTTCACAAGTCTTTTTAATTAGGAACGTAGTTGTTAGAATCGCATGATTCGATACAATTCAGTAAGCTAGCGATTCGCATTATGTGGTGAATCGCAGATGGACATACACGATTCAATGTAATTCCGTATCAATGATATGATTCACATGATTCTTCGATTTAGTTTTTTTTTTTTACTTTTTTTATCATCAATTCTCATAAGAAAATTCAAAGAAGTAAAAACTTAAATTATTAAATAAAGTGAACTGAATAGGCATTATTGAATGTACTTAGTTCGATTGTTTTGTTTTGTTACTGAACATAGAACCAATGCTCATTCACATTGCAAACCAATCACTTGACTCACTTTGTTTTATTTTTTTAATTTTGCCTTTTTAGGTGTTTACAGTCACTATTTTTTATATAGTTTTAGATGTTTACATAATCACTCTATATAATTCTTAAAGCTAAGAAGAAGGGAAAAGAGTATGTTACCTATAAGCTTACTCATGACTTATAACTTATGATGATATTATGGAATTATACTATTATCAGAGTTTACTATTTTTTTAGTGATGTAACATTTAAATATTTATTTGAGATTTTAAAATATTTTGTTTATATTTTATATGTAAAATTATGTATATCTAATTTTTTTATTAATATATTTTGAATCATACAATACGATATAATTCATGATTTATAATTTAAAAATTAAATAAATAATTCTTAATACGATTTACAGTTTAACAACTATGATTAGGAGGCACAGGATAAAAACTTTTAGGCAACACTGTAAGCCAGATTCATTGTTTTCTGCAACCCTTTATGGTTGAAGGGTCACCCAAAAAGCACAAATGGGACACCAACATGGGAGTAAGATATGTAGATGCTTTCATGCACAAACTTCAGAAAGGTTTATAAAGTTAAATGATATGCTTTATGGCCAAAAGGAAAAAACTAAAGGCCTTTTTGGTTATAAAGGCAGAGAGAAGAAAAGATTATAGACACAGCTTTTCTGTTTTCTTTTTCTTTGTGATTGGAAAACAAGAGGAACTTGAAGAGTACATAAAGGTCCAAAAGTTAATGTCATGACTTATTGCTGTTTTATCGGGGCATGCATCCATATTGATGAAATAAAAAATTAAAAACTGTGTTTTGCCACTTTTTGCATCAAATAATGGGATATGATTGGATGGCAGCTGAGAAATTGGGCTTGCCAACTTCACCACCTTACCTCTCCCTAAGATCAAAGACCAACAAGAACAGCAACAACATATCCTTCTTGGATGGTGTCAACTTTGCATCTGGAGGTGCTGGAATATTTGATGGCACAGATGAACAATATGTAAGTTGCACTTCCATTTTTCCTTTTCCCCAACTTTGTTTTTGTTTTTTCTTTAATGTTGTTTGTACTATATATATATATATGGTCCAAAAAGGGTTCATTGAATCTGATCCAAGATTGGCCAAAAGTGGGGCATGCAGAGAAAGAGAAGGCACTTTTGGATCCCTCTTTCAATGATGTGGGCTCCAAAATAGAGATAGTTTTCATGGCCCGCCCTTTCCCCCGCCCCCCCCCCCCCCCCCCCCCCTTTTGTTTAAAAACTTAAAATTGGGAACCAGAAATGCCCAAACAAAGTGCTTGACCCAGAAAAAGAGAGGAAGTGATTGTCCTCAAAACTCATAAAGGATGAAAAAAATGAAAAATGAAATATGAAAAATGAAAAACCATTTTTGCGGTGAGCGTGGATCGAACACGCGACCTTCAGATCTTCAGTCTGACGCTCTCCCAACTGAGCTATCCCCGCTTGGTGACGATTCTTGCAGAGGAAATCACTAACATTAAGGAACCAAGTGGACTACTACTCACAGGTGCACGAGCAAATGACACAGCAAGTAGGAACACCTGCTCTGCAGAAGCATCTCTCGAAGTCCATCTTCACTGTTGTGATTGGCAGCAACGATCTCTTTGGCTACTTTGGCTCAATGGATCTTCAGAGGCAAAGCACCCCACAGCAGCATGTGGATTCCATGGCTTCCTCACTGAAAGTGCAACTACAGGTAATGAACACATGCAATGTGGTTGTAACTCAGCATTTTTGTAAGTTGCTACTTCTGTGGTCAGTGATTATCATGCTTAAGAGGGCTCAGCTCTTGTGTTATTTGCATGCATTTGGTTTATGTTTGTTGACCCTTTTTGGCAGAGGTTGTACAGCAATGGTGCAAGGAAATTTGAGATTGCTGGAGTAGGTGCAATTGGATGCAGCCCAGCTTACAGGGTCAAGAACAAGACAGAATGCAATTCAGAAGCCAATTACTGGTCGGCTAAGTATAATGAAGGCCTTCAATCCATGTTGAAGGAATGGCAATCAGAAAACCAGGACATAAGCTACTCCTACTTTGATACCTATGCTGTCCTCCAAGAACTCACTCTGGATCCAACTCCTTTTGGTATTATATCATCCTATATCTCTCATTATCCATGACATTAGGATTTACCTATTTAGGACACCATGATTTACATAAACAACTTGTTTTATGTAATTTAAGAAAAAAGTCAAAAAAATTATTTCAATAGCTTTATAATAGTAGTACTTTCATAATTAATATACACAACATGTGATAAGAACTAATTAAAGGCAATCCAAAGGGGTTGGTTTGGTAGTGGACGAGCATGTGATGTGTGGATAGACGCATGGTCTTAAGTTTAAATCCTAACTATGCCAATTACTTGGGATCAGGCTGTAAGAATTATTCTTATAAATCCTCTAATTCTGGCTTGAATAGCTTGCCTTTGACAAAAGTAGATCAGTCGAAGTGAGCGTAAGCTAGTCCAGACACCACCTGACCGCAATACCTAAAAAAACAAACTAATTAAACACAATTTAGTGTTTATCATCAATGAATCATAACTACTGATTTTATGTTTCTTATAATTTTATATAAAGAATACATCTCAAAGTTTGAAAATTGCTTGAAATGAGATGAGATATTTAAATTGGAGTTTATATATATCCCTTTTCAGGATTTGCAGAGGTGAAAGGTGCATGTTGTGGACTCGGGGAGCTAAATGCCAAGGCTCCTTGCCTGCCAGTTTCGAGCATTTGTTCCAATAGAGAAGACCACATCTTCTGGGATCAGTACCATCCTACAGAGGCAGCTACTCGTGTCTTTGTGGATACAATTTTTGATGGCCCTTCAAAATACACATCTCCTATTAACATGAGACAGCTACTAGCTGTCTGAAATTTGGCAACTTCATTCTTCCTTTCAAATGACTTTTTTTTTTGTTACTTGTTATTAGACAACAATAGATCAATAGAAAGAAAATTATCATAAGAATTGATCGCTGGGTAGTCAAATGTGTTTTATAATTAAAGAGGATATGTCATTTAGGTAAGAAAGGTGTTTTAATCAATGAAAATTATCATACACGGTCGTTTCTTCGATTATCAGTCATAGACAGAGAGGACATGGAAGCTATTAATGTAATTTCATTGATCAGGGAGTAATGACTATATGAGAAGATCCAACTGCTTCAAGAAAATCCAAGCTGTGAAAAAAATCAAAAAGAAAAAAAAATGAGAAGAAAGAAAATAAAGAGAAGGAACATGTTTGTTTCATGTAAAAATTTTGTCACATAACATAACTAAGAGAATGTAAACTGAGGGCCATTGACGGTGAGAACTTAAAAGGAGAGAGAAACAGAAAAGGAAAACGTTATTCATATACCTTTTTATTTACATCTTCTCTCTACACTTTTTTTTTATAGAAAAAGAAAAAAAAAGAAGTTTACTTTTCATCTTTCTCTCTCTTTTTCCCATAACAAGGAAGTGTAGAGAAAATATGTAAATAAAAAGGTGTATGATTATCATTTTTCAAAAGAAAAAGAGGAATAAAAGGTGGTGACAAGAGTTATAAGTTATGTAAGAAACTTTTTATATGTAAATAAGTGACAAGAGTTATAAGTTAAGTAAGAAACATTTTATATGTAAATAACATTACTCTAAATAAAATAGCAGTCATGTCAATAGAGATAACAACAAGGACAAAAATAATTATATATACTTTTTCTCTCACATCTCTCACATACTAGCACTAATCTTTGATTAAAATATTGAGGTTATCCCTCTCACAAAGTATTATTAAGATTGAATTTCTAATATCACAAGTAAAGTTTTTCTCACTTCAAATCCAACTTTGAGTCAAACCCTTGTTGGTCTATTTAGTTATTTTAGTCAAGAGAAATTTAGACTTTGTAATGATTTTTATTAAACAATAATATAAAATCTTTTTACATACAATGTGTTAAAATTAAACTACTCTAAAATATTAAAACCTTTAATAACGTCCTTTTTTATTTTTTACAATAACAGTATAGAGATTTAAATTTATCCAAATTTTCGTCACTAGTTCACTTCTAATAATTTTAAGAAACATTGACCTTTTTTTCAGTCTACAGAGTCTCGTAGCAAGGCCCTACAGATTTTGAAGATATAGTTTGGGCCTAGGGGTTTGACAGGCCCAGATACAATTTTCCTGTTAGTGTCAGTCACCGTTTGATGATACCAAACGAACAGAGACGCTCTCCGTTTCCAGCTTCCTTGATCCGCCGGGAGGTTCTCTCCGGAAAACCCTAGCTCCGCCGCTGGCAACCGTGAGTAGAACGACGATGGCTATACTAGCATCGATTCGGAGAATCAACACGGTGGTGGAAGCTCCACGGCTCATCAGATTCTCTCTTCAAGCCCCAAAATGCGTGAGCTTTTCCTCTTCTCCCCTTCCTTCTTGGTTTAAGTAAATTAAACCATAATTTTTATTTTCCGTGAATTTTATTGACTGTAGGATACCCACATGTTTTAGACTGCAATACAAAGGTTTGAGCATGCCTTTTATGACAATTTAGAATTCTTTTTATTGCTTTTGGAAGTGAAATTTTCTTATATTTGTGGTCTAGAAGCTAGAAAAGAGATTTAATTTTGTGCAAATGGAATGGAAATGTTACCATGTTGCTGGAGTTTTGATGTCCTTACTTATTATGCTCACACTAATTATGGCTTTGTGTTTGTTTGCCTGTGTTTTATTTATCTTTCTTGGTGACTTCAACTTCCTTGTCATACTTGAACTTAACCCACTGTCCTAATATCCAACTTATTGCACTTGAATTGGAGCCTGAGAGCCTATATCACTTGTAATTTATGTTTTCATGGTTTGAACACCTTTGGTGAGCCAGATAGAGAGACTGAGAGAGCTTCACAAGATTTATGATATGAAATTATGAAGGTATAAAAAAATTGAGGGAATTAGAAGGGAAGCTCCTTCTGCATTCAACCAGTAGGGATAGAACTATGGTATATAGTTGGGGGAAGGGTTTGAAAGGCTGTAGTATGTCTACTATGGAATGGGTAGCTGTAGAGAGGAAGGAAAGCTGGCTGATTGTGTTGATTCTTAATCTGCTTGGTATGTTTTTGAATAAGCTCATAGTTGGGCTTCTTTTTCTGAGTGTGTAATGATACAGGAGTATCTGAGATATTTGGTGCTCACTAAGTTCTTTGGAGTTTGGAAAGCTATTTTCATTAGATTCTAGTTGTATACATCCTTCTGGCACCGTATGAGGTTACTTCCTGTCTGCCTCCTCCGTATTTCAATGATCTGGCATCTTAATTAAGTTCTTTTTCTTCATAGAGGAGTATTAGTATATCAATATCACAATATTTTAGTGGATAAAAATGGGAACTGGATACGCAATAAGGATCATCACTAGGTTTCTCACTTCTCAAAAGGATATCCTTTATGTACAACATTTCTATTCCTGCATTTGGAACTTTGCTTTCCCTATTTTAATTTACTAGTTCAGTGTCTTTTTCTTTTAAGTTTTAATTTATTTTTAATAAGAAATTAGAATTGATGGAAATGTTATTGTCTACTTTTATAAGGCTGTATAGTCTTTTAAATTTCATTTCATCTGTTATTTTTCTTATACAGTGGATCAGCTGTTCCTTTCTGAACCGTTTATTTCAGGTAGAGGTGGAATTTGCCAATGGTAGTGTATTCAAGTTGTCAGCTGAATTTCTCAGAATAAATAGTCCCGCAGTTGATGGAAAAATCAGGTCAATTGGAGGTGAAAAGGTACTTGTTGCATCTTGGAATGCTTTTCAATTTCACCATTTTAAAATTCTTTGTGGAATTTTCATTAACATGACACTATCTTTCTTTTGACAACTAATCATCTATGTTTAGTAATTGTTATGATCTATTTTTGGAGTACTCCTTCATAATTGAATTAATAAGATCTCTTGGTAAATGATTGTTTCCAATCACATCTTTTTTCTGAAATTGATTTGAATTCAGTTGAGTCCTGGTAAATAAATCCGATTTCGTGGTTTATATATCTGGTTGACATTATGTGGGAATAGGTTTATAATTCCTTGGTTCAATGCCTCCCTTGAACCAGGTGATATCTGGGCGGCGCCATGTGGGAATCATGTCTGCAGAGCCAGTGGGAAACTATGGGGTAAGGTACTTCATGCTTAGACGTTAGAACTCAATTTCAGTGTCAACATCCAACTCTCTCTCTCTAAACTAAAGTGCTATGCATGATTGTTGTATTGGATGATCCAGGGTCAATTTTGATGACTTGCACAAAACCGGGATTTATTCCTGGGATTTTTTCTATTATCTAGGAAGCAACAAGTTTACCCTCATGAGAAATTACATTAAAACACTAAAGAAATATGGACTTAGTAGGGATCCGCGTGGAAGAAAATAATGCAGACTTCAGTTTAATTACCCAAAGCTAGTTTGAGATTTGATGTCAGTTGACAACATGACCCTCTGTTGGTCTTTGGGTAGCTTCATTTGTTGAAACTGAAACCTGTAATATTGAAGATTTTATGTTGAATGAAGTGTGAATCATGGGCATTAATACAGTAAGTATACTGATACATTTAGAGAAGGAAAAAAAAAATTAGGGAGTTCTGTAAAGGCAGTTCTGCAAAGGATTTGTAAATGGCCATGTAGTTATCTGCAAAGGCAGTTCTGTATACTTTCTTTGTATCCTGGTTTCATTTTGGATCAGGTTGTATTTTAATTTATACTGTGTCTACTTTTACGATTTTTTAAGCATTTGTTTATCATATCTTAGTAATCTTTTAACTTGCCTTTGTTTCTATCATCTTGAAAAGAAAGCACTGTTAGTGGAAAGATTCACGCGATTGTATTTAATTTGCTGCAAGAGTGCTCTGTAAAATGCCCTGGCAAAATCCTTATGATGCTTACAATAATGTGACGTTTATTTATTTATTAATAGTATTAAGAATTTTATAGTAGGTCAAATTTAAATTCATGATATGTTTTATTTCACTTTTAGTTTATTTCTTTTTTGTTTTTAAATGTAATTCAGTGTCCGCCAACTGAATATAGAGCTTTTTCTCTTTCTGCAAATGATTTAATTTTGATTTTATTGTTTGTATACGAGGTTTATATCTATTTGTTACATCAGACATGTACAAGGTGGTTCTATTTAGTTGAATAAAAAAGAAAAAAATAATATTATTTGCACACTTTTAATTATTATTTTTGTTATACTCATGTGCGTTAAGACATCTAAATTTAACTAAATTATTACAAAAAATTTTGTACAGCTGGCAGCCCATAAATTCCCATACCATAGTGTTTGTTATACAAGTATGATCTATCCATACTTTCAGTACAAGGGTTTGAATTCTACTGAAAACATTGTATGGCCAGTACTAAGCCGAAACGTAGGTGTGATTAGTTTCACATTCAAAAGGTGTGAAGACACCTTGTGATTTCAAAAAAAAAAAAAAACTATTTATCCCACTCTATCTAAGTATATATAAAAAAAAGTTAGAATACCTTATTCTAGCTTCTATTGTATTTTGTGTTATTACACATAATTCTTGTTTGTTATAAAAACCTACATTGACCTCATTTATTCATAAAAAAATGCAATAACTAATTCTAAAATATATCAGGCTTAACTGATTTATGAGTTTAGCCATTAACTTTGTTTTTAAATGTTATTTTTACCCTTTTTTCAATTTAATATGTTGAGAGGAAAGAGAATAGCGCATTTATTTGGTGCAATTAAATAAAGACTCATTTAAATGTTTAATTATTTGACACATCAACTCAACTATACCAATTACAAAATGAATGTTCTCATTTCTTAACATATAAGGATGAAAAAGGATAGAAATGACATTTGATCACAAATAGTCATAAGTTAATTTTTAATTAATAAATTTGTTAGATCTAACAACATTTTGAAATAAGTTCTAACGTTTTTAGAAATACATGAAAGGTTTGTGCAAATTTTTATAATAAAAGAGTAAGTATGTGTATTAAATACAAAACATAAGAAAGGACAAAATAATATACTCTAAGGTTAGAATGAGAGAGGGGCTGTAGTCTCAAAAAATATAAGGGGCTAAATCAGAAAAGGGCCAAAAATACGATTTCATGAGGATTCTCTGCAAGCCCAATTACACTGGGAAGCCTGACATCCAAACATGAAATGGGACGCTAAAAGAGAAGTCTAGAACTCTCACCAAGAACCAAGTCACAATCATGAGTTGGTATTTTCTAAAGCTTATCTGAGTCCAGAAATGTCCAATGCATTCTATAAATTTCAATGCAAACGTTAACTTCTCAATCTTCTTTGCCTCACTTTAGCATTAACATCCCTCTAGCATCTTCGTCAAACTGAAAAATGGCTACCACTCTATCAAATATGAGTTTCTATTCCCCCACTTCTAGTAGAATCAACAATTTTTCCACTGTCAAATTTCTGCCATTGTCAAGAACAAGGACTAGAACTTTCTGCAATAACGTAAAGGCTATGGCAGGAGACAAAGAGAGCTTGCAGAGGGCAAAGCAGCAGCAATTGCAGCCAAAGATGAAGGGACCACAAGCTTCACCTACAGGTAATTGAAGAGTAATGATCCACCGATGCGTTATTCTTTCATTAGATATTGAATTCAGTGACAAATGACAAATGGTGACTTTCTTTTTACAGTGCTGTTGAACCAGTTTCCAGTAGCAAGGACTGTGCAACAGATGATGGACACAATGGAGAGGATTGTGGAGGATCCCTTGGTTTACAGTAGCACTTCGCCTTTGATAGTTGCTGGAGATGATGAATACAGCAAGCGAAAGATTCCTTGGGCAATAAAGGAAGGGCAGAAATATTACAAAATGAGATTCAATATGCCAGGTATGAACAAGAATGATGTCAAGGTGTGGATTGAAGAGAACATGCTTGTGGTGAAGGCAGAGAAGGTACTCAGGGAGCACCATGAAGGTCAAGCAAATGGCAATGAAGAATTAAGTACGGAACATGAAGACTGGCCTGCCAAGAGCTATGGTAGATATAACCACAGGATCGCCCTCCCAGAAAATATTGAGTTTGAGAAGATTAAGGCACAGGTCAAAGATGGTGTTCTTTACATAACAATTCCCAAAACCAACACCTGCGGGAATATAATCTACATAGATGTACAGTAACTGTAAGCTCATAGTGAAGTTACTTCGTAGCTCCATTCTGAGACATGGGATAAAATGAGACTGTAGGTGGGGGGGAATACACGTCCAGCATATAAAGAGGTTTACAAATAAATCCTGATCAAGTTAATAAACAAAGTTAGAGAATACAATGTAAAGATTCATGTTATTTCTCTTGTTGGTGATGTCATGCACAATCAAATGCAAATAGCCCAACAGGGCGGATTCAGTCATGCAGTTGCCTTTGGGTGCACAAAGTCAAACTTTAGAAAGAATTTGGCTTACAAATAGCTAAGCAGATAGACATCTTTTGAAGTTGGGGCCCTCTCTCTCTCTCTCTCTCTCTCTCTCTCTCTCTCTCTCTCTCCAACTTCCACTTGCAAATAGCCGAACAGTGTAAACTGGTTTTCAAGTGCAGTTCTCACAGTATCCACTAGTTACACTTCTACTTGCTGAAAATGTAGGTTGAGAACTTCTAAAGGGAAAGATCTACCAATTAAGAGGGCTTTTTATTTCGCTTGGTTTGTGAGATGCGCTTCAGCACTTGAGTTTCCCTCTTCATTCCTCTGTAATACAAAAATACAAAGCTTATTGAATCCATTTGAAAGCTTCCTTAAGTATGGTCAATGAGAAGTTTTGAAAAATATGTACCTTTGATATAAGTAAATGTAGAGATAGTAAAGTAGCAGCAGCATCACAAGCAAAATGGAGGCAAAGAGGTAGAACACATTTGCCTTCTTCTGCACACATAAACATACCAGTTAATGAAAATTTCTCTTTTAATTTCAGCCTTACAGCTCAGTGCAAAATAGCAATAGTAGACAAGTGCAACTGACTGCACGGGAATTGCATCCCACAGATATCCTTCCACCACAAAGTTCCATAAGTTACATTGATCTTTATTGTCTTTTCTATACTGAGTCTTTCAGCGTGAAATCTATATCCTAGGTTCCCTTATAATACGAAGTGGGGATCTTTGAAAATTTACTTTCCCATTAGCTATACAATTTGTCAATCTACATTTTTCAAAACATTTGAATCTTTAACCACAAATAATGATTTCTCGGAATTGAACATAGTTCACACAAGTTATCATATAGAGTTAGACAAATATCATAAGCACTCTTTAAGGTTTCAGTTATAAAGTTAAACAAATATCATATAGATTTCAGTTAAATTACCTTGCGCCCTCTGGAGAAGGGTTTCACACTTCCAGTGCAGCCATGTGCATCACAGAATTGGCGCAAGAAGAATTCTGTCAAATTCTTAACGTAAGAAAGCAGTATCACAAATACAAACCTTTTGCAACAATGAAGAAAATATTGTAATACCATGAAGTCGGCTTGCTGCAGGGCCCTCGTTAACCGGAAAACAACTATCAGCTAAGCTCTATGAAAAACAGGTGAATTAGAAACAGAAAGAAACTTGATTAAAGAAAATGAATAGACAGACCAAGAGCACACCTCACACAGATGTTTATTCCTTGCAGCAGCAGCAGGATTGCACTTCGATTTTTTGGATCCAGAATTCATTACAAGGTCACAGTGCAGTGCACCACATACATCTGCTAAGCACCTGCTGTGACTCTGGATTAAGCAAAACTATCTCATTTCAGTTATTATTTATTAATGCTCCTACATGATAGACTGAGCAGAGAAAGCTACCCAAAATTTCATATTTTGGGTGAATAATATGAAAATATAGAAATTCAACAATTTAACATCTTACTGAAATATCAGAGTGATATAAAATATCACTGAGTAGGCATCAAATATGCTTAGGCAAGTTAAAGAATCAAAGCACCACATAAATAACTCCAGCAAGTTTTTCCACTAATTTTCCTCAGGTGCTTCTAGGCTAAGAGAGGATCCGAGTAATCAATTGCAACCAACAGCAGGATTCTCCACAGTAACCCTTGAAACTGAGAGAGACTTAAGGTGTTATTTTTGGGGAAGTAAGGTCTTAAGATTTGGCTCACTCAATGAACTATTTCAGCTTTACTACAACTCACAACCTATTTTTCTTTTTATATTTTACTATGGTGTCTATATATTAATGCAATGCAATTCTATAGTAACCCTTGAAACTCAGAGAGAGAAATCTAAAAGAGACTGCAAGGTGTTATTTTTGGGAAAGTAAGGTCTCAAAGTTTAGTTCACTCAATGAACAATTTGAAATTTACAACAACTCAACAGACATTTTTTTTTCCTTTTTATATTTACTGTGGCATCTTTAAATATAATGCGATGCAATTGTTTCAGTGTTTATTACATTTTATCTAGGACATGAATTATGTATGTTCTTTAATTGTTAGGCTTGGCTACAGCTAGAGCTCAGACAAGTCTGAGGCAAGCTTCTTGTCCAGCTTGACCAACTGTACCTTCTCAAGACAAGTTAGCAATACTGGAGCTCAGTTTGGAACTTTCACATTCCCACATTCCCAACGAAATCACCTTAATAATGTCAGAAAATACAAAATTCATAACTATAATGATGGATGACATTCTGATTGTTTCAGTCTAAATCCAATTTGTTCCTTTTGATAGATATGCTGATTTTGTTTTATCCTCTAATTAGTCATTTTTCCATCAATGGAAGAAAAAAAATGTACTGAACAGGAAGCACCATACCGAATTCAGTAGATTGGAGTGTCTGTTATCAAAATGCTGATCAAGATGTTTCTCTTCATAGAAACTTTTCTTACAGTACCCACACTGCCATTCATTTATATCTATTTTAAATTTATGTTGTTCCTGATCTCTGTATAGATCGTTGTCAGGGTGAAGCCTACACCTTCCTGAGATATGATATTCTTCTTTCTCCATAAAAGGCATCAAATACTGCAGCAAAAAATCATTTATCAAGAGAATGCACACCTTATCAGTTATATCATAATGATGCAAGTAGGTCACATAGTAGCATTAAGAAAGTCACTGATTTGGATATATTCTAATACCTCCTGAATGATCTTCCATGCTGCTCTACTTCTTTCTCTAGAGCAATGTATTTGATGATTACCAACCTGCTCCTGCTTAAGAGTTCTGAACAGTGACATTATATATTAGGCACACCAATTCCTGGAAACAAAAAGGAAGAAAGGCACAAACATAGACTGCAAAAGAGTAAAAAAAGAAACAGATGAACGACTTATATTAATTACCGACACGAAACAAACAATGGGGGTGTGT
The DNA here is from genome assembly GCA_019955255.1 of Castanospermum australe. NCBI lineage: Eukaryota > Viridiplantae > Streptophyta > Magnoliopsida > Fabales > Fabaceae > Castanospermum > Castanospermum australe. The sequence continues at coordinate 49,691 of NSJW01000051.1, forward strand.
GACTCACACACCATTTAATTTATCTATTGCTTCACTTATTTATTGCTTCCCCCCTTACTAAAAATAGGATCCACCCAGACGCGAAGGAGTTAACTCTGAAATGCAAACTAAAAATGCTATTAACCTAATCCAAAATATTTCCAATCCAAAATTAATACTCACTCACCTTCCGGAAGTTGAATCTATATAAACCTGTAACAAAAAAATAATTGAAGGTTTATTTTTAAACTATCAGGAAAATTGAGAAATACAGAAGTTTAGAACAAAAATAAAGAAAACGACCAGGGTTTCACTTTGTAGCCAAAGATGATTCCAAAAAGGGGATATGAAATTAATCTTGAGTGTTACTAGTTGTGTGGTGCTCCATTGAAAAAGATGCAGATCAATATTAAAAGGAGCTAGCTACATGGGAATTAGGACATAGCATGGAATTCTCAGGTAGAAAAAAATGACATTAAGCTATTGCTCCATCCAATGGACCAACTCCTTGCACAATTGGAATTGCATTCCATTGTAATTCAAAGTCATAAAATCCAAATAGCCCATGACAACAAAACGAATCCTTCAGTAAGTTGATGCCATGAATAATTTCAGTAAGATTCTAAATCCATAATCAAATTGGGTTTTAACTTACAATTTGGAAAAATTAACAAAAAATGATAAAAGGAGAATTTTTCATACGTGATCATCGTGTGTAGCAGGTGAGCTTGAAGAAACCCTTTTCAGCTGCAGAGAAAAACAGAGGCAACAAACAATGCAGAACACGACCCACCGATGATGCCAACCCCACATCTTCATTCTCGTAGATTCTTGTTTCATTCCGAAGAAACAAGAACATCTCCGAATCCAACGAGCGGAAAAAATCGATCTTGAGAAGAGAGCAGAGAAAGAAATGGAAAATGCTCGCGCAGTCTCTCTCCCTCTCCGAGACAACCAGGAGGCCGTGCAACCCCGCCAATTTAGCCTATCAGAAGTTTCCACGTGTAAAACCACTGGGAATTGCTAATTTTTTCTTTGACTTATATGCTCTAAGCCTTCGTTGACCTTGCTATTTAGTTGAGTAGTAAATAAAAGAGGCTTAATTACATATTTCATCTTTATAATTTTCAAATTAAAAATTTAAGCCTCTTCACTTTTGAATATTGAGTTTTTACAGTACCCAGTATTGTATTGTATTGTTTTGTTTTGTATTTTTGTTTTTCGTACCATTCATAGCCTTGATGAATTGTAAAATATTTAATAATTTTAAAGTAAGAGGGTTAGTTTAATGATTAAGAAAGTATACTTTTTTCCATTAATTATAAGATTCAAATCTTGAATTAGTACCTATCAAAATCATTTCAAATGTATAGAGTGGGAACATGTTATTAAGATGATTCAGGAAGACACTCAATCGATGTAAAAGTCCCTTATTGTACAAATAAAAAAAAATTGATTATCAATTCTTACAATAACTATATAAAGTTTACCAAATATAATTAGTAATCAATAAATATTTAACACCTAATAAGGTGTTGGTAACTAAACAAGAACTTAGGTATAAAAGTGATCTCCTTTAATTATAAAGAGATTCTTATATGTACATGATGTAAAATAATTCTATTACACTTTATTATTTGGTGTGTGTTATGTCAATTATATTAGCTAATATTATTTTTACTATAATTATCAAATTTATTTTTTTTAATTTTAATCTTCGTTAATATATGAATAGTGAGAGTGAATGATTACTCGCATGACTAATGTGACATGCAATCCACTTGCATTTCTCATTAATGAATGCAAATATGTTCAATTTATTTATTGTCATTATTCATAAACGAAATGGTTTAATTTTGATATATAGTTAATATAAATTATTTTATATTATTATCAAATGTATTATTATACTATTAAAAGATTTTAATTATAAAATCAAAATTAAATTTGAAATAGATGTCATGAGTTGACTTTTGATTCTTATTGATTATTGAGTAAATTATAAAGAGATGGTGACCTAACATTGTTGGGAATTAGGGTCATTATCACCATTCACACGGTGGTCATATGGCCATTTCCTCCCAAATTTTCCCATAATTCATCAGAATTGGGGGGCTCGTTAGACGAGCCATCAATGGTGGGCACAAAAGGTTACTCAAATCGACTGCAGATTAGTGATCATGCACTTTTCAAAACCAAAATTGGAGTTGAGGGCTTCTTAAAATGATATTGGATCTTTTAGCTGAGACACTTGTAGGATTCCTTTGAAGTTTGTTGAAACTTTAGGCAGATTATTGATCAATTTTGGCATTATTTGCAAGCCTACGAAGCCATCAATGTTAATTGAGTATTGAGCAATAGTCATTAGTAGAATTGTAGACGCAGCTTAACTTAATTAACTAAAAGGATTTGAATAAGACTTGGCATTTTTTATGTGCATGAATTGAGTTTAAATTTTTCCTTCAACTAATATTTTCATTTGATAGTCATCTATTTTTAGGAGATCTTTGGACTTCATGGTACTAATTGAGTAGTCTTTTTTCAAAGTGAAATAAAAAAAAAATTAAATGTACACTTCTTAACGTATTTTTGTCTATCTTTTTTAGATTTTAAATATATGTCAGTGATGCTCTAATCTAATTAATAGTATTGAAATAACATATTCTTCCTATCATTTGTGACAGTAGCAAAACCTTCAATGCCATTTGTCATGCCACAAGCCACTTAAGACAACTGATATGCCAAACCAAGTTGATTAAAAGGCAGACTCAAGTTATTTAAGTGTGTATTTCAATTAATTTATTTTGTAGTTAAAACAATTTATAATTAAAATTTTATCAAGAGAGTTTTTAAAAAAGAAAACAACTATTTCCTAAAAAATAAATTCCTAAACTTGCACTAAGTGATTAGTATTTATTGCTTAAATATTATCTAGTCCCGAACCAATCAATGTAGGACATGGGTATGAATAAACCAGCTTGTGAGGATTTTCAACAATTTTCTACTATGAATTGATTTGTTTTCTATCATGACTTTATTGGATTTTAGAGAATTTTGACTCTTTTCTTTCATGCCAATTATGATTTTTTTTTCCTTAGTTTTTAGTTTGCTATTGATAGGATGAATCTTTAGTGAATATGAGGATTGTACTACTCACAATGAACCTTAATTTCTGGCATTGGGTCTTCCTTTTATTCTCAGGAATGGGTTTTGTAAACCTTGATAGAAAAAAAACATAAATAAAAAATAAAGCCAATGGATGAGGAGAGACAAAGGATCAACACTAAAGTGCTTTGATTGTTTATCAAATGTAATAGAAAGAATTGGCTTAATAGTTAAAAAAGTGTGTTTTTTTTTATCTTCAATTACTTGGATTTAAATAAAGTTAAATAATTGATTCTTCTAATTATGCCATGCCAGATATGAAGGATATGTCCTTAAAATTAATAAAAAAAAATTTAATCTCGATTAATATGAAAAATAATATAAAAATATCCTTACCATTTAAAAAAAAAGTTCTAACGTGTTCCACATGTACTGAATTAATGAGAAAAAGCTGAGAACTATTGACTAGTTCCTTAGCTAGCTATAAAGGTATATTTTGTTGGAATATGGTAGATTAATTACTTAATTGTTTAGTCAATATTTAGTAGATAAAGAGGTGGAGTGCTAGCTATCTTTTTATATCCAATTGAGATTTGAGTGTCAAACTTAATTGTTTGTCCAAAGGAAAGAAATAAAAATTCTACTAAGACAGAGTAAAACTTGACCTTGCCCACACTTTTGACTTGGTAAGGACTAAGGACTTTTTATAATCCCTTCATTGAAGGTTTCAATTTTGTACTAATAGGTAAAACCCCTCTAACCACCAATGTAGGGATAAGAAAATTAAATTTCATCTTCATTCAGGAATAAGAAATGGAAAGGCATTTTGATTGAGATGAATAAAAAACAAGTGGCTAAAATCAGCAATCACAAATATAAGTTGTGATAATTACTTTTTAATATATAAATTTTTTTTAAAAAGTAATAGTAAATTACTTTACAGTGAAGGAGACAAAAAAAATTCCTTTTGTTGCTTCTTTAAAGCATTTATATATTTGAAAATAAAACGGTCTGATGTTATTAATGTATATTAAAGGTAAATATCATAAGAAAATATTTTAGAATATTATTTTAGATTTCTGATTCATATAATACTTCCGTTTTTGTCATTTATTAAAGAATTAGATTTACATGCAACGCAAGAAAATAAAGAATTAGATTTAAATTCTTTTTTTTTTTTATTTTGATGCTATATCTAGAGTATATTGGGATCATTTCCTGCTATAAATCAAGCAGCCTATTGGAAGCTTTACAAGAGCAAACTTCTGTTTATTTGGATTTATTAGTTTGTTTTTTGTTTCTTTCCCTATTCGAAGCATGAGAACAAAAACGGATTATGTGTCCACATAGTAGAGCAAAGTGGTAAATCACTATTTCAAATAAAAGATTTCCTAACATAATTAATTTTTGGCAAGAATTTAAAATTTTTCTAAGTTTGATAATTGACTTGAAATGAAGATTGTTTGACATTTCTAAAGTAACAACAGAGTAAAATGCAATTTAGAGATTAGATATAAAAATATGAAGAAGTGGATTCTTATGTTTTATGTTAAATAGTTTAGGAGGCTCAATTTAATATTTAAGTCACAAGACACTTTTATTTTATAAGATAATCTTTTGGAATAGATTCATTAGCTTGAGTTGTAATAATTAGTACTTTAATTGAGAATTAAGTTACGGAATATCATTGCATCATTATTAAATGTAACCTCAATATGATACTTAAGTTATGATATACTCCTATTTAGGATGTATTTGGGTTGGTGTTTGCCTTATCCAAACTGATTTTTGAAATCTCAAATGCTTTCTCTTATTTATTTTAATATTTGTATTATTTTTCAAACGTAATTCTGATTTCAAAAGCTAATTTAATTTAAAATAACTATTTCTTACTTTTGAATTGAATGTGATTTTTTACTAAATATAAATCACTTCACTTAAATCCATTTCTAACTAAAATTAAGTTTGTAAAATCAAATTCATTCAAAATCAAGTTTATATACTCTAATCCAAATACACATTTAATAAATAGTCTTTTAAGATAAACTCTTCTCATGTGCTTAAGTTGTAATATGGATTTTGATAAGTATATTATAATAAACTATTTTCTTTATAAAATTTTAATTATTAATTTTCTTATTTATGGCCATTCATTATTTATTTTAATTTTTAAAATATATCCTATATTTTGGAGAATTTATTTGTAAAAAAGACAACATGCTTATTTGGATGTGTTTTTCTTAGTAAGAAAAGACCTTTTTTAAAAAAGAGAATTCTTTTAAATTTTATTATTTTTGGGTGAATATCTTTTTAAAACAGTTAAAACATTAAAAAAGCACAAAAAATAGATTTTTGTGTTTTCTAAAAAAGACTTTTTTGAAAACATAAAAAAATTATACAAATATAAAAAAAGATTTATCAAATATTACATTTAAACATAAAAGAGCTTTAACTTTTTTTAAAAAATCTTTCCAAAATTATGCTTTTTCTGTTGAAAGAAAAATAATTAAAAAAATGAGAAAAGCGATTCATTTATAAAAGGAGGACAACAAACAATATGTGGAAGGCTATTCAATTAAGACAGAGTCTTATCGTGTGGAACAAAAAAAAAAAAAAAGACAGAGTCTTATCTTTAATTCGATGCAAACAACTCTCAAGGCTGCGTATCTATTTGGCTAAGAAAGTTTCATCACAATAAATTGTAACTTATTTAAAAGCAAATGACAATGACGCAACAATTTACACAGAACTAAAATTTATTATTAATGACAATCCTAATTAACTTAATCTTTTTTTTTTGGCTTGCAAGATAATTGATATTTTAGTTAGTTTGCATTTTCAATTGAGATTAATTTTTTTTCTCAAACGATTTTACAAATATATTTTGCACCGATCTACTGTATTTTAAAAAATTAATTTTCTTATACATTAACTTAAAATTTAAATCTAAATAATAAAGAATGATGTAACCATCCAATTTATGAATAAGCTTTTTTTAGTTTTATTGACAAGCAAATGTTTGCATAATCTTTATTCAAAATTAATTTATGACTCATGAGTGTGTAATTTAGTAATAATTAAATTTAAATTTTAATAGAATAAATTTTATTTATAATATTAAGAATATAAATCTTATAAAAAAACATTTTGTAAAGACTAAAACGAGCAACATGAATAATTAGTCTTGTACTAAAATGATACGAAGATACTACATGAAAACTCAACAAGAAAATTTAAGCATGAACTGCTAATGCGATATAATTTACGAAATAAAAAAAGTTACTATTAGGAGCAATATTTGAAAAATTAAAATATTAAAAACATGAAAATTTAATATAATATTACGCAATGACTTGTGATATTTTTTTTTTCAGCAGTGTACGTAATTTATCATTTATGATATTAAAAACACGAAAATATCTGATGGGTGTTCTTTTCTCGAGGATGTATCCGTTCTTTTGCTCTGTTTCTTTTTTTCTTTTCTCATTTGCACCCAAAAAAAAAGAATTTTATCATGGTTCCTCGTAAATCTTTGTTTACGCGTTTATGGTGGCCCTTTTTGTTTTTTGTGTGGCCCCGTTTGAGTGTTTGTTTATGCCTTTATATTATGCAATAATGAATTGGAAGTTTTGCATGCAGATTGCAGTTGCAGAGATACTGAGTAAATTACTCAAATTATTTATTTATTTATTTATATAAATTATTTTATTTTTAAAATTTATACAATTTTTTTTAAGAGATATACATATAATATATTTTTAAAATATAAAAAAGATTTATATTAATACTTAAGAAAAATACGTGTAAATTTTTAAAAATATTTAAAAGAATATATGTAAATTTTAAAAATAAAAAAAGTTTATAAAAAATAAATAAAAAATTAAGTAATTTATTCTTTTAATATTTTTTTAAGAAAATAAAAAAATAATTTCCTGTGTTCGTAGAACACTGAATTTGTGAGACTCTTATCTCTCCCTTCATGTGTGTGTGCGTGTGTCTGCAGAGAGCATCATCAGCGGCATCAACCTGGTCCTCTTCATCTTCTTGTACCTGGTCTTGTTCCTCTTTGTGTTAGACTGGTTCTGTTTCTTGGACACTACAAATACAGGACACTCTGCAGCTATGGCTCCTCACTCCTCTTCTTTCCCCTTTCACTCCTAATCGTCTCTTCTGCTCTTCTTAGCTCTTCTGCTCTTCTCTCTCTACAGACACACATAGATATAGAGAGAGAAACCGAGTCATCTTTAACGTGCGCACCCCCGGAGTAGGAAATGGAGGCGCCTTCCTTCGTGTCCAAAGCCAGGACAGCCTTCCATTCTGCGGCTGCGAAAGCGGAGCGGGTCCTCATGGACTTCAAATCCGATCAAGGTTCTCCTTCTGCCACCTCACGTTCGCTTACCCTCTTTCGTTTTTTTTGTCATTTCCCATTAATCCTCCATTTGTGTATAAGTGGAAATGGATATGCTTTTTTTTTTTTTTGGAAATTTGTTTTTTTTTTTTTAATTTTGGGAATGAGCATTAACTCCATTTGTTGATCGGTGAAGATCATGATAAACCATCGCCCAACAATTTGGCAAGGCAACGGGGAGTTGAATCTGCTCAGAATGAGAACGAGTCAAAGGTAACGGCGATGATGAGATTGATTCTTGTTCTGCTTTGTGGTTGTTTTTGAATTTGAACTCTGAAGAAACGTTTAACTTTTGTCTATGAAATTTGGGTAATTCGTATTTAGAAAAAAAAAAGTTGAATTTAAGTATTTGAAATTTGAATCCCTGCATCTGTGGCGTGGGAATGTGCTACCAACAATTTCACTTCCGGGCACTGCATTTTTTGATTACTAAATGATAGTATATATATATATTGTTAGGTTTTAATTGAAGCTCAAATAAGGGAATGGAAATTTTTTTTGATAAACTTTTTTTTTTTTTTTGATAAACAGGGAATGAAAATTTAGATTAGGTTATTGAGCTTCGATGTGCCGAAGTTCATCATTTGGTGAAACTAATGAACTCTGTTTCCTATTTAATTTATTCCCTCACCATCTTCTGCTTTGGTTGCCTTCCTGACAATTAATTCAACATCCACATTCCACACAAATCATGCAGACTTCCCAGTTTTGTTCAAAATTAATTGTTAGAATGTTTGCTGTACTCTTCTGATTTACTTGTTTTGCAACTTTCCAAAGTCAATAAGCTATAGTCCAAAATGTCTCTTAGCCTAGAGGTGATTGGTACAAATTTATTTATTTGTTTGCTTTATGTCTTGGTGCTTATTAGGCAACATTTGTCCTGTAATGAGTGGTAATTATTAATTACTTACAGAATTGATTTCTGTAATGGGACGGTGCAGCTTTGCAGTGAATTGAAGCATATAAAGTGGAGACCACCACATATAGGAATAAAGCAGGATTGGCAAGATAGAATTAAGAACATTCGGATAGGGAGAAAAGAAGTCAGAGATACAGATAAAGTTGGGGATACAAATATGGCTACTCTCCCATTTTATGATGAAAATTTGTATATCCTGAATATGAAAAATGATCTTGAGGCCAAGGTAAGAAGATCTGAAAATTTTAATTCAAGGATTTTATCTTCCAATTATGCGCAGAAGTTTGAAGTTTCTAAACCAGGCAGTTGTCCCAGGATGTTAGGAAAATCTGATAATGTATGCCGACTATGAACATTTTGTTTTCAACATAGCATCTGTCAGACTGTAACATCAACATCAACTAATAAGTTAGGGTCATAAGATTGGAATACTGTTCAATGCATGGTATGCTTGTGATGAGTTAGTAATGTATGCTTATCATTAATCTTATGGTTAACTGCCCAAGAACTCTTTCTGATAAATTAATTGAACTTACTATTGACATTTTTTCATGGTTTGCTGATTCAATTATACAAATGGATTGTTTTAATGATGCATGAGGAAAAACTTTTTATTTAGGCTTTGGAAGCAATTCCCTCGGTCGAAGGCTTAACTGCTGCGACTAAAGACCACATTCCTCCATCGGCTGTGCTGAAGCAATTGGCTATAGCTGTTGAGTAAGTTATACTTGTTTGCAATTCTTTTGCCTTTTGTTGCACCTTTTTCCTTCCACTTCCAGGAACTATTCAAAGGTTCTTTGTTGTTGCCTTCTATTTCTAAGTAGATAGAAATATTTTGTTGGCAAAATTCTTACTACTGAAAGGCCCTTTTCTATTTTGCACTCTCAATTGTTGGATGTAATCTTTTTTGTTTTAATTCAACAATAAATTCTGTTCAAATTATTTTGTCATAATTGCTAAAGCAAGAGGAGCATAAATATTTAAGAGTCTTCTTTCTGTCATTCAGAATGATTTTCAGCTTAACGATACAATTGGCCTATTCCGTAAAATTTTTGGACCTTTTGACTAGGGCTGGAAGGAAAACAAAGTCAATGAAAGATTTTGTAGCTTCATCAGTAGGTTCTTCACCTGCCAGAGAGAGGGCAGGCTTAAGTCTCTCTGCAGTGAAGGCTTTAGTGTTGCGTGAAAAGGAGTACAAACTTACCTCTGAATTTAGTAGCGATGAGAAAGTTGTGCATTTGATTAATTCTCTGTTTGATCCAGGTATATGAATTTTAGGTGGCTTCCGATGATATAATTATATCAGTGAACCCTTTTTTTGTTCGTACATCTTTTTTTGGCTCGTTATCCTGTGATGATCTTTCACTTCCATTGTAATATTTGCAAGATATTCGCAGAGGGAGATTTCCTCAGAAGGAAGATCAACTCCGATCCGGAGGAAACTGCCATAACATCTTTGCCAAGAGATATTCATGGTGCTCCTCCTGAAAGCCTAATTGTCAAGCTAGCTGAAGTCATTGGAAACTTCAAGACCCTTCGCAAAATGGCTCTTTTTTGGTGCAGGGTTGTTGTTGAAGTATGTTCAACTCTTGATCATTTTCTACTATATATAAGCTATTGTCCTTTGCTTAAATAACTGTTAGTTTGAGGGCTTAGAAAGTTATTAATGGAATGCATCATCTTAATCAGTTTTATATCTTCATCCAAGATCATATGATTTTGACCAAAATAAATGAATATACAAGATCACATGATGCCATATTGAGAAATATAGTTCTCTCTTCGTTTTGATTTTTAGTATTTATTTTTAGTAGTTTGGGCATTTTTCCTTTTTATTTTGGGTGGGCGTGGTGATTTTTTTTCCTTGTTATTATATGGTTTTGACTTTGATTCTAAACTTCTAGTAAAGTTTGCTTCCAACTATTCCTTCCCTTTCCCGCTCGCAAATAAATAAAAGGAGCAATAAAGAAAAAAGCTGCGAAGTACTCATATGCTTTATTGTTGGAAACTTTGAGATTCCCTTCAAGACTTCTCAATTGTCAAGTTACACCTTAGTTTTTTTATTTTAGATCTACTTGTCCGTGAAAACAAAAGAAGGAAATCCTATATGAACTTCTGGTTTAGAATTTTGTAACTTGAACTGAAGTAGGATACAGTAATACCACTCCTTTATTTTCTTTCTTAATTGCCAGCTCTAAAAGAATGTTTTGAATTGTCTTACTTATGCAGCTGAGAAAACTTTGGTCTGAAGAACAACATTTAGCTGGAGTCCCCCCAGATGAGATTCCAGATCTGAACTCATGTCTTCTGTGTCAACAATTTCAAGTAATTAATTGTTGCATCTCTCGAAAAAAGCGCCATGTTTTTGCCACCGAATCTCTAGACTCTATGATGACGGAAGCCAATTCAAATATTAATGAACCAGCCAACTATACTAACAGATCTCCTGCAAGCCCTTTTCTATATGCTAGATTAAGTACAGGGGAGGTTGTTCTTCGACTTGGTGCAGATTGCCCATCTGGAGATCTGACCTTGTTGGAAACTGGCGAGCCTGTGTACTCTCCTGTCACCCAGGTTTGATAGTTATTAGTGCTATACAACTACTACTAAACTTGCTCCTATACTCAAGATCTTTGTGACCATTTCATGTAGGAAGGACCTTTGCTTACGGAAGATCTGATCAAAGAAACGGAGGAGTTTGTGCTGCGGACAGGGAGGTCTGTACACTATCTGATATCCATCTGACCCAGTCAGTTATCTTAAAAGTCCAAGTCCAATTTCCCATTTTCCTTATGTCTGTATGTATGTGTGTGCGTGTTGTGTGCAAATCCCAGTTGTATGTTTTACATCACAAACTCAAAGGTTTGTAAACTTCTGATAATCAAGTTCATCTTGTTTCTGGGGCTCTTTTTCTGCTTGTTAGATGTGTTCATATATGCCTTTTGTTATTTTTTTGGCAAGATCTGAACGTTTGACCTATTGACCCACATCATACACATCTTACCATGTAGTCCTTGAACTAAGGCCTGGGAACCAGTTCTTGTCTATTGGCTAAAATTCTATTTGTGTTGGATGCAGTGATTGATTGGGACTGGCTTTGTCTAAGTAACTAGTCATAAAATAGTTCATGAAAATTCAGTAGCTTTATTTTTTTTAACTTGGTTTCTTTTTTTTTTTTTTCCTTTTATTGAGCCATAAGACGACTCTTAGAATAACATTCCAGTGTTGTTGTGATGCTTCCCTCTATTGTAAATTCCAAAATAAGACATGGCTCAAAATGAATTATGATTTTATGCTTAAGTGCTGCTTTTATCTGGTCATATCAGATTCTTTCTATTTATTCCTCTTCCTCTCATTTGCAAGGTTGATTAAAAAGTGGTACATCCATGCGTGAGCCAAGACTTTTGCTTTTATTTTCATTGGCTTAAAAGTCGCTTGAGTTGCTCTTTTTATGAGCATATGATGATCATAAGTTGATATGAATAATTATCAGTTAGTTATTGTGGTCTGGTAAATGTAGCAGGAGACAAATTAGGAAACCACTTAATTAGCTATAAGTTGTTACAGATTTGGAAAGAATGATTAGGCAGTTAGTTTGTTTTAGAAGTGTGGATTACATGTACTGAAACCTACATTCCGTTCTATATTTTGTGAGAGAGCATTTCTTTTTGGTGTTGTCGTGTTGTTTATCTATAGGGGTTTGTAGATCTTGTTTGCAGACCTTCGGAAACATTGAAAGGATTATTATTTTGATGTCTTGCTTGTGTTTTCCTTTCTTCCTAGATTTAAATGTTACTGGATTATTCCTAATTGTCCGTCAATGTACTTTCTCCTTTTAAAAAAATTTCTTCTATTAAAAGAGACTGGAGTCAATGATATTAGACATGCATGTGTTTATCAAATTGTGCGGTGAAAGTATCCTTGTTTAAATGTTGGCCTGATTTTGCATGCAGTCAAAAATGAAGATTCCCCATGTTTAAATGGTATACATGTCTACTTTGATAAGTTTTTTTATAATTTCTAGATTTTGAGTTGATGTACTAGTTGATCAACAGAACATATTCACTAAATTTTATATTGTAATATATTGATGATCATGTATCTATTTCTCATGTGTCTAATCTCCAAATGCCAGCCTCATTTCACTGCATATTTGCATCTATGATGTAATAGCTTATAGTCAGTATCAGGTCGGAATTTTTTAATAATTTTCTTTACCTTCTATGGTCAGTGTTGGTGCTGGGTGCTCTCAACTCCTCTCTGATATGCAGGCTTTCAAGGTCAGGCTCTTCCTTGAAGAGCACTTTTTTTACTGATATTCTTAATGCTTCTATCAATCGTGAATGTGCCTAATGTTCTATCTGAGTTAGTTCTGTTTGTTTTCATGTTTTAGGCTGCAAATCCTGGTTGTATTTTGGAAGATTTTGTAAGATGGCACTCTCCTCCTGATTGGACAGAAAGTGAGTCAAGTACTGAGGACAGTGACTTTTTTGATGGTGGTGAGTCGTTGTTTGCCAGAGGTCAGCTAAGTCGGCGAATGCAAAAAGAAGGTGTACTGTCTTTCCCATCATTACTGTTACATAATTCTGCTGCAATATAATTTTGTGGTCAATGTCTAAGTCAATGGACCATCAGCATCTGATAACATTGAGGATTTTCTTTGCTTGAAACAAAAATATTTTATCCGCTGTATCTTGTGTTTATTAGCTTTGATTGCTAAAGAGGTTGTAGTTTGCTGAGGTGTGAGGAAGGCATGCATGGATTTCACACTATATATGGCAGAAATTGTTTAATCCAGGATAGTGGGGGAACTTCTGTGGTTTAAACTGCTCAGCTTGACGGGCCTTCCCTAGTTGAAGAGAATATAGAAAAAATCTTGTATCTCTCTTTTAGAAGGAATGCTATAATGAAGCATATTATTATATAATCTCGTGAGATACAGTTGACTGTTGAGCATTTCCAAATACAACCGGAATGTGCTCAGGCCACTGCTGAACTCTCCTATAAATACTTCCTACCTCAATGGAAAAGGGGGTTCTTGGTCTCCATGTTTTCTCAAACTACACTAGGGCTATGAAATCCTGTTCATCTTTGGGTTCACTTGCTTTTTCCCGCTTAGACTTCTTTTCACCTTCATAATATTATGTCTCAATCTTTATGGCATTTATATAAGATATATAATTCCTTGGGCAAGCCATTTAGTTGAAAGTGTTGACATCTTATGTCTCAATCTTTATGACATTGATATAAGATATATAATGCCTGAATTGAATATCACATGTCTGGTAAAACATGCACAGATAAGCGAATCCTGACTGTTGTCTTAGTTTCATTATGACACATATATTTTGTGAGAAACATGGGCACTGTTAGGCACAGCTGCTTTATGTTCTTTTGATATCATATTAGAAAACTTATCTGAATTTCATTACATGTTGATTTTAGGTAATTTGTGGCGTGAATTGTGGGAAACATCTAAACCGGTACCAGCTGTTAAACAGGCACCTCTCTTTGATGAGGATTTGGCAGTGTAAGTCTATATAATCATTTTGGTATGAACTTAGATTTTCCCCCTTAAAGTCATATCACTTGAATGTCATTTTACATTTATCTGTAGGGAGGGCATCCTCACTGCTTTTGAGGACATGCAGCCTTCTGAGCTTTTTGGACAGCTGTTTGTTTCTTTAGTAAGTTTCGTTTTTTTCATCTTACATAAATTGCTTTTGTTTTGTATAAATAATTGTTATGTGCATCACCCCCATAATGAATCTTTTTCTTTTTGGTAAGAATAATGGATCTTTTAAAGTACTAATATTGTGTTCATATATTATTTATGTACATTAAATGTTTTTTATTATATTTATTTCTTTGCTAGTCTTTGGTGACTGAATCCAAAGCAGATTGTACAATGTAGATTAGGCTTGAGTTGATGAAGGTGCTCATTAAGAGCTAAGCATTTTTCCTCTAATGTGGAGCATAGGAGAGAATATATTGCTATCTAGGCATTTATTTGAGCTTAGAACAGTAAGAATGGCATACCAATTGGACGTGCCAGTACGTCCATTCACAAACTCCATTGAGCTCTAATATAAGGTGGCATGTTACCTATGCTTGTGCCTGGTGGTTGAAAGAAGTTTAGGTAGCACAGGTTTACCCGTAACATATGCATGCTTGCAATTTCGCAATCCCATGAATCCATGATCAATAGAAAATAGCTTATTTGTCTATGTCAGAGCTGCTTCTTAAAGTGATTTCTGAGGCACTCACTAATATGGTACCAGATAGGTGCAAACATTACTGTCCTCTGATTGGCGAGGCAAAATAATTTACTTCTGATGTAAGACTGACATATTTGTTAGTACTCTAGATCCAGAGCAGAAATTTGTTGTCCATTTGTGATGGTTTTCAAGCATCATTAGTACATCTTATTGTTTTTTCGGTTTTTTTTTCTTTTTTTAGGGGGGGGGGGGGGGTTGGTGCAGGGGGAAGGCATGGGGGATTTCACATCATGAAAACTGACCTGGTGGAAGAGTGACTTCAAGGCTTGAATCTTTCTTAGGCAATCTTACAAAAAGTTGCAAAGTCAGGGCAGATATTTTTGATAAATTATTCCTTAATGTTAGAGGAAATCTTATGTATTTTGAAATTTATTCTGATCCACGATTAGTTCTTTTTTTTGCTGACAAAAATAGCCATCATCATCCCTAATAGCTATCAATATTATTTTTTAAAAAAATATTTTAACACTTCCAACACATTTGTTATTATAAAAAAAATGGTTTGTTTTGTGGGTTAAAAAATGGATTAAGGAAAAACAAGAGTACCTATGACACATACATATCATCTGCCTATATACATATAAGGAGATGAAAGGGAGTATTCCTTTTAATCTTTTGCTGTATAGGGGGTGTTCTTGCCGTTACATAAGAATAATAGCTTGTGTCAATCAAAGAAGAAGACTGATAGCCTCCACTGGAGTCAATTTACTGTGAATTAAATACAATATTAAATATAGTTATGCTTTTTTCCTAATCAAGAAAAAGCAGAACAAACATTTAATAGAACATTGATGCTGATTAAGTTAAAATAAGAATTGCTTCTTACCATACGGACTTGGATGGTCTTGACCGTAAACCATTTGCTCTTTTATTTTATCTATTTTTGTTGAAAAAAAATTGTCTTAACTTGTAATTGTTTAATTTTTGAAAGCGATTAATTGAGGAATTATCTTTATATATGATCCTTCAATTATGTATAGCATTTTGATAGAAGCTCAGTGTTAGGCAGCTACCTATTATCAGGGCGTACAATAAGTGGAAACAGACTAGCATTAGGGGATGGGGGGGCCATGTGAGAGGAGAGGGAAGGACTTGTAATCAACATGTTAGGGGGCTATTTTGTAAAAGCCTGCTCGCGTGGTAGATGGGGCGGGAAGCATAATTGGGTAGTGGGAGGGAATAAGGGGGGAAGAGAGAAGAGGAGAGAGGCAGGCAAATTGTGAGTAGAGTCTGAGAAGGGAGGAAGCAAGCCTCTCAAAGTACTTGTAGTGTCTCTATGTTTTCTTTCTATTTTTGAGTGTTTTCTATCAATCTTTGTATCAGAATTCTCCATCTGATACTGATATTTCCTTGATGTCAGTAGCAGAGAAGGGAATTCCTTCAGTTTCCTTCAATAAATTGGTGCTCTGTTTTATAGTTGACTTGATAAACAATGGTGCCGTTTTCACGCTTTTTTAATCATGATTTTTGTTCTTAATTATGCAGCTTGGTTTAGGATTTGCAATTGCTGAACCTATGCTGTCTGGTAACAGTGACTTCTCAAAGTTGTTCTATGACTGCAAGGAGTACACAGTTGCCACCTGTCAAAGCAACAGATTGAGTGAGAAAGTTGATGACCTTGTCCAGGTGGGTACTAGTAGACTAAGTGACTAACTTACATAGTAGCTCGCAAAATCCTTTTGAGGCATCTCTTGTATGGATTCACACCTTAATGAAATGGTCAAAATATAACCAGTGGAGTGAAATCCAAGACGCCATTTATTTGAAGAGTCACTAACTATATAAATGGGAGTCTTGAGTAAAAGGAACTCTTCAGGACGATCAAATTTTGTGAAACTTCATACCTTTAAGTTTAACCAATTCTACCTTCCAGGACTGTTTAATTTGCTCTTTTTAGCATTTACGCTCATTTTGCAAGATGACTCCAGTGTACACATGGGGATTAAAAATAATACCTCTGGAGATGTAGGCTGATAATCATACTGGGTGTTGATATATTTGTCACATCCCTGTGTAGGTATATGAAACAGTGGAGACAATGTTACTGAATCCTGAGGAAGCACTAAAGATGATGAAGCAGTCAGAAGAATCAACTCTGACTAATAATTCACCAAAGCGCCGGTTTAAGAGGCTGAGCCTAATCTTTGGTGGCAAAGAGAAACTATTGACAAGGCCTGTCCCAAAAGATCAGATAAACAATGAAGAAAAGCCGATTCGACAATCTTTCTCAAGTTTCTTTGACAGCAAGTCATCATTATTTTCAAAGAAGCCTCCAAAGCCTGGAAGCCTATCTCCTGCTGGGATACCTCCGTCTCCCCAAAGTAATTGGACAGTTGTTTAGACAAAGTTCAGCTTCGCCCTTCTTATTTAGTATAGGCAACATGCTATTCTTTTTTGTTTTTCCCTCCCTCTCCCTGCCAAATAAATGTAAATTATTTTCTTTATTCTTTTTCCAAATCTTAATTAGTGAATTCTGTTGAAAATTTTAATGAATTCTGGAAGTCCCAAACTATTCCTAAAATCCAGTTTTTTAATTGGGCTTTGGATGTTAGGGAGGGCTGGTACAAGGATGATGATTATAGTCAAAGCGGTATTCATTGTTATGGGAAAAGAGCATACACATTTTGGATCATTTGTAAATAAACTCTTAAATTTTAAAATTATTTTAATTAGTATTTAAATTATAAAAATTAAACAAATTAACTATTTTATTTATTTTTTATTTATTTTAAATTGAATAAAAAAAATTAGAGATGAATGAAAAATTGATAGAATGGTTGATTTGTATAACTGTTATACTTTAAGTATTAATTAAGACGATTTTAAAATTTAAGAGTCTATTTGTAAATAATCTAAAATTTAAAAAATTTATATATTTTTTTCCTAATGTTATTGCTTTCTGCGACAA
Organism: Castanospermum australe; assembly: GCA_019955255.1. NCBI lineage: Eukaryota > Viridiplantae > Streptophyta > Magnoliopsida > Fabales > Fabaceae > Castanospermum > Castanospermum australe. Next base: position 67,288 of record NSJW01000051.1, read on the forward strand.
ATGTACTGTTTCTTTTGAATCTCTTGGGTCATATTCTCAAAGCAGATGGAAAGAAAAAAAATAAAATAGAATAAATATTATAAAAATTTTAAAATTAAAACATAAAAAGAATTTCATTCTCATTTTATTTTATTTTTTCTATGATATTAAACAGATACTCAGAGAATGCTCTGTAGCCAGGATTTTCTGGCAACAAGTTCCCATTCCCCAAAACTGTCAAGTGTTATTTTTAAGTTAACTGTACTCCCTGGAGTAGTAACAATTTGCTTTGCTCTGAAATGTTCCCTGGTTATGGTCTGCTTTGGAACACCTCTGAGCAACAGCAAGCCTTTAAGAAAATAATAGACGAAGAATCCTTCCTTTGGTAAATTTCAGTAGCCGAATGGAAACAATAAATTTGAGTTTCCAACAACAAAAAACGTTATATATTAAAATCCTGTTATTATAAAGTTGGGTTGACATATTTATTTAGTTTAAATAATTCTAAATTATATATATATATATATATATATATATATATATATATATATATATATATATATAGTATATCTAATAAAAAAAGTATTTATTATGAGAGGTAAAAGATGAGAGGAGTAAATCTTGATTATTAGATTTTATATGAATAGTTAATATTAAAATAAAAAATTACTTAATTTTTGTAAGTAATCACGTGAATTTTAAATAAGATATAATTTTAACTATTTTATGTATGATTTAATAGTTAAAATTTATTTTTTTATGATAAAAATATTTTTATTTGTCATATATATATATATATATATAATATTATTATTTGCCTTCTTTTATTTTTTGGTTGGGGGGGGGGGGGTTCTTGGGAAAAGGTGGAGAGGAATCAAATACGAGGGTAGAGATTATCAAGACAATCTTATTTTATTTTATTTTTTTTGATCTTGGGGGAGCGGAGGTGGGATTGTCCCTCATCGGAATCGATCCTAAGGTGGAGATATTTCAAGGCTGATGCCTTTATCACTTCAATCCCCAATCATTTTTTTAATTTGACCACTGGCGTAATTGCTATTACTAATCTTCTGAACGTTTTTTTTTTTTGTCAGCATATTCTGAACGTTATAGTGTGTCATGCTCCCCCGAAATCAATTTTTCTTTATGTCTATTCCGCTTTTTTTTTGTGTGTCACAATTGGGCCCAGAAGGTCCAATATGTCCATTCCTTATTTTAGTCCACACATTTTATCTCTTATTTTTCTCTTCACATTTTCAATTTTTTGTGCACATTTGTTTTTGGCACAATTTTATGTGCACAAGTATTGGGCGTCCACATCTAATAAGAAGACAAGTAGAAAAGATAAATGCATAACGAGCCTATAATTCAACTAACATTGGCATCAATCTATAAAATTAGGATGAAATCATGTTAAGAGTTTATCTTCACAAAACCACTTATCCTTCTTTTTTACTCAGATACTTGTAATCTTATATAACAAAAAAAAAAGGTAAAACACAAAGTAATTCATTTTTAAAATTTTTTCTTCCCTCGTCAGATATATGATACCAATTAGTATCGAAGTTATTAAATTCATAAATGTTAATTATGTCGATCAATTAAAATATAATTACATTTATAGAAATGATTATGGACAAATTTTTAATCCTGTAAACTGATAAAAACATATCACGTTCTGATATATTAAAGCACTGAGATATATATATATATATATATATATATGCTATAAAATTAGTAATTCTTGAAGTTGCAAAAAAAAAAAAAGTTGATGCTTCGAGAATATTTACTATATACTTTTTAGTGCATACAAAGGGTTCTTCGGGAGAGTTTTTCTTTTTGCATTTTAAAAAAGAATACCTGTCCCATAACAAAAAAAATCATTTTAAAGAAGCTAAAAGTTTCAAATCCTTCAAAAGTGTTAAAAAAAAATCTCAAAATTATTTTTTTAAAAAATTTCTCCAAAATTAAAAGTACTTTTTGCAAAAGAATAAATGTCAAAGAAAAAAAAAGATTTCTCATGCCCATGATGTACGTGTTATATAATATACTCCCATTAACATTTTTCAGTTGAGACCAGGTAAATTAAGTGGCACAATTATGTGAATCACAAAAACAAAAACTCAAAACCCTCCAAGTGTACCAATTCACATGAGATCACCAGAAACCCATGAATTGAATAACATGATATGACAGAGAGAGGGGGTCATGAGAGAGTTGTATTGAATACAAAGGAATTGAAACCCTAAAGCTGCAGGGGAATAGCAGAGGCCCATTTACATGCAGAAAATGAACAGATCAAAAAGACAAGTCTGAGCAACGTGAATGTCCCTCTCAGATGAAGTCATGTGGGTGGGGTCCTGTTCGGTTGGGGGGGTGTCTCTCTTTTTCAAATAGATGCAGTTGGAGGCATTTATGTCTCCCAACGCGCTTCATGGTTATGGAGATAACCCAATTTAAGGCATGCTCATCCATAATGTAGCTACCTCTCCATTGTTGCAAGCTTGTCATGCATTAATCCCATTGCTATATAAATCCCTCTCCCCAGCTCCCACTTTCTCACCAGAGTTACTTGCTCTCTTGGCAAAAAGATCATGGCGTCTAGTTCTAGTTCTAGGGCTCTTCTTCTTGTGCTCCTTGGTGCCCTTGTTTGCACCATTGGTGCAAGGAAGCTTGGGACTGAGAAGGGCTCGTTTGAGGATGAGAAGAATTTCTTCCATCATCCAGGGTTTGGGGGTGGAGGTTTAGGGGGAGGAGGCGGTGGTGGTTTTTGGGGTGGTGGAGGAGGAGGGTTGGGCGTGGTGCGGGAGTGGATTTGGTGGGGGTGCTGGTGCGGGTGGTGGAGCTGGAGGTGAACTTGGTGGTGGTGGCGGTGGAGGGTTTGGTGGTGGCGGAGGAGGTGGAGTTGGTGGAGGAGCAGGGTTTGGGGGAGGAGCTGGGTTTGGAGCTGGAGCTGGTGCTGGTGCAGGTGGTGGACTTGGTGGGGGAGGTGGAGGAGGCTTCGGAGGTGGTGGTGGATTTGGCGGTGGAGCCGGAGCTGGCGGAGGGTTTGGTGGTGGAGCTGGAGTTGGAGGTGGATTGCCATGAAAATAAGAGAATGCTTCTGTTTCCACTTTCCATATATATAAAGAAGAACAACAGCTAGCTAGCTAGCTATACATTCTTCTGCATGCTTCCTATTAATAACATTTAATCTGCTTATGTTGTTTGCTTTAAGCATTCTTCTGCATAATTTGTTTTCTTTTCAGTCCAAAATCCCTTACCAAATGGAAATAATTCTTCAAATGACATATTTACTGTTATTACGCTAGCTTTCTCCTGTACTTATCTCTACATTCATTTCTTCTAAAGGCAGTGTAAACAATAGTTAAATGATACCCAGATGAAAGAAAAAAAAAATATAATAATTGCATGGATGTTCCAAATATGCCAACATCTCAGAACCTTTTACTTTATGACTCAAATGAAAGAAATCATTCAAATATTAGGTAAAAAAGACCAGAAAAGGAATTCAAAGAGTTGAAGTCACTACCAATATATAAAATTCCTCTTTCGCTATCCTCCCTCTCCTTAACGTTATACGTAGCATAGTTATCATGTGAAACTCATAAATGGTTCTCAGCTTGAAGTTATATAGAGTTCAAAGAAAAGTATCTAGAGAAAAAGTGTTCTGGACGAGATCCAAAGGATAGGATGTTATCTTGAGTCCGATCCGAAATGTATCAATGCGTTACTTTTAATACTTTGACGTAATAGGAGTTGTAGTACTTATAAAAAACACTCCCACACTCAAATTAAAGATAGTAGTTAGGGATAATATTTACAAGTTTATTAAGTAAATGAATAATTTTTAATATCCGAAAGAAATTTTTTATATGGGTTAGGAATGGAGCCTATTTCTAAACACGATCTTTATATTTATTAAGTATAATCAATTAAAGATTCGTATTAACGAGAATTGTCCCTTACTAAGTGAGACTTGCTTTTGATGAAGATATAGTTTCTTAAATTATGAAATCTTTGAAATTTATTGATTATATTGTCACGTCATCTCAGGAGGTCCACGTTATGACAATATCAATCAGAAATGATATAAAGGGCAAAAGGGGAAAGGATAAGTACAGCAAAAAGAATAGGGCCAACGAAATGATGATTTGATGCTTATTTATACTTATAGTACGTAATTTATAACTATAGTACGTACTAAACTGGTAGCCAGTAAATATGAATGGACCATATTCTTTCACTTTTTGCCGCTAACTAACTACTACCCCCTGGTTGTAGTTTTAATGTTACTGGTTTTAATTGTTATTCAATAAAGAAGGCATATATATTGAGATGAAGTTCAATAAATTACATAAATATGTAAATAATAAAATATATAAAATAACAAAATGACAATAAAACATATAATCACTGATGGAAAACATATAAGTGTGTGTAGAGATTTAAAAGATGTTATTAAAAACTCAAAAGGCGTTGGCCTAATTGTTAAAGAGGTGTAATTCCTATTTTGATAATATAAGTTTAAACTTTGAGTTAATATTTAAAAGAATTAATTTTATTAAATACACTAGGCCAAGATAAAGGGTGTGCCCCTAAAATTATAAAAAAAAAAAGATTTTGTCTTGATTAATGCAAAAAATTGATCAGAAATGCCATAAAAGAAAGATGTTATTAAGAAGTGAAAAGCTTTTTAATAGTGCATTTTTCTGTTGAAAATTCTTAAAAAAATAGAAGAATTATTATGCATGTATGTACATATGTATGCATACCAATTGATGTTGGCTTACATGGGAAGTTTGCTCCTTATTATTTTCATGATTTGTGTTTGAATCCATTGGAGAGTAGTTGCGGCCGGGGACTAAAAGTCTTATGAATTTGTTAGGTTCGACATATAAAAAACTTGCTTTGATTTCATTGAGTGAAACCCCTTATCACGATTTAAAAAAAAATAGAATATTTTAAATCCAATACTATAAAGGTAGGATTTTTTAGTTTTGAATGAAATATAATAAAGGAAATTAAACGCTAATAACTTGTGTGGATTATTTGAAGCCAAGCAATTATTTTTTTTAAATAGTGTTAAAGAGTTCAATGCATTGGAAATTGAGGTCCTTAATTAAAAGGGGCACTCCAACAAAATTCAACTCCTCAAATTATACTTGACTTGCACTTGGTGATGCTGAAGAAAGAAGAAAAGGCAAAAATAGATTACAGTTTGGGAAAATAATTAAAAAGGTTTTAATTTAGATTTCTTGTTTTGTAAAGAATGTGAAAGATATATTTAGATAAAATAAAATCTAAATAATGATCATTTTTCATCAAAATATTATCACCACTTTATTGGCGTCCAAAAGTCGTCATAGGAAATTAATTTCTAAGTAATTGACGAGATCTTTAACTATAGTCCTTACGCGACAATTGAAATAGAAAGGTGAGAAGTTGATTGGTTCTACTTCTACAGCATTTTCAAGCTATGCTTGCACTAATTAGATGAATTACGGAATAAATTATTTAAGTTAATTAGACCAAATACATAATTTCAATTCTAAGAAAGTGAAAAGTTGATTAATTAATTATATTTTTTTTGACATGGATTAATTAATTATATAGGTCCTACTTCAACAGCATTTAAGTTCAAGCTATGCTTGGCATTAATTAGATGATTTATGGAACAAATAAATTAGCCAGTAAAAGCTGGCAGAAACAGAGGATGGGAGATTAATAATTTTGAGAAATTATTAAATTTTATGATTCTGGTAGCATGGGTACGTGAAGCAAAACTTATCGCATATATAAAATATAGAGACTAATATTTATGCATCACTCCTTTTTATCACATTTAATTTTTTTTAATAAAATATTTTCATAGACATTATTATGTGAGACTAATTCTTCTAGTATTTCAAGATTCAAATTTGATCCTTTCTCTAAAAAAAAGTGGCTCCTTTAACATCACGCAACACGCTAGTTTTTATTTTTTTTTTATCGCATTTAATTAATACATTATATCTTAAATATTTATTAGTATTATTAATTATTCAAATTAATTAATTACTTTAAATGAATTTATATTCATGAATCATTGACTCAAATAAATGAATATGTATAAAGACGTCGAGAATGATTGAACAGGAAATGTGAAAGTATTGATGTTGGGCAGCTATATTTATTCGAATCATAGCCATCGAGAATGATTGAGCAGGAATGTGACAGTATTGACTTGCAACTACATATTTATTCAAATCATTTATTACTAGACTTCAACGTCACCTAACCATTCGTAAATGTTAACAATGAAAAGTACATGCTTAACAGACTCGACACCGACAATTCAGTTAGCTTCTCTTCCCAATTCTAAAAACAAATACAATATAAAGTAATATTGTCATAATCGGATCGGACTAAAAAATTTGATTAATTTAATTATATAATTAACATTTAACAGGTTATAATTTAATTTTATATATATATATATATATATATATATATATATATAATACATTTTGTCCCATGAAAAATCCGAGCCATTTTGGTACTCCGTGAGCAGCACAGATCAAATTTTATTGATAAACTAGTAATATATCACAGGTATATATTCGTAGAAATTTTGTTTTTATATAATGTATTTGTCATATACTGACTATTTCAAACCTTGTATTAAATATTATGTCATAAATTAATTATTTTAAAATTTTAAGTTATTAAATAAAGATATATAAATAATTTTATATATCTAAACGTATTCATAAAAGTAAGTAGGCTCTTCAAGTTTATTAAACTGAAATGTTTAAATAAGTAAAATAAATAGCCACTCAATAGTTACCAATTTCTTTAAAAAAAAAAATTTAATAACTTCTCTATATTACCATACTTGACTCTTCTTGGCTTCTTATCTCTAGGACAGATTCAGTGGGGTGGGTGGGGCTCTGTACTTTCTACTTTTCTAAGATTTTTAATATAAAGTTTACATAAATTTTTGCTTCACTTCTAAACTTAAGCATTCTATTAATAAAAATAAGATAAATAATTTCTAAATTATTACTTTTATTGAAATTTCCTTGGCCCCCACAACAATTGTTTTTTGGATCTGTGCTTCAGTCCCTTGGCCATGCATCTTCTGAATTATGACCCTTTGCAGTTTTTCTATTTGTTATTTTTCTAAGTTCCAAGCCCTATATATAGAAAGAACTGCCTCGGTGTGTTTCAGCCTCTCCTTTTTCGTTTGCTTTGCCAAGGAGTGATATGGCTATAACTCAAAGGCTTATTATCTTTCCTTTGTTCTTTTGCTTTTTGTTTTCTTCCTGTCTTCAATTCTCAAGTCTTGGCTCATAATGAAGAGCCATATATATATATATATATATATTAGCCAGTAGATGGTTTAGTTTGGGTGTGAGTCCTAATCATATATTATGTAACTATGAACATATATATTTTAGATAAGTTTGGTCGTGAACTTAATTATCTTTGTAATTACTTTCTTAGTGGTTCTCATTTAGTGTTTGCAACATAGATGTAATTTTTTTTTTCCTTTTATCAAAATGAATTTATATATCGTTTAATTTCTTTGAGTAACTATAATTTTATGCAATGGTTATACACATGTAGAGAACAAGAATCTTCCAAGCCAAGTGTGGAGAACCCAGGAAATAGACTGGAGGCATGGTTCTAGCATGCCCAGTGGAAGCCACCATACGGAACCTGGTTATATGACCCCAAGACTGCAACGTTGGTGAGATACTTAAAAAAAAAAATTAATGACTTTTTTTACAGTCTAGTTATATGTAGTCATCATTTTTTGTTATGATTTTAAATTACAGTATATATACAACAAGAATGCAATTTAATTTTGTAGTTGCTGTAGTTCTAATTATTATTATTATTTTCGATTGAATCAAACTCTTCTTTTAATCTTTTGCATATTTTAAACATTTTAGAGATATTTTTGTATCAACTTGTTTTTTTTAATCTTAATGTGGAGAGGCAACTGAGAAACATATTTATAAGAGTTTAATTTTAATTTATGATAAATGTATAATTTTTTAAATTATTAATTCAATCATGTGTTAATATATATATTATGAAAACAATTTGACCTTTCAAATATTTATTATAATTAAATTACTTTAATTATATATTAATTCATAATCAAGTAATATTTAAAAATTCTTAACATTAGAATGAATCAAAAATTAAATTCTATTCATAATATATGTGCTTCTTTTTTTTGGTTACGATATATATGTAACTTTAATATAATAACATTCAAGTCAATTATGCATTGTCTTTCCTCACACATCATTTTTTTTTTCATTTTTCTCTGTGTATATAGAGAAGAGCATTCAAACAGATAAAGCAGAGGTTGACAATTCAGACTTTGATATGGAAGATTCAAAAAGTGATTGGACTTTTCCTCGAGTTTCATGCAAAACCATTCTTCCTAAAACTAGATATGGCTACTGTACTCAATCGGGGAGTAATGCTTATGATCCCTCAAAGTTGGAACATATTGGTGAGACTCACTAGTAGTTTGAAACTCGTATTAATATTCTATCCCCCTTCCCAAAAGAATTAGAGGCACATTGCTTTTTTAAACTAATTAGGCTATGTTTGGTTTCGCTAATCAGTCCAAAGTACCTCTTTAGTAACTCAAAACGTGATTTTACAAAGTTTTTTACATGTTTAGTTTCACATTTATTTTTTTCTCTCAATTATGATTACATCCTCCAACCCTCGTTTGCATTGAAGCAAATTTCACTCTTGTTTTTGTATTGGTGATTCACGTCAATGACAAAATCAACCCTATCATTTTTTAGATAAAAGTTTTTAAATATAAATTGTAATAATATAAATTTATTTTTAACTAAAATTACACATTAAATAAGTTTCACTGCTGTTCTTTTAATTGTGGGTGCACATAAATAAAATGGTTCGATAAGCGTAAGTTTAAATTAATTTATCAAAACAGCACCTACTATTGATGAAATTAACATCAACACGAAGAGAACTTCTTTTTCTTTCTCACCTTAAAGTTTACATTGCAACTCTCAAACTTTTTAACATATGATTCTGATAATGGTAAACTAAAATATTAATGCAGAACCAGAAAACCACGAGCATGGAGATGCAGTCACGCATGGCAGCATGAGGCCTTGTGAAATTGGTTGGAGGTCTCTCCCTGCGGTGAAAAGTGTTGTTGATTGGAGGAGTTTCCCCGTGTTTATGGCAAAAACTTGTCCTGCGACGGGAATCAATGGTGGCAAAATGGGTTATGGCAATCCAAGAGTGGAAAAGATTGGCGAGGAGAAACATGAAACTCATGGCAATCAAAATCTGAAGTGCCAGCCATTTTCTCCTTTGCAATTACTATGTATGCATTTATTAAAATTTATAAACTTAATTTTAGAAGAACTTAATTTTATAAATTTAATTTTATTTAAAAATAAATTTAAATAAAATAATTTATGTTTAATAAAAAATTATGTTTAATTCAAAATAAAAAATAATTACTTTAAATTAAATAAATTTTTAAAATAAATATCACATTTAAAAAATAATACAAACACTAAAATAAATAAATAAAAAATAAATAAAAATTCGTTTGAACATTTAAAAATTAGTTTGAGTGTGACAAACTTCCATTCAAATACACATGTATCATTGTGTGCCTTATACATATTATATAATCATTGAACCTTTTAAATATTTAGATAAATATTATTTTATTCTATTTAAAATTAAAAATAATTATGCATTAATTTTAATTTCTATTTTTTAAACTTAAAATTAGTCCAATAAAAAGACTAAATATTTAGTTTTTATAATAAAACCTAAATATAAGAGATCGCAATAATTATATATCAAAATAAAGTTTTATTATTGTAATAAAAAATAAAATATTAAATTTTTTTATATAGTACAGATAAATGTAGGAATTCCGTTAGTCAAATTAGGATTTTTTTTTATTTTTGTGCTTTTTTAATTGTTGCGGCGAAAACAATACGATTTAAAACACGTGACTTTTGACTTGACTTTTTGACTTTGAAAAACAAGGCAATAACAAAAGACAAAACGAAAAAAAACCAAAAAAAAAGACAAAACAAAAAAAAGAAATTGAAAAAATAGAAGAGAAAAGAAAAAAAAAAAAGTCTCTTTTAACTTTTAAGAACTTGTTGGCGGCGATCTGCTCTGACGATCAACCCTACCGATTGATCTGCAAAATCTCTGCGTTGGGCGCGAAGGTCACTCAATCTCTCCTTCTCTGTTTGGTTCCGCGGAAAATCGCATTTCTTTTCTTTCCCTGAAAAAATTTTGAAAATCGCAGAAAATTTTGAAGATCACAGAAATTTTTGAATTTTGCATGTGGGACAGTTTGAAACGGGGACTCTTTTCTCGAAAGGCATCGCAATTGGCGTATCCTTATTACTGTTTCTGTAGCCAAATTAAATGGATCGAACCCATTATTTATGAGTGCAGTTTCTGTCCATGTTGAGCTTATGATGATTTATTGATGTTAAACTTGTGATTTTTTGTCGAAATAGATTTGAAGTTAGAAAGAAGAGGAGAACCCTGACAGCGTAATCATGTTTGGTGTTATAAGGCGGAGGGTTGCTTCTGGCAGCCCGTCTCCTTTGGTGAGAATTGAGAACTCATTCTTGCTAATCTTTTTTGTTCAAAATTCAATATAAGTATGTGTATATGAATTCATGGATTGAAGTTAAAGTGCAGCCTGACACTGATTCTGCATTTGTTTCAGTTTCTTGGTCAGTCGGTGCAGAAAATCCAGTCCGGTTCATCACTTTCTTGTAGAGTTTCTTCCATTGTGGAAAAAGAGGTTTTTTTTTCTTACTCTCTTGATTTTTTTTTTTTTAAATTCATGTAAAGATACAAATGATTATTCATTCAGCTGATATTTTTAGGATATGTATTTAATGCACAACGTTCATAAGCATTTAACATTTCCATTAAATGTGTAATAATTATTGGGTCCTTGGCTACTCCTTAATAGTTTTATTGGTGGACAACTTACAGTAGGAGTGCGTTTGAATACACTTATTTTTTTTAAAAAAGCACTTTTATTTTAAAAAAAGTATTTTTATATATTTTTAAATATATTTAAATGTAACTTTTAAAAAAGGATAAGTTAAAAAAAAAGCTCATTTTTCATTTTTTTTAAAAGTTAATGATCTCTAACTTCTAAAAAAAGTAATAGGAGAAGTGATTTTTAATATAATTTTATGACAAAAATATTCTTTACCTTTATAAAAAATTACATTTCATATTCTCTCTTTTTTCTCCTTGTAAACTTTATTAACATAAACCTCCCTATGTAGTTCTGTGAATTACATTTTAAACAATGCAACTTTTAACCATTGTGTCCTAATACCTTAAACCGAATTCTAACTTCAATGACCATACTACTTAAAGAAAGTAAAATAGAACAACATCAGCAACATATTGTTAAATCTTTTGGTACATAATTCGACATGTTTTTATTGCCTCACGTCTTGTTTCCCATGACATTGTTACCATAACATACTTGAAAACCTCAATTTTGCTATTATGCTAGTCAATTTAATTATTTTTTACATATAATAACTCATCATATCTTGCATTTGGATGTCTTTTCAGTAATTTTGATATAAATAAAGTGCTTTTCTTCTTTTTTATCCAAACAAACTAAAAGTCCTTCTATTATTTAAAATATTGTATTCAAATGCAAAATTACTTTTTTTTAAAAAAAAATCTACTAAAAAAAGATATATAAAAAAGTACTTTTCTTTATATTGATTTCTTGCTTGACTGGAAAGACTCCAGTGCTCAGCTGATGCTCTTCATTTTCTAACTGCAGTTTTTTTTTTCCCTTTTCATCAAATAATTTCTCCATTTATGCTTATTGATTCTTCAGCAGTTTAAAAAAAAAAGGATCATCATTGTTTCTATTTCTATTTCTGAGTGGTTCTCTTCTTTGTTTCTTGAATTTTGTTCAAAATGCAATGGGATTCATAGATGATTGTTCAATTTCAACATGATAGGGTGAAGATTTTTTTTTTTCTGTACTAAGTTCAGTAAAGTGTGCCATTTGCAATCAATATCTAGCTTCAACTTTTCTCTGCTTGCTTTGTTCACCGGAGACTGCATAGTTTATAGACTACAAAATATAAATTTCTGGGAACAATCACATATGAAGTTAATCATGGCTCCTAACGTACATGCTTATGTCATTTGTCTTTCCTTGGTGAGGTGTATCCTTTATATGTTTATTACCTTGAGGAATATACCGTCCTTCTTTTCTTGTTATCATCACCTGGAGTCTTTGTTGTTTAGAGATTTATGATTTGCTTACTAGTCATATTCTTGGAAGGTTCGTAGTTCTTACAGCTTCTGTATTTTATATTTAACAGATTGTATTAAAATCAGGAGGATGTGGGAATGTCCGGAATTTCTGTCATAGAAGTTCACGTGGTAATTTTGGTTGCAATTTTTTTAAGTGTTACTGTTAGCTGGCATTAACATAAATGATTTCTGCAATTTTACAATTTACATCATAAATTTTTTTGCTGTTGCAGGAGGCTGGCTTAATTTGAAGCCTATAAGGTTAGTGGCACCAGTTATTTGTCATATGCTTCAAGTATTGCTTGAGGTTCTATTTAATGGATGCATAAATGGTTGGGTCAGAACTAGAAAAATGAGACAGTAAGGATGCACTTGATTAAGCATTTTCAGTTTCTTTCTTTTTTTCTTTGGGGGAAAACAGAAAACACGCCTGAAATTGTCAAAAACAATTCCTCCTTTTTTAATTTCACAAGATCTCTCTCATGGTCTCACTTACCCCTATTACCTGATGTCCTCCTCTTGATTTCTTTTGTCATGAATTGACTATCCTAAAAGTTTAAGCTATTAGGTGAAAACACATGAATGATTTTATATTCTAACACACCCCCTCACGCAAGAGCCCTTTGGGCTTGAAGTGTGGACAATGCACAGACTCACCATACCTTGTGCTGAAATTTAACTTAATTGTGAAGAGTGGGGGCAGCAAGGATTGAACTTCTGACCACTTGGTCATGGAGGCTCTGATACCATGTAATGAACCAACTATCCCAAAAGCTTAAGCTATTAGGTGAAGACGCATGAATAGTTTTATATTCTAACATCTCTCATACTGTTAGTCTAATGCTATAGATCAACCATTACTGATAGCATGGTGGGTAGTGACAAATTAACAAGCTCTAGTCAAGCGGCTAGGGTTGATTTGCAACTTGCAAGACAGAAACCAACCAAAGGTGCTGGTGTTGGATCTCTGGTCTGGTGAAGGGCTTCCAAATTCCAATGATTTTTTCAGTAGGGTGAGATTAGGATTTGAGGATGACAGGGTTTTACTAAAGAAATAGTTGAATGAAAACACAAATCTCTATGTATATGCTGATATGGTTTCTCTTGGGATCCATTCTAGTAGCCATGGGGGAAGTATAGTCATTATGCTGGGGTATAGTAGCTTCCTGAGTTGCATACTTGTAATTCTCTTATTGGTTCTCGCTCTGCAGGCCTGTGAGGCGGTTATGCCATTGGGGCGGGAAGATGTGTTTTAAAGCCTTTTCCTTGAGGTCCTATAATTCAAGCATAGTAGGGCTGTTTCGGGTTAATCACTTGAGTGTACCAAGGTTCGTCATTCTCAGTGTCAGATTGACTTGGCCCTGCGGGTACTAACACCAATGGCAGCAAGCTACAACACCATTGTTCCTTTTCATTTTCTGCATTTCATATTTTTCCTTTTCCCACTGTTCTCGCAAGTGTCAAATATGTCTTGCTTTCTCTTGCCCCAGCATCCTGATCTTACCGGCACTGTATGCTAGCTTATATAGTGCCTCCAATGTGCTCCCCATGCCAAACTTCTACTACTGAAAAATATAATAAGATAATCAACTAGTTTGACCTTAGTGCCACTAAATGAGTTAGTCAAGGGATCTCCAAGAGTTCCAGTAGCCAGAATAATGCGAAAGTAGTTGCCTACTTACCTCATCCAAAGGCAATCCCAGCAATGATGGGATTTTCAATGGGAACAACTGCAAGATCATGCCCTCCAACCGGACCAGCAAAAGTTGGAATGAAGTTTGGAGGCTTCAACAACATTCTTATGGTTTAACTAAAGGGGTAGGATGAAAATAAAATACTTTGGAAATATTTTCTGTTTCCTAATCAAACAGGTTTTTTGGAAGGAATTAAAAAATAAATGGTAATAAAAATTATTGTGAGAAAATTAAAATATGAAATCATTTTAAAGCCAAGTGCACCCTATATTTTCCCTGGGATACATTTAATTTTAGCATCACGTCCTTGTCTTCTTTAGGTTTTAATTTAATTGCAAATTTTATAATTTTTCTTGTATGTTGATTGGTTATGCAAACAAAAGTATGAATTTGTACTTATGCATAAACATGGATGTTCATAGAAAAATCAGGAATTGAGATTTAGTGGTGTTATTAAGGGCATTGAATTTCCCAGAGACAGGAGTCTAAGTGATTTCTTTTGTGAAGAAAAATATTTAAGAAAATATCAGAAGAACTCAAAGATGCATGTTTGGTAATCATTTAATTTCATTTGTTCTCAATCAAATTCTATTGCTGAACTCTTTCCATGGAGGCTGGGTTGCAACTATGATTGATCTACTTGGTTATTACCCCACCCAGCCTCCTCCCTTTTGTGTCTGTGCAAATATGATTATCTGAAAGTGTGGGATTAAGTTTTATTTCCTGATTTTATTTTTCCAAGGCATTAATGAGTGAATGGAGTGGAAGAGCACTTACTATCTCTCATTGTCATATATTGTTGTCATTACTTTATTGCTATGCAGGCAGATTTCTCATCATGAGGCTCTCATGCAAGCCATGGTGCGCCGATTTTCTGCCGAAAATGGTGAGATATTGACATGCCTCTTGCAGTGTTCTATTATTTAAGCTATTTTTTATGGTTCAAATTTCGTTTATTCATGAAGGATAATTGCATGTGTGTATGTGTGTGTGTGTGATGCTTATTGTAAGAGGAATAACTTGTTATGTTTTGGGTTTTGATTACTAATATGTTTATGATTTCAAATGTTATTTGTATTTGTGATAAAGGAGATCTGGTTGATGTTATGGTACCCCCCTTGGCTGAATCTATTGCTGATGGAACTCTGGCAAAATTTTTGAAGAGTATGTTAACTAACTTATTGCATATATGTTTTAGTTTTCATTTACTTGAATTGTTTGTTATTTTCAATGATTCTTGGCAATTGACTGTGTTTTATTTTGACACATGAGAGCAGATCCTGGTGATAAGGTTAATGTTGACGAACCAATTGCTCAAATTGAAACAGATAAGGTGCTATGCTGAAACTATATACAAATCCCTGTGAAGGATTTTTTATAAGTGGATCAATTTTTTCTCGATTCCTAAATAATCAATGCTGTGATAAAATTTCTTTTCTTATTCTTTTATCAGGTGACAATTGATGTTCCTAGTCCTGAGTCAGGTGTGATTCTAAAGGTGCTGTTTAATAGTTTTAAAATGTTTTTACTCCCCCCACCCCAGAAAAAAGAGAAATTATTCCATAAATTACTATATTCTGTCTTTTATGTTAAACTTGGTTTGTCTGATCTATTAAATGATTCACAGCTTCTAGCCAATGAAGGAGATACTGTTGAACCAGGTAACAAGATAGCAATCATTTCAAGGTCTGCTGAAGCTACAACTCATGTTGCCCCATCAGAGAATACATCTGAGAAAGCTGCTCCTCAGCCAACCCAAAAGATTAATGAGGAGAAGAAAGCACCTAAACTTGAAACTGCCCCTACTACTGAGAAGCCCAAAGCACCCCCCGCTCCACAGCACTCTCCCACTGAGCCACAGCTTCCACCTAAGGAAAGAGAAAGACGAGTGAGTGATTGTGGTTTTGGATTATTAAACATACATGGATAATGTGTAGCATTCATGAAAGTTGTCTTGATATCTTCATTATTAAAGGTTCCTATGACAAGGCTTCGGAAACGAGTTGCTACACGATTGAAAGATTCACAAAACGCATTTGCAATGCTGACAACATTCAATGAAGTTGATATGTAAGTTTTATTTACTGCCAAATTGTAACAGAAGCTTTGAATATTGTCTCAGCTGTAGTGTTTCTTCATGTGGATATGAAGATTCCCTATTGCACATTAGTTGGTCTTGCCTTCCTTTGAAATTAGATTTCTTGGATCTTGCATTCCTTTTTGTATTGTTGGAATGAGACACACGAGTCTAAATTTAATGAAGTCCTGAACCCATGGTCTTTCTGCTACTCTTACGATGCATTGGAGTGTCAAGGCATTTGTCTTGGTGTTTGTGTCAGATCAACAAAACATGTTACAAATTCTCCTAAATCCTACTTGTGCATGCCTTTCTTATTTTGTTCCGCATTAAGGTTGTAACCTTTGCCCCCTTTTTTCTTGATTTCTACTTAATTTTAGCTTATCTATGTTATTTTAAATGAATTAACCACTTTGCAATTTTCTATGTAATAGTACCCATTATCATGGGACATGCAATTGATTAAATTTGGGGTAAATAAGGAATTCGGTTCTTATGTAGACCTAACATAGGTAGGCAGTTTGACTCAATTTTTTTAATTATTAATCATTGATGTTGTGTTTCTTATCAAGGCCTTATATAGTAGATTGCCATTGTCATTCTTCCCTGACTGCTCTTCTTTTAATGGTAGGACTGATTTGATGAAGCTCCGTTCTGATTATAAGGATGCTTTTGTTGAAAAGCATGGAGTCAAATTGGGACTTATGTCCGGGTTTGTCAAAGTATGTTATCAAATTACTAAAGAGTGAAGTAAATTTGCCTTTTTATTTCCTCATGTACATATATGGTCTATGTTTTAGGCTGCTGTCAATGCACTCCAACATCAGCCTATCGTAAATGCAGTCATTGATGGGGATGATATTATATACAGAGATTATATAGATATCAGCATAGCTGTTGGTACTCCCAAGGTTATCAGTTGTAACTTTTCCTCATTTACTTTGTTTTATTGTGTAGAAAAATCTGTGTTGTTTCATGTGTTATACTCGATGAAACTTAACTATTTCTGATTGACATTTATCAATTGATGTTGTCATGGATGGTCAGCACAAGTGGTATTTGAATGGTTGGATTGAGGAGCTAATTGACAAGTATATATGGTCATCCATATATGATATGTGAGAATATCCGGTTATCTTGTATACAATACAGTGAATACACTAATACTTTAAAGTTTGGAACAAGGCATAACAATTGGAAATATGGATTCCAACGTGACAGAAGTTGGAAATACGGTTTCTGGCATCCAATTCATGCTTGGAATGAGTATCTAATTTTCTGATAGTAGACCATGTATTCAACATTCACAGCTCAATAGTTCCTTATATTGAATTTATCTACTTTATATTTTTGGTTTGCTATGAAAATGATTAATGTCCCTGTTGTGTTTAAACTACAATGAATATTACTCTCTTTTCATTCTCAGGGCCTTGTCGTGCCAGTTATCCGCAATGCTGAGAAAATGAACTTTGCGGATATAGAAAAGCAGATCAATGCTTTTGCAAAGAAGGCAAATAACGGAACTTTATCAATTGATGAGATGGCTGGAGGCACTCTTACAATATCTAATGGTGGTGTTTATGGGAGCCTTTTGAGTACCCCTATTATCAACCCCCCTCAGGTTTGGAATTTCGAATAAGATAATACCTATTATTTTTTATAATATAAAAAATTCTTTTATATATATTTAAAGTTGTTTCTCATGTTAATTATGATAGTACTTAATCATGGACTGTTTTCCTTCATCAACAGATCCCTATGGGCTATGTTTGATGACAGGAAATGGGAACAAGTGCCTTTTTACTTCTTTCTTTCATGCAATTGTCTGTCATGTCTTGAAAACGGAACCATATTTATCACCAGTAACTCTCCAAAATGCAACTTGCTTTCTCAGTAGGGTCAGTATAATTGGAAATATCGAGTAAATTATTCTGATCTGTTCCTTGCCAGTAATAAATAAGACTCGGGATCTTTGAAGGGAAATAATAATGGAATTGTACAGAAAACTATAAATTGTCAAATGACGATTTTTGTTTTGTTTTTTGTTTGAATATCCATTGAAACCAAATTTGGAGCATAATAGATTAAGAAGAGTAATTCTAGGGAGGAAGCTAAGGTCCCAGGATTTGGGGAAGGTAGAAAAGTGGGAATAGGTAGAGTCCTCAAAGATGGAAAGAGGAAAAGAGAGGGAATATTTTTTAACATGAAGAAAAACGAGATACGATATTGGAATTTTTTTTTTTGTTATAGAAATTAATTACTCGAGAACAACTTATTTAAAGTTCAACAGGGAGAAAAATCAGCTATCATTTTGTTCTTCATGAGAGGATTATTATTATTTTTGTCTGAAGTCAATAATTGCCATAACAAATGAAATACAATTATGTCATTGTAGGTTTTGGAGGTGTTTTTATCTCAAACTTTTAAACTCCTAGTTTTGGGTATGAAGTGTAAATCAATGACACTGCTGTTTCTCTGTCTAACACATATTGGACATGGACACTACATGTTGACCCTCGAAGAACTTTAAATAGTTCCGTTAGAAATAATTATCATTATATCACGGTGCTTGACGCATATTACATACTTTATAAGGATTCCTTTTATGGAGGCTTTTCCTGTCCTGCATTGTCTTTCAACTTTACATAGCTGCCCCAACCAAAATTTCTGTTGTGTTTGACATTCTAACTTGGAATCTCCCTTTTTGTGGGAAACCTGAATGATAGAGAGTCTCATGAATTGCAGTCTATTCTGCTGGTGTTTAATTCTTCCCTTATATCCTCCAATATTGATAGGAAGTTTTGTCCCTTGTTTCTATTGATTATATTCTTCTAAGTATTTCTTCCAATTTCTTACCCAGTTTTTGAATGAAGCAAGTTTCTTTCTTGCTAAGCCCCTTTGGAAATGAAGATCTCTTTGAAAGGTCAACACTTTTGTTTGGACAATGGTTCTTCGTAGGATTAATACTAACGATATGCTACAGCTTCATAGACCAAACAAATGACTATGTCTGTGTTTTGTGTGGTTACAACTAATAGTACGTTGTAGCTGATTGAAAGGTGCACGAGAAAATGTGAAGAAATTCTCTTATCAGATGCAGTGCAAGAGCTACACGCAATAGTGGAAATTGTTTACAGATAGAGATGAAATACCCCTCTTGAAATGTCTGGGATGATATTATTGGCCGCAACTGTGGAGTTCCGCTGTTGGCTCCTTTCTGCTATACATGGCAGTCACTGTTATTTTCGTTGTGATGAATGGAAAAAGGCCTTCTCATCATGCACATAAACTTTAGTGTTGCAAGCTGCAAAGACTCTGTAAGGAGCTACTATGAGGACATCAAAGCCCGAATCCAAGTGATGTCATTCATGCCTTGGAAAGGCTTAAGCACAAGGCGCCACTTTGCTTGCTTGGAGCAGTAGTAAGAACCTGAGAACTTAAAACAGGCCAACCTAATCCACTCAATGTGGTTATCCAATTTTTGAACACTCTGATCTGTATATTTGAATAGAAAATTCTATTTGCACACTAACTTGATTCAACCTCCGTCACACACCTTTGTCCCCATCTATTTAATATAATGTAAAGTAAGCAGAGTGGCATTAAGTGCTGGTCAGCAAATCTTAGCACCTTTGTAATAATGGGACAAAAATGAAGCAAGATTCTTTCCATTTCTGGCACTCCGTTCACGGGTTTTGCTGCATTTGGAATGGCCATTTGGTGCATATTTCCCACTCGTGACTTTCATATGTTAAGTCTCTGGCTTTGCTTATATTTTTTTCACTAAAACTTTTTTAAATCAAAAGTTCTTTATGCAATATAATAAGGAATTGTTTGATATTAGCCCTTCAGAACTGTCTTTGGCACTAACTAATAACTATGCCTTCCTGGACTTTCAAGACTCCCACAAGCCAACAAATGGATTGCTATCAAACAGTTTTGATTGGGGTCAAGATTCTCTCCTACTGTTAAAATAACAAAAAAATATCTTGTTAAAGAGATAAAAACATAAATAAATTTAAATATAATTTAAAAATTTATAACTCATTATAACGAATTCTTACATATAAAAAATTTATATATATCTCTCTCTAATAAAATGATCATGTGAGAGAAGAGGATCCAAATACTTTTCGGTGTCATACTGGACTGTATACCAAAATTCGAATGAGTATGACATGTCCCTCACAACTGATTCTAAAATATAGGCTGTTTAACTGAAACACAAATGGCAAGTGTAGCGAGCACATTGGAGTATGAGATTCTAAGAAAATCTTAAAACGTGGTCTCGTCGACATATATATATATCGATAACAACCAGACATACAGGAGAAACATTATACCCTATACCATTCAGGAAAGAAATGAAACAACCCCACAATACCAAATGGTCAAAGAGATAGAAAAGCACATGGTAAACCTATTTCCCCTATTTATTATAGTTTATGATCTATAAAGATCATATTCTGAACAGCTTTTCATGATCCAAAACGTGAGATTTCAAGGGCCACAATATTAGATTATACAGGAGTGTTAAACATAAACCCAGGTTTACTTAGTACGAACTGCATCTCAATTTTTCCCACTAAATGCCAGATCAGATCCGGACTTCTATACCTTCCTTCAACAAGTGCTCTTTAACGGACTGAATAGGCACCTGAAATTAATGGAAAATTCAGATTCCATGACTGAATAACATCTTTAAATCCATCAAAAGCAGCCTGACTAAACAGAAACTAAGTAGAGTAACCAAATGCACATTGACAATTGATTCTATGTATTCTAAAACCAAAACCCTATTAATACGCATGGTCATTTGATGAGGTCTCCTGGCTCTAGAAACCTCCCCCAACTAACCCCATGAAGATGTGGTGTGCAGATGCTAATATAAATTATACATGTAAAGAAAATTGATAGTATATTTGCTAGCCATTACCCTCATCAATCATCATTTTGGTCAAACATTTTAATGGCCCAAAAAGAAGAGAAAAGAAAAGGCAATATTGTCATATTCTCCCCTCCCTAAACGTCTTTTTTTTTTTTTGGGTTTTAATGTTTCTTTTTGAACAGGCTGTAATTGAAAAATTATTCACTTGTGAAATTTCACTGATAAGTGATAACTACTAAGAACGTCATTGTCATTTAAAATGGAAAGATTGGGTAAGCAGAAGCAAGTCCAGGGGAAGTCCAATAAGAGAATAATTTATTAGGGGAATGAAATATTATATAATACTAATAAAGGAGAGTGAATCAATGCAATATTTGATCAATAATAGAAGGCAGTTGACAAAAGAGGCAAGTGACAAAAGTTGAAAGCTTGAGATTAATAGCAATTTGCACTAAAAACTGTGACAGTAATAATACCGACCAGCATTACGAAATTAACTAAACAGATGCCATACCTCCTTCCTGTGAAAAATCCCAGCAGCAAGTGCAGCAGATGCATTCGTTTTAGTAAACACCTCGGAAAAGTGTGCAGCAGCACCAGCACCACTACTTGCGATCACAGGGATACTTACAGCATCTGAGATCAAGTTAATTAAATATATATCAAATCCTTTCCCTTGACCTGAAATATTACCAATAGAGACAACGAAATTAGAATAAACGCAGGATTTGTATATATTTTGCCTCAAATATCTTGTCAAGAGACACCAAATATCTTCCTTTTTATACAAAAATAAAATTTTATTAGAGAAAAGGGGGAAGGTACAAATAGGGGGAAAATAAAATATTCTCCCAAAAAGAAAAACTAGATATAACAAGGAAAAGGAAAATATAATTTTATTCCCATGTGGCCATAACAAGTTTAAGGACAAGTTAAAGGCATATATCTTGTTTTAACCTCCCTCAATTGGGAAGACTGAACTAGTTATGATATTTACAAAACAAGAATTTGAGAGACTGGACAAGAACCAAAGAGAAACAACCACCTCTTTCCACCTTTGATGTCAATATATTGCAGATAAGAAAACTGCTCAGCAATCATTTTTAATTTTAAAATTCATTGATGATGAAGATGGTCTTTACAAAAACATTTGCAAATAATGAAATCATACTAAACAAATCAAACACCAGAATAAATTATATTTTTCAACTGCCATTTTAAATTTAGATTTTAAAAAGATATCAATAAAGAAAAATACAGCCAAAGCTAAGTAAAGGATCGAGTCAGATTGACCATCGCAATCGATGCAGTTAAGTAGTATTTCTCCAGCACCAAGCTCTTCAACTCCTTTTGCTAGCTCATAAGCACCAATTGGTCGGCCTTCTCGCCCCCCATTAACCTTATAGAACAAACAAAAAAGAAGTATTGAGATAGGAAAAAATACATCAGGAAGCAAGTTTTATCTTCATTATTTCCCTTTGATGAAATTCAAAGAGATCCATGAATTACAATCCCCTGTCAACCGACTGACTAAAGAAATTGAAGGTTAGGTGTATGGGTAGTGATGGGCCCGAGGTTTTTGCCAGCTTCTATTATTTTCAATATGACCAGCAGCACTCAAACATATCAGCAGATGATATCTTATGTATCTCTGGCTGTAACTAAGACAGACTGGACAAGTCTAGACAATTACAAGAGTTTTGAAGAACTAGGCCTAGATTTAATTCCTTGTGTTGAAAGAGGAAGGATCACAGAAACCCTTAGTTTTTGAGAGAATGAGTCAGTGAAATTACACTGCCCTCTGTATCGGATTTTATAATACTTGTGTACAATAGAAAAGGAAATGATCCTAATTGATTATTTACATATTCTGACAATCCTAATTGATTCTAACGGATTCTTTACATATTCTGATAATCCTAATTGATTCTAACACTCCCCCTCAAGCTGGAGCATATAAATCATATGCACCAAGCTTGTTACAAAAATAACTAATTCGAGGACCTCTTAGAGACTTTGTGAATACATCTGCTAATTGATCATTTGAATTGACAAAGTTAGTGACGATGCATCCAGATAAAATCTTTTCTCGGATAAAGTGGCAGTCCACTTCTATATGTTTGGTCCTTTCATGAAATACTGGATTTGAGGCAATGTGCAGAGCTGCTTGATTATCACAAATCAATTGCATTTGCTTAACATCTCCAAATTTTAACTCTTGAAGCAATTGTTTCAGCCATATAAGTTCACATGTTGCCAATGCCATAGCTCGATATTCTGCTTCTGCACTGGATCTTGCAACAACATCTTGTTTCTTACTTTTCCAAGATACCAAGTTGCCTCCCATCATTACGCAATAACCTGTGGTAGAATGTCTATCCGAGGGAGAGCCAGCCTAGTCTGCATCTGTGAAACCAATGATCTGGGTATGTCCTTTGTCTTCATAGAGAAGGCCTTGACCTGGTGCTCCTTTGATATACCTGAGTATTCTGATCGCAGCATCCCAATGACTATCACAAGGAGCTTGTAGAAATTGACTAACTACACTTACAGCAAAGGAGATGTCTGGTCGAGTGATGGTAAGGTAGTTTAGTTTACCAACAAGTCTTCGATATCTTCCTGGATCCGACAAGGGCTCCCCCTATCCTGGTAGAAGCTTGATGTTTGGATCCATAGGAGTATCTACAGGTCGACAATCTGTTATGCCAGTTTCCTCTAAAATATCAAGGGCATACTTTCTTTGAGAAATAGCAACACCAGTAGAGGATTGAGCGACCTCAATACCAAGAAAATATTTAAGGCGACCTAAGTCCTTGGTCTGAAAATGACGAAAGAGGTGCTGTTTTAGTTTATTGATACCGTCTTGATCGTCACCTGTGATGACAATATCATCTACATATACCATTAGAAAGATACTCTGATGTTGAGGAGAATGGCGGTAAAAAACAGAATGATCTGCCTCACTGCGAATCAAGCCAAATTGCTGAATGACTGTACTGAACCGTCCAAACCAAGCCCGCGGAGACTGCTTCAACCCATAAATGGAACGACGTAAACGACAAACTAATCCGGACTCTCCCTGAGCAATAAAACCAGGAGGTTGCTCCATGTAAATCTCTTCAGCAAGTTCACCATGTAAGAAGGTATTCTTAATATCAAGTTGGAATAGAGGCCAATGTCGCATGGCAGCCATAGATAGAAGAAGCCGAATAGAAGCAATTTTGGCAACAGGTGAGAATGTATCACCGTAGTCTAAACCATATATCTGAGTATATCCCTTGACTACTAGGCGAGCTTTCAAACGGTCAACCTGTCCATCAGGGCCAACTTTCACAGTATACACCCATCGACACCCAACTGTGAACTTACCCTTAGGTAACGAAACTAACTCCCAAGTGTCACTAGAGTGTAAGGCTTGCATTTCATCGACCATAGCCTGTCGCCACCCCGGATGGGATAGTGCCTCACCTGTAGTCTTAGGAATGGAAACAGAGGACAAGGAGGTGACAAAAGAAAAATATGGAGAGGACAAACAGTGATAGCTTAAAAAGGTATAAATAGGATGAGGATTACGAGCAGAACGAATACCTTTGCGAATGGCAACTGGCAGACTAGCGGGAGGCAGGACTTGGAGCGGTAAAGGTGCTGGGTTAGGGCTAGAGTCCACCAGTACCACCATGGAAGTATCTTGAATTGGAGGAGAAGAAGTGGCTTCAGTAGGAGGTCCAAGTAAAGGAACAGGAAGAACATCAGACACTGAAGAACGCTCAGCAGGAGAAGAGGAGAAAAATGGTGACTCCTCAAAGAAGGTGAGATCAGCTGAGGTGATATATCGGTTACTATCTGGGTGAAAGCACCTGTATCCTTTCTGTAGACGAGAATAGCCGAGAAAGACACACTTAAGGGATTTTGCTTGAAGTTTGTCCTGTCCAGGGGTTAGATTATGAACAAAACAAGTGCATCCAAAAACACGAGGTGGAATAGAATACAATGGTTGAGACGGAAACAGAATAGATGAAGGAATTTGATTATTTAAAATAGAGGAAGGCATGCGATTAATCAAATAGCAAGTAGTGAGAACTGCATCACCCCAAAATCGGAGAGGGACATGATTATGAATAAGTAAAGTTCGTGCTGTTTCAATGAGATGACGATTCTTACGCTCAGCAATACCATTTTGTTGTGGAGTGTGAGCACAAGAGGACTGGTGAAGAATACCCTGTGAAGCCATAAAAGAGGTAAAAGAAGAAGAAAAATATTCACGAGCATTATCACTACGTAAAATGCGAATACAAGTATTAAATTGATTGCGAATTTCAGCACAGAAAGATTGAAAAAACAGAAAAGATCTCAGCACGACTCTTTATTAAAAATAACCAAGTGCATCGGGAAAAGTCATCAATAAAGATTACAAAATACTGATATCCCATAGTTGTGGGAATACGACTAGGACCCCAAACATCCGTATGCACTAAATCAAAAGGGGACACAGCTCGATTATTGACACTTTTGGGAAACGAAGTGCGAACATGTTTCCCAAGTTGACACGACTCACAAGCTAAAGATGATAAAGACGACAATGTAGGAACCATGCGGTGAAGTTTGGAGATACTAGGATGACCAAGGCGACTGTGGAGGAGAGAAGGAGAAACAACAGAAGTAAAGGCAGCAGGTGATGAAGGTATGGTAAGATGGTAAAGCCCGTGAGACTCACGCCCTTCACCAATCATCCGTCCCGTATCCCGGTCCTGCACATGAACAGAATTATGAGTGAAAGTAACAGAACAATGAAGAGAGCTGGTTAATTTACTGATAGAGATAAGATTGAAAGGACAACCCGGAACATAAAGAACAGAATCAAGAGTTAGAGAGGGTAGAGGACAAATTTGACCAAGACCTTTAGCCATAGTTTTAGAACCATTGGCTAAGGTAACCATAGGGAGGGAAGTTGAATGACAAAGATGAGAGAAAAGACTAATGTTACCAGATATGTGATCAGAGGCACCACAATCCAAAATCCATGGACCAAGAGAAGAATGGGTGAGGCAAGCAACAGAATTACCAGTCAGAGAAGCGGAGGCAGAGGTCGATGACTGAGCAGCCTGATACGCTAGATAACCCTCATAGGCAGCAGCTGGAATAGTGACAGTGGGCACGTCCGAAGAGTCAGATGCCGAAATAGAAGAGTCTGACTGAGCAATATTAGCTGTGCGAGGAGGTTTCCCATGAAGTTTGAAGCAACGTTCACGAGTGTGGCCAAGCTTGTGGCAATAAGTGCACTGTGGACGTTGACCTTTGCCACGACCATGAGACCCAGAACTGGCAGCAGCAATGGTGGACGGAGAAGCTAGAACAGAGGAGTCACCAATAGGTGCAGCTGAAGCAGGGATAGACTGAGTAACTCGAAGTAGCCGAGCAAAGACATCCTCCATAGAGGGAATAGAAGCACTAGCCAACAATTGTTGGCGAACAGAGTCGAGGTCAGGAGGCAAACCAGCCAATGTGAGAAGCATGAACAACTTGTCATAATTGGCCTCTTGCTTGGCAATATCAGCAGTGATAGGGAGAAGTTCAGTGAACTTGGTACGAACACTCTGAATGTGACCCAAATAGCTGGACATTGATTGATCTTGTTTGCGAATATTAAGCATATCAGAAATAACACCATAGAAGCACTGAATATCATTAGTGTACAGCAATTTGGCTTTAGTCCACACCTCATGACAAGTCTGATACGGTCGAAAAAGAGGAAGAATCTCACAATCAATGTTATTCCAAAGGAGACTACAAAGTTGAGCATCAATTGCCTCCCAAGTGTCTCGATCAGCCGCAGGAATATCATATGCTTTCTTTGTGAGATGATCAGAAAATCTTTGACCTTTAAACCAGAGTTCAATTGCTGGAGCCCAATGCAGATAGTTGGAACCATTAAGTGGTTCAGTAGTGATGATGGGAGAGCCCGGTATTACAGAACTGAAAATACTCAACTTTCCAGTGAAGTAAGGAGTACCAGAGGTGGACATGATGGGCACAGAACTGCAAGAAACCCAGAAAACACGAACCTGAGTGGAAAGCGGAAGACCCAAGAAAAATTACGACACGGTCGCGGAGGTGGGGAAGCCAAACACCCACTGGAAGATCATGAACCACGTGGATAGGACTGGATCTAACCGGAAAACACACAGAGAAGTGTTCGGCAGAAACGGCGGCCGGAAAGAGGACCAAATGCGCTCGCACGAGCACGGAAAACAGGGACCAGACGGATTCCGGTGATCGGCGCGTGGCGGCGTGTTGGAGCTCCGATGATGGCGCGGCGCCTGGGATGGGACGGGTTCGGAGAGACGCACGGCGTGGTCGGGTTGGTTGCCGGAGAAACACACCTCAGATGCACAGATCTGAGATGGAAACCGCAGGAAGAGAGAAAAAAACCGACGGGAAGAGAGAGAAAAAAAAATAGGGCTGACGGCGCGGAAGCGGAAAAAAAAAAAAATTTAGGTTTCTGTCCCTAGGCTCTGAATACCATGTTGAAAGAGGAAGGATCACAGAAACCCTTAGTTTTTGAGAGAATGAGTCAGTGAAATTACACTGCCCTCTGTATCGGATTTTATAATACTTGTGTACAATAGAAAAGGAAATGATCCTAATTGATTATTTACATATTCTGACAATCCTAATTGATTCTAACGGATTCTTTACATATTCTGATAATCCTAATTGATTCTAACACCTTGCACTTATTTGTGGAATATAGGCGAAAATAGTGTCAACCAAGATAAATCTTGAGACTATGCTTCTCTTTTGATAACAAGGAATAGTGCAATGGTCATACATGTGAGCTAAAATGAAACCCAAAAAAAAAAAATATCAAAAGACAGTCTCTCAAAGAAAATAATCATGCTGCTGCCCAAGGCCAGAATCAGTTACTGGTAGGAAGAACTAACATCAAAACCCCACTCATTCAGTGTTGTACTGTTTCTCTTACACCAATAAGCCACAAGGCAGGAGTATCACTATTCTTGTTAATTAATATCAAAATGAAATCTACTGCATCTAATCCACTTCATTATCTATCTTCGGGTACTTTATTATCTTCATTATCTGCTTGTTTGGTGTTATTTTAAGATTCTTTTTATGTTTTTCAAATGCAATCAAAACTGATGTTAGATGACAGTCATCTAATAGCATTTCTAATCATGGAAAATCTCCAAAGCTTCATATAATTTTGAATTTTGTTGTCTCTACAAGTCTACATAACTAAAAACACTATTTAATTATGATAAATCTCCATAGTTTCACATTATACTAGGTCATCCTTAATTCTTTATTCTCTAGTGACTATATCACTAGAAGATGATTGCTTCTGAGTTTTGGTAGCTAAAATCATCTGTTAATATGTTGGGTCAAGTCTTGTTGGACATGAATCATTCGTTATAAAAGGGTAATTTTAAAAACACACAAAAGTTCAAGAAACAAAAACTGACACTGGATCCATGCAGGTCACATCAACACTTCTGCACAGATCCACATACAATCCAACAGCGCTGCACACCTGTCATGTTTTTTTCACTCTAAAAGTTGTCTGTCTAGCACTACCCATTATTGAATGGTGCAATGTTTGAATGAAAGAAAAAACAGGTTAAGAGAGCTAGTTCAGTGCATGTTTAATAATTTAAGAAGTGAAGACAGATGTCAAGGCTTACTGTACACTGATACCAGGCATATTCTTCTCCATTTGGACCTGAAATTAACATAAAAAGATCTTGAATATTTCAAATTTTAATATAATTCATATAAAAATAGAAAAGATCATCTTCTCTGTCTTACATCACAGAACCTATCTCTCAAAGAATTGGTTTATTGTAACTTAATCAGAAATAGCAACTAATGACCCTGCTGCAGCCTGGAGCGCATTTCCTTACCCCCAAAAATATATTAAACACCAATTTAGTGTACTCTATACGGCTCAATGTGTTAGAACTTAGAAGCAACGTCACAATAGAGTTGTGGAAAGTCACGACTGAATCTAATGACTACCCATATCATATAATGAATATGAATAACTGTTACATCAAAGGAACAGGGGTAGAAAATGACTACAGAAGAGAACAGAGTACATAGGAAATTTGTACTTCAAACAATAACCAGGCCTAATTCTTCAGGACTAAACTTAAAGACACCATATGTTCCTACTCAACATTTGGTGGAAGAAAGATGTTCCACTTATATCATTAGATTATGAATTTAGATAGTCAATTCAGAGACATACAAAATATAAAATAGGGGGAAAAAAGAAAGATCTTCACCTGGACTTGACACCCTTAGGGTTTTGAATGGCACATCATTGGGATCCTTTATGTACACTCTACGAGGATCAATACTAACAACCACTGCCTGCAAATTGAAAATTATTTGGTATATGGACAATTAACTCCATACATGTATCACACACACATTTGCTCTGCTGAACCATGGATTGAAGAATAATGTCATACGGTTAAACAAATCACTTTGGCAAAGCATGAAGTAGAGGTATTAACAAATGCCAAAATATATCTTACTCTTGCATGAATCTGAAAAGAAGAAATAAACATCTAATACACATGTTCATATTCACCCTTTCATCATCATCTGTAAGCACAAGAACTCTTTTCATTCTAACTTCTTAATTTTTCCTTGCTAATATATAGTGATGGAAAAACAAAATTCCAATGGGTGCAAAGGAAAGATTAAAGAAG
The DNA here is from genome assembly GCA_019955255.1 of Castanospermum australe. Lineage (NCBI taxonomy): Eukaryota > Viridiplantae > Streptophyta > Magnoliopsida > Fabales > Fabaceae > Castanospermum > Castanospermum australe. Next base: position 97,000 of record NSJW01000051.1, read on the forward strand.
GATTGAAAAATCCAGACACAAGAAGAAACAAATTTGAAACAAAAGAGACCAGCAACTAAAATTGGTAAATAATTGGCTGGTCCTCATCCAGTCTGGATTTACCTAATCTACTGTTCAATCAATAAACAGAAACTTAACCAAATACTAATACCATGACACTGATGGGCTTGCCTAGATCCAATTTGAGCTTAGTGAAATAATAAACAACATAACTGCACAATTTTTTTTTTGAAAAAAAAAAAGGAAGTTCTGATCCCAATTATTAATTCAGGCTATACCTTAGGGCTTAGGCCTGTATTAGCCGTTTACAAGTCTTATATCACAATAAAGCTGGTTGACAAGTGGAACACAACACTTCCTAATTTTTGTGATGTGGCTATGCTCAAGTGCAAATAGTTCACTGTTGAATCAAATACATTATTATTACTCATTGGACATGAATGAATGTGGCGTAAAATATTTAAACTTCCATTCTTTACAATCTTACAACATGATTTTCAAAATTTATCAATTTTTTCTTTTTCTAAAGACAGGTTGAAAATTAAGATAACTCTTAAAATCCAAAAAAAAAAAAAAAACAGAACTCACTAAGGAGGCATCATGTAATCACATATTATTATTTAATGTATTAAAACACCATCATAATTAGAAGAAACTAGATGTAACTAGGCAAAACAGTTTGATATCTCACCTATAAATAATTCAATATGTATTAACAGTATGCTAGTATTTGTTTTGAAATTCAATCAATAATATATTTATACATAACTTTGAAAGCACATGATAATCATTTAGATAAATTTTTTGATAAAAAGAACAGGTTTATGGTGAGGTGTACTATATTATGTTTAGAGAATCATGAGTGCTTATAGGTACATGGATAAGATGAACAGACATGACTAACAGATGTCCTATATTACCTGATTCCCATAAACTCTTGATATCTGCTCTAAGCTGGTCTTCCCAGTCTTCACCTAAATGGGACAGCCATTAAAACATCAGAAGAGAGACATATATAAGCACATATTAATAGAAACAAGCAATGGGTTGAGTTTCATACTCCAGTTCTTAGATATTCTTCTGCAGCATAAACTGCATCACTTCCAATGGAAATCTTATCAGCCCCAGACCTAAAATATTCTGAAGCAACTTCCAAACTAGAATAGTGCCTGTGAATATAATTATTTGGATGAAAAACTTTTTAAAGTTCTGAGGAACACAAAGATAAAACTTGTAAAACCTGGAAAATTTTAACAAAATACTCTTGCATAAAAGTCAAAATAATAATCACCATAATGACTAGTAAGAATACCTTCCATTTGAATCTGTAAAATCTCTAATTCCACCCCCAACTGTTAAGGGTACAAAAACATTTTCTGATGTGTATCGCAATACCTATGAAGCATACCAAGCATTAAATTGTAGCGGATATTAGACAAAATATAATTTAGCACCAACTCAAACAAAAACTTTCATTTTGGCTCCTTCTACAAACCTGCAACATTGGCAAATCACCAAGAGGGAAGTCTCGAAAACCAGTAATATTTAGAAAGCTGACCTGCATTCAAGGCAGAGGTTTGGTTGAAAAGAACATGCTTTAGAACATGTTTAAAAACAACAGAATTGTCAAAGGCATACCTCATCAGCTCCATCTTTATAATACTGTCTGGCAAGCTCAACTGGCTTGCCAAGATTCCTTACCTGGCAATTAAAATAGCATGATTAAATGATAATACAATTTTAATATTTTATAATTGAATAAATAAAAAATTATGGTGCTGACCGATAGAAAAACAAATTTTAGAGCATTTGATTTTATAAAAGAGATTAAGGAACTCACTATAACAAATATAAGTGCTTTTTTTTTTCTTTTTGATAAAAAACAAATATAAGATTTTCCATTCATTCAGTTAAAGTCATCAATGATAGCGACATTGAAGGAAATATTAGCATACTCAAAATATGACCGGGTGGATACTGGATAATAAAAGCATAAAAGGTGATTGGCTAAGATAGACGATGGTGGCATGACCATGACGTGAAGGGAAAAACTCAGTGCTTCTTGTTTAGTTACTTATTCTACTGCGTGCACAGATGTTAATTTTTCAAAATAACTTATGCTCAGCAATGTAAAAAGTAAAAACCACAAAATTAAAAAAAAAAAAATCAGCAATCCATGAACAATATCTAGAACACTTTTTTCTCCATTCTCGTTCTAGACTCTCTTACATCATAACTAGAGAGTGGGGCTAGCACTAAATAAATGTGTATAAGAAAAATTAATCTTTAGAGAAAAAAGTTATGTAAATTTAAAAGATAGTGAAGACAAAGTAGAAATGTGAGGGAGTGGAAGAGAAAATAGGGTGTAATTAGCTAAAAAGTAATTCACTTAATTTTTAATTACATTTATAGGCTTATAGCCTCATTTAACAAACATTCATGAGGAATAATGAATATTTAGGAATTTTTAGGATAAACAAAGAAAATGAAAACTGCCCTAAGTTCTCTATGGCTCTATCTGTAAAGTAGATTGAGTGTACAAAAATGGCTATCACAGAGTTTCTGTTATTTTTATTAACAGCTACTCAAGGAGTAATGTTTTTATGCAGTGCTAACAATGTAATAACTATCTTTGTAGCTCCAAAATATTTCAGTTTATGCTCCCATCTATAATATAGAATCCGGATTGACCAAGGTCAATGACCAAGCTAAATGATAAAGTCATCTTAAAGTCTACATGCTTCTTGTTTAATTATCTACTCTGATGAGTAGTTTGTGTCAAACAAATGTCCAATGCTTTGACATATGTTCTTTCAGAGCAACTCAGACAACCCACAGAAACCATAAATATTAGTGAGTACTATCTACAATACCTCTTTCTCTTTTGTATGTTCTCTTACATCATACTGGTCTCCTTTGGTTACAACAAGGTCCCCCTTATCATTTGTTCGCACATCAAGACAAGCAATCACCTTAATTGATAATGTTTAGTTAGAAAACCAAAATAATGAATATACCCGAGAATACATATAAAAATTAATTCAACTTTGAAAGGGGATCCCATGACTATTACCCTTTTTGCAAGTTTTGAGGCTTTTCCTTCATCAGGCTTCTGTCTTCAAATGAACATTACAAATGGTTAGTTCACCAGAGGTCAAAATGGTCATAATAACAGTGATATAAAAGATGTGCATACAAAGGTACGAAGGCCACCTTTGTCATGTTTGACTTTGGATACAAGAATCTTCTCAAAACAGAAAGACCAACATCTGAAAATTTCATTTTCAGAAATCAGTGCAAGCATAAGCCAGCCCAAGAAAATTGTATATCATTTTCTTTTTTTCCTAAACAAAAAATAAATATATCTTTAAAGCACTTTTGTATTCCCCCAAAAAGAAGAATGTAAAATTTGCAGCAATGGATATTTCAAAACAGCATTGTACCAAACACCAAAGAAGATTAACAACTCAAATCTTAAGAATAATATCAGAGGCTGAAGGAAAATTTTTAAATTTGAATTGAATTAGATACCTTCCTTTTTTTTCCATTTTTCATTTCCTTTTTTTCAGAGTCAACTGGAGCCTCAGAAGATCCTTCAATTATCTCTTTCAGGGTGGAAAGGTTGTACAAAATTGCATATAAGCGTATTAATTCAAAATAATGTTGATCAGTAAATTTATTTCTTTGCATAACCAGATTCAATTACAAGTTATTGAAGAAGGGAAATTTCTGCAAAGATTGTGGCCTACATGGTCTAGGTTTATGAATATGAAACTCCCAAAAAAAAAAAAAAGAAAGACAAAAGGATTAGAAAGGAAGATAAAAATTGCCTCCACTCTTCTCTGGATGGAACTGAACTGCATGCACATTTCCTCTTCTAATAGATGCTATAAATTTGTCACCATAGTTGCAGGTGGAGGATACCCACTCTTTGTTGTCATCTGACTGAGAAAATAAAACGATTCAGATTACTTAAAACACTTACACATCATGAAAATATAGAGTAAGAATGTAACAGCCAAAAAACAAGAAGATTTTTAAAGGAAAGCAAAGACATACAGGTATGGCACGATAAGAGTGCACAAAATAGACATGGCGGTTTCCAACATCATCCAAAATTTCTGATTCCATTGTGATTTGTAAAGCATTCCAGCCAATATGTGGTACTCTAAAACCATTTGATGAGTCAAATCGCCCAACAGTTCCAGGTATTAAACCAAGACCCTTTACTGATTCACAAGCATAGTTGTCAATTCAATATTTCAAAGAACTGCAAACAAAAAGCCAACTTGCTCTCGTAGTGCTCAGGAAATTAAGCTTTTGTCAAATCAGAGCATTTTCTGATTTGTCTCCCATGTTATCTCCTATGTTTGAGAAGTATACCAAAAATTACTTATAACCTAACAGATTCCGATAAATCACCCAGTTCTCTCTTAAAAGATTCTTGTTACCTGGTTACCCTTGAGAAGTAATTGACAGTTATGACAAAACAGAAATATCTTAGGACAATGTATATTGTCACCATAAGTTCATAACAACATGTATGAGTATGCATACTTAACCAGTAAATATTTCAATCTATTAGAAGTAAATCATAGATAAAAAATAATAATAAAATATGACATGCACACATATCAATATCTCCAAACATATATGTGTTCTAAGAAAATGAAATACAGCAACAACAACAACCGAGCCTTATCCTAGTAAGTGAGATAGGCTACATGGATAAATCGCCGCCATTGGGCTTTATCAAGAACCAAATTTTCAGTAAAATCATTGAGAGCAAGGTCTTTCTAAATGACTTCTCCTAAAGTACTTGTAAGTCTTCCTCTACCCCCTTTAATCTAAGTATCATCCATTTGATCCACATTTCTCACTACTCACTAGCGCCTCTAGTGGTCTTTATATCACCTAACCAAACCACCTTAGGTAAGTTTACAGCATCTTCTCCTCAATACGTATTGTTACTTCAACTTTCTCCCGCATATATTTGTTCATGATCTTATCTTTTCTTGCATATCATCTACCTCAGCATTCTCATCTCCACTACACTTAGTTTTTGTTCTAGTTGGCACTTCACTGCCCAGCATTCACTACCATAGAGCATCAACGGTCTTATAGTTATCCAGTAAAAATAAATTTTTACTTTAAATTTGATAGGTATTTTGTGATCACAAATTACGCCTGAAGTATTTCTCCATTTCATCCAACCAACTTTAATCATATATGTGACATCCCTATCAATACCCCCATCACTTTATAAGATTGGTCATTGGTCCAAGCTCACGTCTTCTTGAACTTGCATTCCAAATACTCTGTCTTACTCCTACTTAACCGAAAACCCTTCGATTCTAAAGATTATCTCCATAACTCAAGTTTACAATTCACTCTTTCTCTTGCCTCATCAACAAGGATTATTTACCTAACAGCTAAGCTTTTAGGATAATTTGTCTTTGAGAAGGACTATATCATTTGCAAAAAGTATGCATAGAGACATTAGCTCTTGGATGTGCCCATTAAGTACGTTCAATGCCAAGGTAAAAAGTTATGGACTCAAAATTGGTTGACCCCTTGGTGCAAACCTATTGTTATGGGAAAATCTTCTATTATGTCGTAAAATGAAAAATGAAGGAAAAAGATTCTCCTCTCATTTGAATTTAACTAATTGCAAATCTTTCAAATGAGAAATGAAAAGTGAATAGAAGAAATTATGCTTTCATGTAATATTTTTATTGAAGCATATATAATGATTAATTGTTTCGTTTAATTTCACATCTACATGGATGAAAATCTTGGCAACAATTTATGCTATAATATCAAGATGTTAGGAAAGGAATTGAAGGACAATCAATGATAAAAAAACTAAAGGAGGAATTTATAACTGACCTGGTCCATTCTCCTCGCTGGATTCAAAGAGTAATTGAAGTCCAAGACAAATGCCTAAAAATGGGCGATCCTTTTCAATATATGAACATAGTGCTTCGTCCATCCTGCAAAAAATATGATATTGCTTGAAGCTTGATATAAAAAGGAAAAATATATAAACATTATTTGACTCAAGCTAAAGATTAGAGTGCAAGCATTCAAAATTCAAAACTGAAAATTTCCTCAAAATAAGTTTTAAGGTATATATTTGTACATAATTGAAAATCTGAACTAATAAATTCAGGAGAATTTAAGAGACATTACGCAATTTAAAAGGCAGCTGGGATGTACAAAATTAGTTTATTTTATATATAATGCTAAATGTCTAAAACAACCACCAACCGAATCCAACTTGATTATCCCCCAAAATCTTTATATCCCATCATACTCAGGAGTTAGTACACTAGTTGTAAACTCCACTACATAATAGAAGTTTTTTTTTTTTTTGGTAATTACATAATAGAAGTTTTGGTTTTTAACTCATATTGTTAATGTATATAATAAATTTTAATCAAACAAAGAATAATGAAAATCAAAACTATTCTTGCATAATTTGAAAATAATGTCATGTCCAGTGTTTTCCTTCAAGAACCTACTTCAACCGAGCAAAGAAACATCTGACTACAAGCATAGTACTACTTCATCAAATTTTAAAAAAATAAAGACAAAATTTAAAACATACCCAGTCTTGTTTAACACCTCCATGGCAGCGGCAAATGCTCCAACACCTGGAAAGATTAGGCGGCTTGCATTTAAAATGTCTTCGGGAGTTTGCACCTAGGAACAAAGTTGTTTCAGATTCAAATGCACAGCAAAAACGCACCAACAAAAGCACCCCCAAGAAGGGATGGTGGAAAAAGCTTACATCTTTGATGTCAAACCCGAGGTATCTGATGGCGTTCCTAACACTTCGAACATTGCCAGCACCGTAATCAAGCAAAGTCACCACTGGTCCAGGAAACAAAATCAGGAAGCAGAAGAGAAAGTGAGAGGCCGAACCAAAAAACCAAATCGAGGCATGAACTTTCAAATGGGCATCCCCACAGAGAGAGACCAAACCAGAATCCCCAGAGGAGGAGGCACGAACTGAGAGGTTCCTTGAGCAGTTGACATTGGTAAAACGGGAATGATTCCTCAAGGAAAGTCTTTTACGAAGAAAAAGGAGAGAGGAAGAGGAGCTCCGAAAAATGTACGACGAGGACGATGAGGGGAGAGAGTTAGGGCGCGAAGCAGGAGCAAATGGCGCCGCCTCCATTGCTGCTGCCTCCTTCTCTGATGCACCACGCTGCACTGCCGTCTCTGTTACTTCCTTCACCGACTCAGCTATATGACTACACGGTGTCGTTTCAGCATGTTGGTTGGTTCAAAGTCCAAACCAAAGTCAAACTTAAATTCCAAGCCGTAACTCAATGGTACTGCACTGGCCGCAGAAAATGTTATGTACATTATACAAAATTAGTAAAAATATGATTTCTATTATAATAATACATTAATTAAATTAAATTTATAATATTATATAATAAATTTTAAATGAGATGTGGCTCATTGAATGTAATATTACGAGAGTATTTAAAAAAAAAATTATTGACATGGTATGTGCTCCCCCTTTACTTCCAGCGTGCTATCACTATTGCAACTTGCATTAATGACTAAAAAGTGTAAATTCCATTCCTTTACTATCAGTCAATTTAAATATTTAGAGCCTATTTCTTTTAAATTATTTTAATTAAAAACATGCATTTACTTAAAGTAAAATATTCTTGCTTTCTTCAAACGCCATTAATAAATACTTAGCATTGACATAAATCTAAAACAGACGTACTGTAAATTGAATCATATATGAGTTAACTTTTTTTTTTTAGTCTGAAAGTATGAATCCCAACTCTTTTTAGTTTTATGGCATGAATCCTAACAGCTTAAGTGAAAAAAAAAAAAAAAACCTTTTTCCTTTAGGACCTATTGGTTGTTTGTCGTAGTCTTTTTTTTTTTTACTTGGTTGTGTGTGGTAGTGTTGACAAGGTTCAAGTGAATTGATATCAGCATTGACTGATAACAAAATAGCATTTGATTTTCCATCTTAGTATATGCCTAGTATAGGAGTAAAAAAAGATAAAATTTTCATAGATAAGTTTGTATACAAAATTGTATAGAAAACCTATTTATAAAAATTTTACTCTCATTTTTACTCTATCATACCCTTAACAATAAAGTTTATGTTTCTTATCAAGTTGTAAAAAAAAAAAAAACTTGAACATTATTATTATTTTTAAGAATATATATTAAAAAAACATATATAAGATATACACAAAAAAAGTTAAAATATTTAAGTTCTCCTATAGGAGGCATTTATGTCAGTTAAATTAATTTTAATATCATTTTATATTAATTCTATGTATCAAATAATAAAATGACTTAAAAATTAAAATATCATTCTATACCTAAAGGTACCAAATTATGAAGGAGAAATTATCATTTTGTTTTAAACCATTCAATTCCACTCTAATTTCATTTCTATTCCATACAACTATCATTACGTATAAATGTCTTTCAACAACGGGGAAAACTGAAATGAGACACAGAATTGAATTAGAAAGACAGAAAAAAAAAAAAAAACCGAGCTTGCAGGACAAAAGAAGTCTTTTGTGGGGGGGGGGGGGGAGGGGTCTCTTCATCTTATCTTCACCACAGAAATTGACATTCAAGCACTTTTTGCAAAGATGATACAACTCTTATTTACGTTAGTGATGGTCGAAATGGCACTCATTCTGACACTTTCATTTGCAAATCCAATGCGGATATTAGGGGTCAAGGGGCTAGACCATTTGAAGCAGGGGAGGGGGCCATTAGTGACAAAAACTAACGATGCTTGTGGTCTTTGGCTCCACAGTATATACTATAACCAAAATCCAAAAGCGTTCAAAGGGTGCTGCCATGGTTAATGCAACTGATGAGGTTCTAATGGCACATCGTCTCTTGGAAGCATTTCTCCTGGGTAATTACCCAAAGTGCCTTGTTTCCTTTCAACACCTGCATTACTATTATATGGCACAAAACAAAGAGGAGTACTTTCTCAAGCTGCAGCATGTATGAGTATGTATCTGTTTAGTTTCATAACTTTTGTCAACAGTAACGTGAAGGTATGAATCATTTCACATTTCACTCTGGGAGTTTACATAATGTTATTCTAGGCTTGGCTAAAGGCCAACAAAAATGAGATATGCCCAACGCTAAAATAATACTAGATTGTTTGAAAAGGCTATATAAATAACTTTGAAGATGGTACTAACTAAAGTAGTTTATCTTTGTCATTACACATGCTTGGCCAATTCATTTCACTCGTTCAAACCAGGCTACAAAACGAACTCTACCAATGCATATAGATTTCTGTTTACAATTCCTCCTTATATATTATATGCAGAACATAAATGAATTTCAAATCTTATAAATGGCGAATTATTGGGCAGGATTCTCTCTGTTCCTCGGATTGATGATTGACAGACGACACCACTATAATAGAGAGATTATTTTACTGAGAAAGAACTTGGAAACAGCAAAGAAACTGAACCACAATTATGAACAGCTCAAGAGAATAAGGGAAGAGGAAACTGAGAAGACAAGGGCTAAGTAACTGGAATATGAGACAAAATTTGCGCATAGTCAATGCAGTAGCTCTTAAAATGAAAAATCAGGAGGCCAAGAACTATCTTAAAGCTTAAAGATGTGGCATGTCCTAGAATGAATGCACAATGTTCAGAATTGAATTAAATATATGTATATAATTGTCCAAATCATGTGTTTGTAGTTCATATATATGATTTTTTATTTTTAAGGAACAGCTATTGAATATATAGAAATTTCAAGATGTGCGATTCGATCCAAAACTTTATTATACCATGATATATTTGATGTTTATATAAAGTCCAATTCAAAGATATTCACAACTTCAAAGTCTACACGAATCATGATTCTTGTTTTGGAACCAACTCGTATATCACAAAATGGAGAAACTTCAAAATTAAAGAATGCTCTGTCATCTTTTATCTCCTGAAACTGAAATCACTTTTTAACATAACAGTATATTATCAACGGATTTTACACTACCATAAGTTGACAATTGCTGCCAGATTAATGGACAAGGAAGGGGATTCAGATCTCTTTTGCTCACATAACTTGCATCTGTTCAAGCATTGACAAATGAAAACCCACTTTCTGGATGGTAAAAATTTCCCTTTATTTAAAAATGCAGCCAGCTCTACGTGGAGTGGTTGTAGAAGTCTATTAACTGATATAAACAGAAGTACAAATAAAAATAGTGGGATAGATGGTGACTTACCAGTTAGATATGAATCCTCTGTCATACTTCAGGTCTAACCCTATTTTTCAGTTGAAAGAGAAAACTTGCCATATTTTCTTCCCTTAACTTTTTCCACTTATGCAACCATCTATGGAGTGATAAAAATAAAAGATGTGAAATGGAGACAAGATAAGCCTTACGAAGGAGATTTATTATGTATTTATGTATCTACAAATTGAAAGTTGAAGCCTCTCATTAAATAAACCTCTGAATTAGCCTGCCACAGAATTGGTATGCAAATATGTAACGTAGACTCAAGAATACAAACATAGAGAAGAACTACATCCTTCTATCACATAGAAGTGTAGCTAAAAATATAAGGGAGAATTACTATGAAAGAGTAGTGGATGAATTTCCATTAACCACTTGATAACTGGATTAACCACTCAAGTGGTTAATGGTCCTCTTTAATAGATATGTTATCCACTGATCTTTTTCAATAATTTTCCCAAAAAATAAAGTCATCATTGTACTTACAAATACAATCAACCAACAAATATCCCTATGACGACCAAACGACCACTCCAGCCTAGCCTTTGAATCATTTGTTTGGAGGAAAGCCACTTTTAGAAAGAAGCCATGATAAAAGTCCCTTGCTGCCATTATCAGTGTCCTTTGCTTTGGCACTGCTTAAGTTGCTTATGAGAGACCAGTGTGTCTCAAAGTCGGGCTGATAGCCATTTTCCTGCATGGCTTGCATGAGCTTTGATGCCTTTCTAAGATTCTTTTCCATGCGATAACTGTTAATTACAGTGTAATACATTTCTCTGGTGGGAGTTTCACCTCCATGAATCATGTCCGCTAGGAACTGTTCTGCTTGTTCTGTCCTCCCATCTTGGCAAAAACTATGGACAAGCATTTCCACCGTGTCAATTCTTGGGTTGAGATTCCAATTTGACATCTCAGAATAAAAATTCAAAGCTATATCCAATTCATTGCGTGCACAGAATCCATGAATTAGAAAATCATAACTGGTGGAAATTGGAATGTTATGTTTCTTCAGCATTATGTTCAAAAGATGAACTGCCTTGTTCAAACTTCCATTCTGACAAAAACGCTTAATCAGTTTATCATAATTGATATTATCAGGGGTTAGATATTCCTCTTCCATCCTGTCCACAAAATTTTCTGCTTCTTGTATCTTACCACAGGAAAGAAGGCATTCAGTAATAGCATTTTGAATGACTGAACCATGTATCCAGCCTCTTAATCTCATTTCTTGACTCAATTCCAGGGCTTTCTGCAGTTCCCCAGTATCACACAGGCAGCTTATCACCTTCCTCAAGCTGCAGTTGCTTGGTTTGAGTTCCTTTGCAATCATAGTAGTCAGATAATGCACCGAACTTGATAAATCTTTACATTGCAAGAAACCATAGACAAGAAAATTATGACCGACTTCGTCAAGTACAACTTTCTTCTCTTCCATTTCATTTAGTATCTTATTAACAACCAAACGGTTTCCAGCTGACAAAAGATAGAAAATAAGAATGTTATATATGATAAGGCCATTGAGTGGACATTGTGCAAGCATAAGGTTCTTTAAGCTCAGAGCAACAAGGACTCTACCCTTCTTACACATCAATCGCACCAAATGCCTATAACTTGAGAGGGACAGCTCCCAACTCTTTCTTATTGCAACACCAAGTAGCTCTCCCACTTTCCTCAAGTCAGTAGCTTTGCAGTGGCCCTGAATAAGCATGTTACACAGATCATCATCTGGAATTAGTCCTTTGGACAACATATCCCGGAACATACTGTCAGCTTTCCCAATGTTCTTCATATTACAAAATCCGCATATCAATGCACAATGAGCAGCATGAGAAAATGAAGGCTGCTCTTTGAAAATGATATCTTTTAATGCAATAGCTTTGTCATATCTATCAGCCTTACACAATCGAGGGATTAACAAGATAGAAACATCCAAACAAGGTGCCAAATTTTTATCTAGCATATCATCCAATATTGTAAAGGCTACAGAAAATTTTCTCTCATTGCAAAAGCCCCTTATAAGATGATTATAGCCAGCATGATCCAAGACAAAACAATGTTTTAGTTGTTCTAAAACTAAATGTGCAATGCCTGTTAAACCTGTATCAGAAAATACTTCTAGAAATACATGACATATATCTAACCTTTGGTAAGGGTATGATAGCAGCATGATTTCAAGAAACTTTAATGCTTCTGCAAGCATTTTTCGATGGCAGATAGAGACAAGAAGATGTTTATATTCCTCCAATCCTGGTAACCATTTATTTCTCCAAGCAATGTCCCAGAAATTATGAAGGTCCCTCATGTTTCCTTTCTTACATAAAGGCATGAATATGGCAGTATATGTCTCATTCTTGATGTGAAATTTGTTTTGAAGCATTTCATCCAGTATAATTTTTGCATTGCACAGTAAGCCCTTCTTGCTGTAAGCCTGTACCACTAAATTGAGAGTTTCCTGGTCAAGTTTATGGGCAAACAGTGGCATTTTCTCCAAAAGCTTGATCACTGACTTGATTTGTGACCGAGATGAACAAAGTCGTCTCACTAACATTGAAAAGTCAGGCAACAGCAATTCTTGCCCCCACCAAAGCATTTCTTCAACCAAAATCAATGCATTTTTTAGGTTATTATTGATGCATTCCTTCCTAACAGATGAACTGAAATTGGGTACCATGGATTCTTCAAGAACCCAAGTAATGTGGTTCTCATACGCAGCAACATCTGTATCCAAATAAAGTCCATTTCCAACATCATCAAAGAACTCTGTTTTTGAAAGTCCCACATCATTGTCTCGTTTCAACCTCACACTCAAAGGGTTCAGACCCAAAATCAGAAATGCCTTGGAAAGTGGATTCTCCATCAAAGAAAGCTTAATTAAACCACGGCTCTCCATCTCATGAATCACACTTTTCACTTCATCAAACCGTCTAGACTTACAATACCCTGCTATAAGAACTCTGAAAGTTGAAAAATCAGGTGGTGTCCCCCTATCAATCATCTCATCAAGAATGTCACGGGCATGCTCTAACATACCTACTTTAAACAAGCCACTAATAAGAGCATTGTAAGTATATATAAGCGGCACAAAGCTTTTTGATAGCAGAACTGACAAATAACTCAACGCCTTTTTTAACCTCCCTTCATGACAATTCCAACCGATTAAAATCCCATAGGTTACTTCATCAGGATTAAAACCTAGATTTTCTAGTTCTTGCATAAACATTCCTGCTCTTTCTACACCATAGCTGCTGCATAGAGAATTTATAACTCTATTGGCAGCTATTACAGTAGGGGCACACTTTACTTCAACAAAGAAACTAAGCAGATCTTTGAAGTCCTTCTTCTTACAGTATCCAAATGCAATTTCATCAAATACTAAGCTACTAACCTCAGACTTAAAAGGTAACACCTTCTTGACCATGCTTCTTGCTTCCTGAATCTTCCCATTGCTGCAAAGTAGTCTCATGACATTTTCCAACGTATTCATCTCAGCACCACTCAATGGTGCACCCAAATCCACCATATCAAAAGAAACCCGAGATGCAAGTTCTGTTCTCTTCATTTGCACCAAAAGATCGAGAAGAACATGAAAACAGGACCGCGAAGGAATCATAGCTCGATCCCTCATACTATCATAGACGGAAATGGCCCTTTCTAACTCTCTCATCTCGACATACCCTTCAATCAGATTATCGAAAATCTCATGACTATCCAATAAAATTCCTCGACCCTCCAATGCAGAGAGCAAGTGCTCAGCTTCTCCAAGTAACTTGGCTTGGACAAGCATGGATGCCATGACCTCATACGATTGCAAAAGATGGTTGAAATCCGTGTTTTGTTCATCAGCCCGTTTGAAAATTTCCCACAAACATCTAACCTTCTCAACCTGAAGTCCAACTTCGACACACTCAGATTTAAAACCCAGTAATATTTCCAGCACATTTTCAGGTTTCAACACAGAAACCCTCCAAAATCGACGAGTGATTTCGGGGATTATATGAGACACCTCCAAAAGAAGGTCTTTCAAAGAAGCATTAGTGTAGTCCTTTACTTTGTTTTCCAAAAGAGAACACTTCGACAACACGGCTTGAGCAATACCGCGACAATCAACAGAAGACAGGTCTATCTGGGTCTTGCGATTTTGCTTGCTCGAGGACGGCGGTGAAGGGTCGGTGGCAGAAGAAGTGACGGTGGAGAAGTGGCGATGGTTGGTGGGAATGAGAGAGAGGTGAAAGAAAGAAGAAAGGACATGTCTGAAGAGTGGGTTGAGGTGGCGCAGAGTGAAGAGAGAGTGGAGCATTCGATGGCCTCGACCAAGGGTGGAGATTCAACTATCAAATTACCCGAGGATTTTCGGACGGTGGTTGTGGAGGAGGGCCCGGTGACGGCGACGGTAACGCCGCCGGAATGGGTGTCGGAGTCGGAGAAGAGAGAGAGGCTATTGGACGCATTGCATTGCAGTAGAGAGTGAAGAAGGTAATCCAGGCTTTACGAGTTTCGATCAAATTCGGACGCACTTTCTCTGTGAAATGAATTTTTTTTTTAATTTTCTGAGAATTTCAGGAAAATTTTAGGTTGTCAAAAATATTTATGAGCAATTATTTTAGAAAATTCTTTAAATCTTACATTTTTGTGTTTGATTCGAAGATAATATTTTTTAGGAATTTTGATATTTTCTGATAAAAAATTTATATTTAATGTATTATAAATGTAAAAAACTTTTAGATTAAAATATTGTAAAAGAGTTTATTTTTTACACAATGAAGATATATTTAATGATATAATAATAAATTATTATTAAATAATAATATAAAAAATTTATATAAACAATAAATTAAAATTAAATCTTGAAATTAAAAATGAAAAAGCATACCTATGATCTCATGAAAATATATTTTTGGCCAAATCATGAAATATTTTATTCCTACAAAAAAAAAATTATCAAAAATATTTTTTAACCTTAAATCAAACATTAGAATGTTACAATATTTTTAAGAATCCTAAAATTATTCTGCAAATCGAATATTCCTCAGTGAAAAGTAAAAGTAGTACCAAATAAATTTTTTAAATTATATTTTTATAATATTATAATATTTTGTGAATATATTGAAGAACTTTCACTTTTAGAATTTAATAAACAAATAGAAAAGAAATTACTCTTGAGAGCATATCCTAATATGCTTCTAAAAGTACTACCTTAATTACTCAAAAATTGTTAGTGTAGTTAAAATGAATGACATCATCAAAGGAATATAGTTTAATTTTTGAAATTTTATGAGAAAAAGTATATTATTATCACTCCTGATTCAAACAAATTAAACTTACGAAACTATTTAAATGAATCAAAATTTATAAAAATATTCCTTATATATATAAAGCACTGCCGCATTCAAAAAATATTTTGAAACTAACTTAAGTTTTCTTTTAATTTATAAACAAAAATTAATATTTGAGCTAATAAAAGATAGAAACTAATTGCAAACTTTTATCTCAAACTCGGTCTAGGTACTTATCTTGCAATGTGCTATATCATAAATGACGAAATTGATATTAATTTTTAATATATTGTTATTAGAAAGCATTTAAATTTAATGTGCATGCAGGTAATGGCTATGTAATTGTTGCTGTTGACAGATAATGTAAATTGGGCACTTTTAGTAAGTACATGCAAGTAAGTTATATTAGGAGTGGGATGAAACAAAAGAGCATATTTGGAACGATGGAAAACATATATGCTTCATCCCAAAATCCTAAGGAAACCCTAAAATCAGAACCAAAACAATGATGAGTGCATCAGCATCAAAAATTAAGACAAGGATTAAGATACCTCAGCTCATCACCTTAAGGGATATCTCAATTAACTAACAATTTGCTTTGTGGAGGCTGCAACTGATAAAGCATTATATGTCTTCTATCCATTTCATGACCAAAAAGAAATTCATATTATCATATATAATATATATATTATATATATATATATATATATATATATATATTAATGTGGGTCACCATTAATAAGGAGTTTTATTTTTTTAAAAATCAACTGAATATATTATGATTCAAGTTTTAAACAAGCATGATAAACTTGTTACTATTAATTATTCATTTTATTATGAATTGTGCATAGATCTTACATTGAGTTGTTGTTGTTGGCGACACACTTTGACTCAACAGTATATATGTTTTGAGAATAGTATTTCTAACTTGTCTCATTGGAGAGTCTTCATTAGAAAGTTAAGAGAATGATACAGTACTAAGCGTTTATCAAACATTGAATCGCTTTCATCTGAATCTAGATTCAATCACAAATACAATTGCATTGCACTTTTCACTTTTGTAAGAGCATAAATATAATATTCTGTATCTCATACATATTTTATTATCATTGTATTTTCAGCTTACGTAAACCACTTCTCTCAGTCAATAAAAGTTTATCTACTCCATTGCTGGTGGTTGAAGAGATCGTGCAGGGGGGTGGTGAGATGGGTTGTTTGGTGGCTGTGGTGGTGAATTTGGGGGCTTTTGCTTTGGTGGCCTAGGAAGGAGTGGGAGAGGAGGTGGGCCAGGGAATGGTGGTGGCAAAGGAAATGGCCATGGAAATGGCTGCCCATAACCGCACATTCCATAGAAGCAAAATATCCCGAAGGGGCATCTCTTTCCACACCTGCCACAGTTCAGAGGGCTCAGGTTTGTGTTTATGCACAAACCTCCACAGCACTGCAGATTAAATTGGCATCTGATCCCACACAGCCCACAGTTGTTTGTGTCAGAAGCCACATTCACGCAACGGTTTCCACAGCACAGGCTACTTGGTGGAAACTCTCCTCGGCTACACACCCATGGGCTGCCACGGCACCCTGAGGGTCTTTTTTTCACAACTTTCTTCAGCCATGGAGAAGAAGAAGATGATGATGATGGTGTTGATGAGACACTAGTAGTGTCATTTTGGTACACAGAGTTTGGTGTTGAACTTCCCTCTATTTGGATCAGAAACAGAAGCAGCAGAAGCAGCAGCAATGTCACAAGTGCAAAAGCTTGTACTTGTAGAGTCATCCTGAGAAAGTGGCAAAAGGGTTTGGGTTTTGAAAGCTATATATAGATTACATGCCAAGAACCCTGATTTTCTTGCAAACCAGAGGGGGCATTGGGATGCTCCTCGTGCAATGGGTGGTGGACAGACACTGTGTGTCAGCATCTTGTGCTTGGAATGATCCTTGGCTTTTTAACAAATGCATTAGGATTAACGTGGGGTATAAGGGGCATTATCACACACTCTTTTGTTTTTTTTTTTTTTTATGTTGATCAGTCCTCAAAATACAGTAGCGTTCTTTACAAAACCTATTGGTTCCGAATCTGCTGCGAGACTTTGCGTGATGCTCATCATTTTTATTGCATCCCTGAGGCATCACGTTGGATGGATACTAATTCACATGAAAAAAGCAAAGCCTTTTAATCAGAACCAAGAAACTGCCACTACCAACCTTCAAATTAACCTTGGACCATTTAAGCATATATTATTAGTAACTAAAACCCTACTTTTGGATTCAAATTGAATATAATAAATAGCTAAAAATAGTAATAATAACCGTCCATTCCTTTTGCTCCTTTCGTACAGTGATTTGCAGAAGTCACTTCGTGGTAACCACATTCTCCTTTTGAATTATTCAAAATAAACAGACACGCTCCCAGACAAATATGAGGTTTTCTGAAAATCCTCTTCTCCCCTCTCCCAAACATACGCTAAGCGTACTTGAGATATGCACCATATGCCTTTGGAAAATTAGGCATCGCAATTTTGGGGTCTTAAGCCCAATGTTGTACAGGAACATAGAACGACGGAAGCAACAAGAAATCTATTTTTTTAACTTTTGGTAGGCAACAAGAAATCTATTTTAACCCCACGTACATACGCAGCTAGTAAGAGCTAATGAAGAAAAAGAAATGGCGAAAGCTCACCAAACCAAACCAATTCAAACTAAAGATTTCAGAATCCCACGAGACATTTATTAATATCACAGAAATATTGGGATAACATTTCTTTCGCAATAAATTACAAGGTGGTCCCAGAATAACAGCAGAGGAACACGACACCCAGAACATCCTTCCTTTTTTCTAACCTCCTGAGGTAATCTGTTTCGTCCAAAGAAATGCAGATATTTGTCCTCAGATGCTCACAGGGTGAGAGAGCCACCACAGACCGGAAGTGACAGGTCAAGCACACAAATAAGCTCGCAACAGCAGTTTATTATATCGTGGTTTTACATGGACCATGAAGCATAACCAAGCACCATACAGAAACTGAGCAGAAAATAATTACATACACAACACTTACTTTTTCAGGTCCTTTAAGCACACACAATACCACAAACTTTACTAGCTGCTACCATAGAAGGTACCGATTTGAACTGAAAACATAACATAGCAATTTGTACTGCAGAATCACTGTGAATTTGTTAATCAGAGCCTTGTTACTGGAGAACAAGGCATTCATGTGAACCAGCCACCATAGCAGGGTGAGCGCTTGAGTTAACTGCATCAGCTTCTCCAAGACATTGGGATTTGGCATCCAGCTCACCAGGGGCAATGGCTTCAAAAATAAGAGCACTGACTTCTTGAAACCTCTCTTCAGAGAGGGAGACCTCTGCAAGAAGCCTACAAGCATTGGCTTCAGATGCCTCCTCGTAGTCCTTCTTCCTCTTCAACACCATGTGCCCACTAATTTCCCACACAGCAGGATTAACTTGGGTATCCAGAAGCTCAGCACTCACTTCTCCAAGAGCCTGTTTCTCTGCATAACACTGTTCATCTATTTATGTAAGTTACCGCATTTTCTTGCAGGTAAATGAATGTGATTTAAGCAAATTAAGATGGTTCCAAAACCATTTTACCTGTGGTAAGAGAAAGATTTGCCTTCCACAGTCAGAAATAAGAACATTGTAAGGTATGTTGTTGTCTTGAAGGCAGATACAGGCATCTGAAACAGTGTTTGATAAATCTTCCAGCATATCACCGCCCTCAAAGACAAGACCTCTGACTGGATAATTTAACAATTTAGATAGTTTCACACCCCCATTTAATTTGGCAATTTTCCTAGTAGGAGCCTTCTCAATGGGAAAGGGCACGGCCAAATAATAAGCCTGAATATGTCAAAATCACAAAATTGCAATTTCATTACTGACGGAGCACTTGATAAGGAATGCAATAATCAGCAAAGCAATTCGGCGGTTATCTCAACCTGTTCAGTAACCAGTACCTGGAAGTGAAGATGGTTAATAGTCGCAAATGCACCCAAGCTGTTGTACCCCAATCGAAAATATGGATTTCCTGCTTCTGCTGCCATGTGAAGTGCAAGCAAGAAGCTGGCATGATCAATCCTTTGGGGCAAACACTCAAAAATACGAGGAATCAGCAGCACATGCCCATACTCAATAGGACTGACCTGTTAAGAAAGGGCAAAACAGACATCATCATACAAATATCTATTCTACTGAACCCTCAAGGACAAAGTCTGAACAAACGCTAAGAAACGTACATTGATGGCAACAAAACTAGGAGAATTCTCAACATCAACTGGTGCATTTGGAAAGAACTGGACTTCACCAACATCGCTAGCTTCCAATTGAAACAGGATCTCTTCTTGACCAACTTTAGTGAAGTTGAATTTGTTTTCATCGAAGGGCTGGAGGACCTTATCAACTCGGAACTCTGTTGGTCTCTTCTTGAGGTGGCGACCCTCATTCAGCTGGGCAATGAAACCATACTCACCGGGAATCACCTACACCAAAATTACCCAAAAACACATGAAACCAAGTCCATAGACATAGATCATAACCCTGCAAAGCCAAAAGGCAAAACAAGAGAATACAAGAGAAGGGGGAACAAAGCAGACCTTGGTTTCACATGCAGTAACGTCATAGCGGAAAAACCCTCTCTGCATACGATCTTCCCACTATCATGAAAAGTAAATAAAAAAAAAAAAACTTCAACACGTAACATGATAGCACAACTACAAAAATAAAAAAACTATATTCGTTAATCGCTACCCATCATCGAAATTTCATAATCACCTCTCCAAGAATAAGCGAGTCCAGAAAGGCCACAGGGGGCTCCCTCCATTCAAGCAGGGCCAAGTCCTTTCCGCTACACTTGTCAACCCTTTTAAAAGCATACAAAGGGAGCTTCGCCTCTGTTGCAAAAAAAAAAAAAAAAAAAAACACCAAAACAAAACAGAAACAAAACCCAAATGAGCCAAAACCCATCTAATATTTCATGCATGCTAACCCTTCAACCCAGAATTAACACACAAAGCATTTCGCCGAATACCTTGAATGCAACAATTTTTGAGGCAATTCCGACCGCACCCCCCGACACGGCAAGCAGCCTCTCCTGCCTCCTCTTTTTGATAATTAGAAACAACGGTGGGGTCCCTCTTAATTCTCAACATCTTCGTCTACTTCAGCGAATCAAACACCCCAAACCCCAACAACAAAAAACAGCTTCAACGAGATCTAATTGCTTTTTATTTTTTTGTTAGTAGCTTTACCTTAATAGTCTTACTACCAGAGTCCTAAACTAGCACGCTGCCACTACTCCTACGGATGAAGAGAAAGGGAAGGAACCACCACCAGCGAGGAAGAGGAGATCAGAAGGGCTACCGCCTTCGGAAGGCAAAGCGCCACGCCCGCCGTGCGGCGAAGGGTTGCTCTCAGTCACACAACCCTTGCGTCGTACAGCCCGGACATGAATGAGAGGCCGAGAAACTCTGTGAATAGCCGTGATGTCTACAATGCGTCAACCCCGGGTTTTAACCCACCAAAATCTCTTCTTTTCTTTTCCTTCTTTGTCCTGCTCCTCGCCTTTCAAATCCTTATGCAACCCACCAAGCAGACGGCAAAAAAGGTGCGAGCTTTGGGCGACGCAAGTCCTTGTTTTGCAACTTCCCCTCCGGGAATCAGGCTCTCTGGTGCAAAACCCAGATGGGAAATACCGGGATAGTGAATCTGAGAGGTGGGGTTGGTGTGGTGATGGGTGATGTGAGGAGGAGGAGGAGGAGGAGGGTTTGTTTTATAGATGAGGAGAAGAGAGATGAGTGTGGAAGGGAAGGGAGGAAGGGGAGATTTGGGATTGGGTGTGGGTGTGGGTGTGGGTGTGGTTGTGTTGCTGTGTAGCAAATGGCGGGGTTAGTGGCATTGATGCAAAACCACTTTGTGCATAGGATAGGAGAGGAGACAATGATTGAGAGAGAGAGAGAAATGGAGTTTTCAAAGTTTTATGGGTTTGATGGGTTCCTTCTGTGGTGTGGGGTTTGACCGTACAACCGGTGACCCCAATCCAATCGGTGCCCTCTCCCGAAAGACGGACCACGTCCACCACTAGTGGGGGCGCAAGACCAGGGCTGGCTCGTAGCCTTATGTGGAGGCATGGGAAATTTTTAAGGGTAAAACTTTTTTTTTCCGTATATTTTATATTTTTTTATTAATTTCGTCCTTCAATTTACAGCCTGTTTAGTTTAACTTTTTGCCAATGTAAATTAACGTTGTTAACTCACTTTCATTCACAATAAATATTTTGAGCTTTTATCCAATAGGCTTTCGTCCATAAAATAAACATGCTATAATTCTTCAGATTTCAAATTTTCAACCATCTCATTCTTTCGTTAGGACGAAACTTTTCCAAAATTAAATGGATGAAGAAAAAAATTATTTGAAATTTAAAAATTGTGAGAAGTTCAGAAGATGAAAAATAAATTTTATTTTATTTTTAATGTATAAATAAATAAAAAAATTGTAGTAATTTACAAAACTAACGTGTCTTACCCTTAACTCGAAAAATCACATTACAAAATATATCTAAAATTAGATCGTGAATGTTACTTATTCTTACTTTAAAGTCTAACCATCCCAATTAGCTGGGAAAGCAACGTTCTTGTGTCTTAATCACACCAAGCTTAAGTAATCTGTTCTTTTTTTTTAAATAAAATTAAAGAGAAGAGATTATTTTATTTCAAGGTTAAGATATTTCACATGTAAGAACTTAAATACTTATATATCACCTATGAAGCTAGTAAAAGCTGAATTTAAATCTTACAAATAAAAGAACACTGAACTAACTCTCTTGCAAATAATTTCTTCTTTGTGCTCTAATTCCACCCCCGCTATAATTTTTTTTGGGTCACGAGATTCAATGATTGTCATATATACTAATATTTTTATTGAGAAGATTGTTAGACTAATGTTATAGTATATATGATGGTGACCCCACCAATTGCATCACGGTTTTGTGCTTCTTTCTCGGAGATGAGAGGGGAAAAAAAGGTCTTTTGTCAATAAAATACATAAAAATGCAATCTTTCTTTTGTTTAATCACTTATCTTACCTATCTTTTTTTCCCATAAATTTCACTTTTTATTTTATAAAGTTTAGAGTTTGGAAATGTAGATATCTAAAATATATATTACTATATTACAGTGTGGTCTAGAAATATAAAGATGTATGATCGGTTAATATCAAATTCAACAATTTTATATTCAAATTCTACTGCTTTTATAAAAAGGTCGGCTTAATGTAAAAATAGAAAAAGAGAATAACCAAAACAACTCCAATAGAATTTTTTTATTGGGTTCTTATAAATAAAATCTACATAATTACCTACAAGAGAGTGAATGAGGCAGTCTTAGGATTAGATGTCGTAAAATTAATTTTTGATTAATTTAATTTTATAAATTTAATTTTAATTAAACATGAATTTTGACTTAAATGATTTATGTTTTTAAAAGAATTACATCTAATATAAAAGTAAGATATAAAATTAATAAAAACTCGTTTGAATATTTAAAAATTAAATAATGTGGTGCAAACGTTTAGCCAAATATACACTCAATATACGATAAACAAATTAAAACTTTAATTAGACGAGCTTTAGGTGTAACATCAATTATTTACTCTTACTGAACAACATTTTATAAGAATAAACAATCTCATAACCTGAAAGGTTTGTTATATTTAATAAGTAGTTTATTATTGTATTTGACGAGGGTAAAATGTTTATTATCTCTGGTTTGTTTTATATATATATATATATATACTTAATGGATGTTAAATATGTGAGTAAAATTAAAAAATAAATTTTTATGAATGAAATTTATATATTTAATATGTTATACAAAATTCATTTATAAAAATTTATTTTTTATTTTTATCCCATATAAATACATTCACCTAGGTGTAAAAATAAATAACGTCATTAAAATAACATGTCATAAATTTATTTGATTTTGTTATTGCAATTCAATAGATGTTTAGACAAATCTGTTTTCACTTCAGCTAATCTATCTTCTCAGTCTAAATGTCTAATCGCAGGCGTGCTATCCATGTCAAAACCAGATTATTGGTTCTTCTGTAATGGTAAGTGAAATTATTCAAAACTTGTTTTTTTCATGGTTAACGTTGATTTTCATACAACCAAACAAGTCAGGCGTGCACGGAAGAGGGACCAAGTAACGTGACCTTTGCAGGAGTAGACATGAGGTACCATCAATCACAACTTACACGTTTGGTTGGATCTGGTTTTACCATATTATTACGTTGAAATGGACTGTTTTTTTTTTTTTATTAAAGCGGTAGGCTGTGTCTCTCATTTCTTCCGTTCGATTAAAGACAGGCTATTCAGACTGGAATAGGAACTAATAAGGGGTAATTTTTGCTTAATTTTTTAAAATTAAGAATGATAATAGTATAATTTTTTTTATGAAATATAATTTTTGAAAGTTAAATTATAATTTTTATGTTTAAGATTGTAAGTCACTTTTACTCTATCAATGCTTCACATATCCACAAGAATATTATTTATAATTTGATTTCAAGTAATTAACATAGAAATAATTTAAACATGTAATCATATGTCTAGTCATACATCATATGTTTATTTACTCACACTATTATTATTTTTGATAAAAAAAATTAAAATTATAAAATAATTTAAATGAATTAAACTTTCGATATTCTCTTTTCATACAAAAAAATCATATGTTTATCAACTGCTAAATCAACCTTGAGTTTGTTAAAATGGAATTTAAATAGTATTAATTACTTGCAATAGAAATTTAAATTATAACGCAGAAAGTTGCACGTGAATTTAATTATGTATTATATTACTTTCATTGTGATAATATGTTTCCTATCCTGATCTCCAGCATTAATAAAATGTCTCAACTAATTTACAATACAAAGTCTTTTTTTCTTTTTAACATTTAAACAAAAAGAATACACAATCTTCTATTATTATCATTTCCAAAATTTAACATCAAATATTTGTTCAGTAATTAAACACAAAGAAGAGTTTCAAAGGAACCAAATTTAATTATTCTTCTTGCATAACTGCAACAAACTTTTTGTCAAGGCAACCGTAATAATAAATATTAATAACAGATGGGTTTTAAAAGAAAAAAATACATATTCTTACAATTAAAGTTGTCAAAGAATTATAATTCAAGTACCAAATCATTTTAAAAACTGATTGATTTTAAAATCAAATTTCACTCGTATTATTTTGCTTAAAATTTTATCTAACATTTCCTTCTACACACTTATATCTTAAGTTTATTTTGTAATTAGAAGAAAAAAAAATTGCCAAAGCAATTGAATGTCACATCATATGGCTTTCTTAATGGACCAAACAAGCTCTAAACTTGGAGGACAAACTCATGACATTCATCGTGCTTTTTTGACCTTTATCTATCCATTTCCCTAATCATGCACAGTTTGAAATTCACATAAAAGCTTAAGCAGAACTTAGTCCTACATTTGAAAGGAATGGTCATAATTAATCCAAAAAAAAGTAAAATTAATATGAGAAAATCCTGAATTGATGTTTTGGTTCCAAGAATGAATAGACATCAAACATGTGCAGCACATGAGACTTCCTGTTCTTGATGGAGGGCCAAAATATCTCTTACGGGCTGGCCCTCATCCCAAAGCCATGTGATCCTCATTTCCTCATGATGTGTGCACCACAAAAAAAACAAATCTTCCATATTTTATATGGATTTAATTATTTATATATATAATGGCTTGAGTTTCATTTTTAAAATTAATTTAATGATTTAAAATAATTTTAAATTACTCCTCATCAACACAAATAAGAAAAAAAAAATAGTAGTTTCTCTCTCCTGAATGTGGGGAAAGAGAACTAGGAAACCACGCGGCACCAAGATCAAACCGTAACAAGCTTTATAATCCTACTGTCCAAGTGTCACTTCATCAACAACTTAAAAGCTTAAAAGCACCAAAAATATTTTGATATTATATAAGTAAATATTTAAACACAATAAATATATTCTTTTATTATCGTCTATATTATAATAATAAAACTTGCCAAAAAATTAGAATTTGCTGTAACTTATTATTTAACTAAAAAATATTTGTGATGTGAATGTAAAAAGTTATATTATTTAATTATATGATAATATGATTTTTTTTACTTAAAAACAATAACATAAAATTAAATTTTAAAATAAATTTTCTTAAATTTTGATAATAATTTTTCCTCTCCTTTTAATCAAAATAAACATCAAAGTTTGGGTATTTAAAAAGAGGTACTTACAAGGATGTGTCATAATAATAAATTATGTTTGATAAATTTTACTTGTAATATCAAAAATTTAATTCAATTAAAAAATACTTAATGAACAAAATAATTTCAGTATTTCAAATCAAGAATTACTCTTATATCCAATGAGCATAGGAATGTCTAGAAGAAAAAAGGTAAAGGGGAGAGTACTCTTTCTATAAAGAAGACTAGAAGTAAATTACACAATGTGTGTAAATTTAAAATTTTAAAATAAGAGGAAGTAAGAAAAAAATAAAGGATACAATTATTTAAAATAATTTCTGTTTATATTATTTTATTTATTACTATTAATATAATTTTATATTATATTTATTTATGTTATTATAAAAGATATTCATATTCCCATTTTAGTATCTAACATTCACGTTTCTACTTTGTTATTACTATTGAATTAAATCCAATTTTAAAAAAACATTGTAATGCACAGTCATCAAACATTCAATATTCTTATGCTCTGCAATTATATCCTTCCAACCCTCCTCTCTCACTTATTATAATAATAATAAAAAGTATATAAAAGTATTTTATAATTTTAAAAAAATAATATTTTTATGATGTATTAACACCTGGTGAAATAATAATAATACAAGAAAATGTTACAGATAAATAAAAATTTTGCGCTATCGTGTAGTGTTGGACGAACGGAGTACAATGATTGGGTCTGTGTCGTGGTTTTTTTGAGTACGCGTGAAGAAAAGGGTGAGAGACAAATAAGGTGGAAGATTCCGGATCTGTGGAAAGGACGTTCCCACGAAAGCCTCGTCTTTGTCTGTTGCGAGGACAGGTACAAGCACTGCTCTGTGCTTGCACATTCTGAGGTTAATGTTTTGAGCCCACTTATCACCTTTCCTTGCTGCCACGACTTTAACAAGTCAATCAAATTGAAATTGAAGGGAAATATAGCATTTCTTTTTTCCACTTTTGTCAAGGAGATAACCTATAGTTTAATTAAGACAAAGACGCAACTGGACATGTATGCTGTATTTAATTTTAATTGATATATGTGTATAATTTAAAGTATATCTAATATTTCTTTCATTTAATAGCTAAGAAAATTATAAATTAATTGATTATAAAGATATATAATTATTTTATTTTATATTATTAACGTGACATTTATTATGTAATAATGATAATTCTATTTTATACTCATTTCATAAAATAAGACATTCTTATATTTGTTTACAAAAATAAATTTTGGATAAAATTTTTATTTTATGTCTCATTTTATAAAATTATGAATGAAGCATAAAATTTATGCCTTTCTAAAATGGTGGGATTGAGATTTTAAATTTCATGGAATGAGCTTAATAATTATTTTCCTAACACACTCTCATTAATTTTATAAAATAATAATTATTATTTTTGTTAAATTTAATACACTTAAAATCTTATAAAAAAAATATAAAGTTATATCACTTAATAAAAATCTAAATAAGAGATAAAATACTTAAAAATTTAATAATTATATTGTATATTTATTTTAAATAACAATGTACACATTTTAATTTTTTTCTCAAATAAACCAATACTTTTTTCATGAATAACAATATTTATTGTTATTAAGTTATAAGAAAAAAAAATTTAAACATTGCTCTCAATAATATACATTTATATTACATATATAAGATATACATAATAAATTTAAAATTGTTTTTCTTTTCTTAATAAGGGTATTCATATTATTTTAATTATTTTTAATTATATGATATATTAATTTTATGTACTAATTTAAAATTTATCAAATTATAAATTAAGATTAACCATTCCATTCCAATTGATTCCTATTCCATTATTATTTCATGAAATTATCATTTTGAAGTTATTTGGCATTGTGATAATTCCTAGTATGTCATACTCATTAATTTTATTAGCTGAAGCTTTTTTTTTTTTGGATTAATGCTCCTGATATTTTCCCTTATCTAGAGAGGTTTGTCACATTAAAAATTATTATATTTTGATTTATTTTTTCTTTTTTTTGGGGATGATTAATTTTTTTTAATTTAAACTATCTCCAATTATTCAGTTGTGTGGTTGTTATGAAAATTTGATAATCCTATTAATAATAGAAAAATATTTATCTAAATAATTTTCGCTACGCGTCCTTTACAATAATTTCTTATTTTAAGATATATAGAAGAATTTGAGAGGCTTAGTATGGCTTTAAGGAAACTTGTTGATTTTGCATCATTCATTTCTGGTGGGAGCATGAATTGAATAATTTGGTCGGTGGAGAACTCACATTAACATTAACACACTTGGCCATTCACCAGCCATGGAAAACTAATTATATTCCAGTTATGTTATTTGTACATAATTTTTATATTAGTTAATTATGCATAAATTTGTTTAATAACATGTATTAATTAATTATTAATATTTTATATATAATTAATTAGTGTAAAAAAAGTTAAAGTGCAAATGACATTGTAGGTTACAATTTGCCTCGTGAACCTTTGTCTTTTTAACGTACGTATCAGGATTCAGCTGAGAGCCTTGTACCAGCGAGAGTTCACGTGGTGGATCTGAGGTGGTTTGTGAGAAAAGGGAAGGAGCAAAGAGATATCGGACAGGACAGCACCACCGGTACTGCATTGTCTACATCCTTTCTGACATTTCGATGCGCACATGATGAACCCAACTACCTTTAACCTTTTCCTCTTAAATCTGTTTACAGTTGGCATTGAGGGAATAGGGGAAAAATAACAAAACAAAACCCCTGAAAACTGAAAGGCAATGCCTAATTTTCCTGATGACGGATGATTGGGCTTGGCCCAAAACTCATTCGAACGGCCTGTGGTGTCATTTGACTTTTTTCTTTTACTTATCAGGTAAGACTATTACTTAAGCCCATTTTAGTACATCATTTTGAATAAAGTTTGATAGTATAAAATTTATAATATAAAATAAAATAATATAAGATCTGATGATATAAGATTTGATTGTATGAAGAGAATATAAGGGTAAGAATTCAAATTGATTTAAGATTCAAATATTATATTTTTATCTAATTTGATACAAAATAATCTTATCATCTTTTTAAATTACTTGAGATTTAATTAATTTATTTTATAATTACTAGATAAAAATAGATAAATCAGATAACTTTATCTTATCAGATATCACACTAAATATAGGATAAAAATAAAAACTATATAGTATAAGCTTATATTATTAAGACTTATACTATATACTAAATAGGATCTTAGTATATGTTTGAATTAGTTTATTTGTTTATTTAAAATAATTTATAATTAAAATTTTATAAAAAAAATTTTAAGTAGAAAGTAACTTCTTTTCCTAAAAGTAATCAGCTTCCAAATATACACTTAACCCTGTATAGATTTCATTTGAGCGAATACTGCACGGGTCAACATGTTTTGTAGTGAAAGGAAAGTCTTTATTTTTCTACCCAATGCCCGTTCCCAACATTACTTTATGATAAAACAAACTGGTTATTAAGACTAGAAAAAAAAAAAATAATGCACATTCATTCGACTAACTAATAGAAAGAAAAAGAAAACTAGTCCAATTTTAGTTCATGTGAGATTTATTTTCAAATTTTGAAAAATGATCAAAATATTTGATTATTCCTTGTTAAATGTGCAAAAAATGTGTATTTTATTAGGAAAACATACCATTATCACTTCTAACATGAAAAAATTCAAATTGGTCAAACTCAGTAAAAATACTTTTAATTCACACAAAAAATGTGTAAAAAAAAAAATCCTTCGTCCGACATATTTTTACATGACTAAAAAAAAATTATCACATGACAAAAAGTCATTTTAACATTGTTGGACTTGAAAGGTCAATTTATCTCTTACATAAATCGATTTATCACGTGTTGCGCAATTGATTTGATCATTGAATGATATGCTAAACATTGTTAGAATATAATAAAAAAATAAAGATATATATGTGTGTAGTGTGAAAATTCTTCCACTTAAATTGAAATCTATACTTATATACAAATATATATAAAATATAGAATATTGGGTACTACTATTTTGTAAACTATTTTTCATATTTGCTGGCCTTTAACTATATAGCTCATCAACAAATTAATGATCAAGCAACTAAGCTTAGCTAAATTTTCCTCAATCATTTATGTGCCATTTTAGTTCTATGCAAATATCGAAAGGAGTATAAAGAGATCCCAAAGCATTCAAATCCAATAGACGTCCTGCATCAATAGTTTACGTGTTTTTCTACCAAAAAAGAGGAAAACCTTTTTTAGTGAAAAATGACAAAAATGTAAAACTTCTAAAATCCATGTCGTGAATTTCGCAATGGACAAATAATTTGTGTTGTGTCAAACACTTATTTATAGATATTAAGGTGAACCCACGTACCATTATGATCTTGATCTCATGGAAAACGTTGGCCAGAGGTGTTTTATCTCTGATCAAGTGACCGAATTTGCATGCAGGGGGTTGGAGAACGAACGTAGTGCACGAAAGGCAGCACAGGGAAGAGACACAGAATAAAGCCCTTGTGGCATGGGGTTGGAGTCATGCCTTGTTACTGGGATTGAATCCATGATTCCAAGAGCTTATATTTCAGTTTATTATGAGAATCTCTTCTTGTCTCTTCCATATGAATTTGGACCATTTCTATAATAGGACCGTTCCGTTGGAGAAAAATTGATATAAATTATAATATATTAAGACTTATATGAATTATAAATTTCACTTTCTATATTTAAAATTTTTTATGACTTTTTCTTTCTAGTATGACATTATCTTATTATTTCATTAATAGAAGAGGATCCCTTCCATAGACCTTGCACGGCTCTTCTATTCTCATTTTGTTGATTGCCTACCATAAATCAGATTATTAATTAACCTCATTAATTAACATTCATATGATCTAGCTAGTCACTCTCATTTCTACTTTTAAGAAGCATTTAGACTCTTAATAAAATATTTAGAGAGGAGAGTTGAAGAGACACTAAAAGAGAAATGTGTCAACTGAAAAATTTAAATGAGGTGGCTATAAGAAAAAATAAAGAGTTGATGTGACATTTATTTAGAAAATAAAAATACTGATATGTCATTTTTACATGCTTTGCTTTAGAATTAATATATTATAAATATATTCCATAAATAAACTTATAACTTAGCACTTAGATTAAACTCTCTTAATGTTTCAAATACAAACTCTAGGAAGGAAAATAAAGCCAAGTGGGGAATTGTGGAAAGTTGTCACACAATGCAAGATTATGAAATGGTATGGAGAATCCAATTTATAAGCAATATAGAAAAAGGAAAAAAAAATAATATTTTCCTTTTGTGAAGTGATTGTTAGACAATAATAATAGTGAATAATTGTAACTATTAGATATTAATGTTTGTAAGAGTTGATGAAGAAACAACTTCAACTAGTGGATCAAGCAAAAGACTTCTACTTGTTTTATGTCAGCACATGGTGACTTATGTTAGCGAGAAGAATATTTGTTGAATGACATTTTCTTTTTCACATTTAGTAAAGGAAAATATGCTTTTGACCAATTTTTTAAAATTTGAATAGTCACATGAATATCTATTGAATAAAATGAGTTATTTTCTTTTTGTATATTTAATATAGAATAAATATATTTTTTTAAAATTTTTTTAAATTAAGGAATAAATTGATCATGATAAAAAAATTAGAAGTACAAGTTTATTTTTTTTATCTTTAATTAAAGTATTTTTACAAGTATTATTATAAAATTAATCCTTTAAGAGATTTTTTAAAAAATTCTCTCAATAAGTATCTCCTTCATAATTTAAATTTTAATTTTTTTTAAGAGCACAGCTTACTTATACCACGCACTAACACTTATTAATAAGTAAGAATTAATTTGATATATCTTCACAAATAAAAAAAATAATATTTAATATAATTTTTATATAAATCTCATTTTTAAATTTTTATTCTGATTTTTAAAAATATAAAAATTAAAATTAAAAAATTTATAATATATTTTATATAAAAATTATATAAAAAACTCATCAATAAATTTTTTTACCTTTTTTAATCTCTGTATCGAAACTGACTCAAACAGTAAAATAATGGCATTATGGCAATAACAAAAACATTGCAGCAGGTAATTGCTTGTCTTTTTGTGTAAAAACGTTGTTTAGATGGTTACCCTTTTCCCCCAGCCGCAGAGAGTAGCTTTGAAACTCTTATCGGCGCCGCATGCAATTTCCTCAACTTTGAAGGGACAATCAAGTTTCGAAACTGCGGACTTTCTCAAATCCCATACCTGTTGGCTATGGGCTCCACGTTGGGGTGGTAGCATCAGCATCAACATTCCAGAGAACTGTGAACCAAAACATTTGGACCATAATTGACACAGGTCACAAGTGTTTACCTCATTCTGATTCATTTATGCTTCCCCTGAATTTCACTGAAAGAATGTTTGGATTTTGTAACTTTATTTTGGTTTTTCTTCTTCTATTATAATCTGTATTAACTTCAGCTTCCCAATGGTTTCAACAAGTCAAAGTGAGTAACTTTGTTGTGTTATTGTGTAATCAATTGGTTTTTTTTCTTTTTTTGGGGTTTAGTTCTCCTCTTTTATTCTTTTCTACCCAGCAAAGATATTGGGTTGAATGTAGAATGAACTTGAGGTGTCATCTACCCATAAGTCTAGGATGGCCGAGTTGGTATCTAGGGGTTAATGGGTGTCTATATTCTTAGCTGTTTGTGCTTCCATACGAGATATGTATTTACCTCACTTATAGTGATATTATCAGCCCTTCAAATAATGAGATTATAAAGATGGGGTTTGTTCTGAACAGCCACACCAAAGTTTTCCAGTCAATGAGGATTAAGTTGCATCTACTTATTCAACAAGAAAAGGAAGTTGAAAAAAAAGGGTTATGAAACTAGGAAAATTTATAGACTTTTGGTTCGCACGAATTATATGCTGGCATCCGTTGGTTTGTAATGCATAGTTATCCTATCTATCTTTATGTGTCTGATGTTGTTGATTAGTTATCTTTGTTTCAAACATCAATAAGTGATCTGATATATAGTATAAACAGATTATATTGTCAGAAACTTTTGCAACAATGACTCTATCTGGGTTGAGTGGTAATCCCTCAAGATGTTGTCTCCAGCTATCTCCTTGTCACCTGGGGTCACTGCTTGTTCAAGTTGCATCCTTGTCTTGGGCTGGGAAACATAAAAAAGAGCTGGAGTTTCTCCGAGTGGAAAGGTATGCTCTATTATCACTAGCTCTTGAACTTGATATCAGGGTTTTGCTGTGTTTAATGAAATAATACATTATTTTCCCCACCTTGTCACTTCACAGTACCTTGTTGTCTCCTAGAGTAAAAGGCAATACACGACAAATTCAATTGGTCAAGAGTGCCATGGATGCTCCATATGGTGATATGGCAAATGAATCTGCTGGTAACTTTCTTTCCTGATGATGCTTGCAAGGGCACAATCTTGTAAAACTAGTATGCAAGATTGCAAGTTAGATAGTGCCATTTTTTTTTCTTTCTTTTTCTGGAAGCAATAGATTTAATAAAAATAAAACTTATTTGAAGAATGACTCGGTGATGTCTTGGATGTTTGTTCTCTCCTGTATACAAGACTACTATACTAGGAACCTTCTACTGTTCTTGTTCATCGGCTAGTTGAGTTGAAGCCAACTCTTTCTTTTCATTACTGTTTAAGCACATCACTCATAGCTTTTGGCTTGTCTGAGAAGCTGAACCAGCATAAAGTAGAGTTATACCTAGGAAGCTGGGGAGGCTAGGTGGCTTGATGGTCTGAGTTCAAGGACGAAATTGTTTCTAAATTTTACACTTTGGCTTTACGGGTGATAGATGATGGTGTACTGATTACCCTAGAATGACTCCTTCCCCCCTCTTTTTTTCTTCTTTATGTTGAAATCTCTGCAATATGCTTACCAGTGTGTCCTAGTGGGAACTTCTATAATGCATTCATCGTGATTAATACCTAAATTATTTCTTTCTTTTCCACTTTATGTATATGATACTTGAATCCCTTGGATAATGCTGATAATATATGATTGTTTAGCTTATCATTTTGCTGCTCCTTTGCTGCAAATTCAGCAGTTTTTCCAAGAATCAATGTGAGGGACCCATACAAACGACTTGGCATAAGCAAAGAAGCTTCCGAAGATGAAATTCAAGCAGCAAGGAACTTCCTGATTCAAAAATATGCAGGGCACAAGCCAAGTGTGGATGCAATTGAATCGGCGCATGACAAAATAATTATGCAGAAGTTCTATGAAAGGAGGAACCCAAAAATTGACATTAAGAAAAAGATGAGGGAAGTCAATCAATCCCGATTTGTTCAGGTTGTCAGAAGCAGATTTCAAACACCATCCACAAAGTTCATTATAAAAACATCGTTGGCATTCTTGTTTCTTGGAGTTCTGACTGTTCTGTTTCCAACTGAGGAAGGGCCTACACTTCAGGTAGCAATATCTCTGATGGCGACAATGTATTTTGTATATGATCGGCTGAAGAGCAAGATCCGGGCCTTGCTTTATGGGTATGTAAATAATAACATGTCTCATTCTTTTAAATCTGTTAAAAATATACTTTATTTAATTTTATTCTCTGTAAGACCATGATTTTATTTTTTTTAAATTTAGAAACGCATCTCTTATTCCCATTTTAAGACAAATAATTCTGATATGAATATCAATGTGCTTTTCCTCCTTTCAGATTTAATGAATTTGTTGTTTTCCTCTAAGCGTGTACCATATACATCACTGCTTCAGGTATTAGGTTACCATTATAAAATTTGTTGCTTTGGTGCAGGGCTGGAGCATTTATTGTTTCCTGGCTGTTGGGAACCTTCTTGATGGTGTCAGTAATTCCTCCTATTCCTCTGCTCAAGGGACCAAGAACATTTGAAGTGATGACATCATTGATAACATATGTTTTATTATGGGTTTCATCGACCTATCTTAGGTGAAGGCTATGTATGCGATTGCGTTTTTGAGCACAAGATCAGTTTTCTCTGGGAAGTCCACAAAATTTTATGGCTTACCTTATTCAGAAAAGAAACATTTTTATAACTTACTGAGTACTGCTAACTCCTAAAAAATCATCCTAACATCCTGCATTTATCATGTAAATGGAGACTACAGAATTACTCTAGTAAAAATTTATACTATCAGAAAATTAGCATACCAGTATTAATGTCACAACACATAATTGACCCATATAAATTCTTATTGTAAATACAAATTTATCCATTAATTTTTTTTGTCAGAATGGAAAAGCAAAAGCAAACACATTCATTAGTGTACAATAGAAAAAGTGAAAGAAAGCTTCATAGCAACTTATAATTTTTCTTGTGGAAGGATAATGAATAATGTTCATTGCTATAATAAAACACTGATAAGGCTTTTACTTGGTATAGTTAACTATAGTCTCAAAATTTTGAAATTTCCTTTGTAATCTGGCTTGTTTTCGATGTTAGATGTAAATGGTAAGAAGTTATGGATTATTGCGTAAGTAATGTATATGATGTGGATCATTGCATAGTATAATTTGTCAATATGATGTGGATTAGTGCATCCAAAAGTAATGTATATATTTTGACTTTGTTATAGCATCCATTTTAATTCACACTGCTTTCTATTATCTTTCAAACTACTTTATGCATGTAACTTTTCAAGTCTGCAATCCAAATCCATCAGGATTAAAATCGAAGTTGTAAATATGAGAAAATGATTTTATAAGGCGAGAGCTAAAGGAGTGCTTATATATATATATATATATATAGGGCAAATGAGTGCAACTCATACAAAGAAAGAGTATATATCAGTGACAGCAACTACATGCATTTTCTTTTTTATCTATTGCCCTAGATGGATGATTTTGATTAACCTTAACAAGGGTGGCTGGCCTACTTGTTATTGATCAAGCTTTTTAGGGAAAAAGCAATGGATAGACACAGTATAATAAAATTTAAAACTAAAAGAACCATTGCATATCTTTTCCTTGGCCATGGATGGACGGCAATTTATAAAGTTTAGACTGTAGGATTATATCTGCATATCCTTTCTTTTCCTGCTAATATGGAAAACAACCTCTTCCTAATCCACCTTTTCCTCTTGGGAGGCATCAAAGGGAGAAGGTGCCGGACAGCCATTAAGATTCTTTTACAATCACCACATTCTAATATATTTACAATACAAGATATAATTCAGAATATTTACCATAAGGGGTGATTTTACCCAAATTGACAGCCCTAGTTAACACTAACCCTCAATGCATTTATAGGTGAAGGATATTTTTAAAATAAAATTGTTTTGATAATAAATATCTTCATTTCTCTCTTGTATTGAAAATATGTTAGAATTTGATGTGGACAATGACATAATCGTTGTTGGCTATCCCGCTCAGTAATTTCCCCCCAAAAAAAATACAAAAGCGGTATGAAACTGAGGACTTTTTTGCATGTGATAAAAGGGGAAGCATGGACTTGGAGACGCAGATATGTTGAGCAAGAGACTATAATTGACACAACTGTTGCATGTTAAAGTCCATGTTTGAATTTGCTTTCAAAAATAACTTATAGTCAAAATGTTTCATAGAAAGTTTTTAGCTGAAAATTTTTATTTGAATGGATTTTTTTTTTTTTGGGGTAGGGGGGGGGGGAGGGGAGGAGAGACGGATGGGATACATCCTCACCAGAATTCGATCCCAGTGTGGGTCATTCAAGGCACTCTTTGACGCCAAATCAACCAAGCCTGAACCTATAATTTGAATGTTAAATAATTAAAGCCAAACACGCACTTAGATCTTTGATGAATCCAATTTATAGTTGGAAAGTGCTCTTCCTTTCTCTTTGGGCCTTGCTTGGACAGGGCACTTCAGACAGTGGATCTGGAATGTCCCATAGTCCAGTCCATGAACACCAAAGAAGTGGAGGGCACGTGGAGGACCACTTCTGCAATAATTCAAGTGGCTTTGGGTTTGGGATGACAAATTGGCGGGCAAGATTCTCACGGGGTCCATAATCAAAAGATCCTAATCCTAAAGGTTCTCTGTGGTGGGATCCACACTTAAGGGCCCCAAGAGGGGTTACCTTCTTCAACCAAGAACAAAAGTGAAAGGGAATTGGAGGGGATATGCTTTCACCAATCAGGTAATCACCGACCTTATCAAGCAATGTCCAATAAAATTAATATTGATTTCCTTATTTCATGCCGCCATCTTGGCCGTTGCTTTACCTCATCCATCACAATGGCTATGATGTCATCTTCTTGTCATGTTTTAGTGCCAAATGACAATGCTCAAAACTTCTTATACATTCTCTTTCTGATGTGGTCATGCAGATAAATGACTTAATCAGAAACCAAGCCAGTAAACAACAGAATATTATAAGAAAAAAACAAGTGACATTGATCTTAATCTCACACAAATTTGTTAACTGTCATGTGATTGGTTTTGCTGACATTGATATGGTTTTGGATGTTCTTCTTCATGAGAATGAAGATATTGTTGTTCATAAAGGCAGGACAAAAGAACCACTTTGCCTAGCATTGCCATCCAACCAATAAATAACAATAGAGATTTTTCAATTTTCTTTTTGGGTTGAATAATATCACTATCATTAATTTGGTAAACAATGTGGAACCACTTCTATCTAGAAACTGCCTCACTGCCCGTTAATTAGGTTGGAACCTGAAAACTGACTCTAGTCATGACAGACAATGTATGACTACTGGTTTGTGCTATCCACATAAGCATGGCTCTAAAACAAATACTGCACTCTCAGAAACCGTTAAAATCATTGGGTAATGCACCTCTTTATATTGTCAACGTTTTGTAGATTGCCAGTGATATCTCTAATGAGTGAGAATTTTCTTAGAATTTTCAGCATCCACAATTTTAATAGTACTTTTGTTGACTGACACAATGTCCACGGTTTCTGATCCCTCTCTTTCGTTCACCCCACTTTCATGTCCTCTACTATATATATGTCCAGAACCCCACACTATTTCCTACCACCACTGAATCCTCTTGTTCTTGAAGCCTCTTGTTCTTTCCTATCATTCATCTTGTTCCTTGCTACTTTTCCTCTCATTCACCACAGCCATGAACAAGTTCAAGATATCTCAAGTTCTAGTGCTCTTTGTCCTAGTTCTTCTCCTTGTCATCACGCCCTCGTTACCTTCCTCTCTGAGGCCTACCTACCTTTACTTCATCTTTAACTTGCTCATCATCGCACTTGGTGCTGAAGCTGGTCTTCTTTCAGTTTTTTCTAGGCCTTTAGAAGACAGAAAACAGTCCGCTTCTGTTACCCAGAAACCAGTAGTGCCCCCAGAAATCATCCCTGAGAAAAGGGAAGCTTCAAGCGCAGCAGCTGGAAGTGCTGTCTCAGAACATAATGAGAAGCAGCCTAAGGTTGTTGAAAAGTCTGCATCTGAGAAGATTGCTTGTGTCACCAAAGTGGACAAGGTGAAAAAGTGTCCTTCAATGCCTAGCCTTTTCTTAGTAGGAGGTGGAGAAGCTGAATCAGAAGTCATGGATGAGGAGCTTGAAGCAGAAGATGAGAATGGGGGAGTTAATGGGCAAGAGCTGTTTGCAAAAGCCGAGGCCTTCATTGGGAACTTCTACAAGCAGTTGAAGATGCAGAGAGAGGAGTCCTGGATTTATCAGAAAGCCTTTTAGGACCGCATTAGCTTTTGCTTTAGAACACTGACAATAGTGTTAAATTAGAAATATTAGTTCTGAGGATCTATGGGTTGTTGCTAGAGAGAAACCATAATAATCTGTTCTGCTTTGATGGGGTTTTTCTTCCACTGGGTTTGTACTTTGTACAGATTTTAATTTATGATTACAGAGGTCAGGTCTGTTTCCCAATTAGTGTTATCATCAGATAAACCTCCAGTTAAGAGGATTTTACTGTGGTACTATCAGATTTATTTCATACAAAAGAGAAGGAAAAACAAGGAAGTCCTGATGTCATTCGATATCAGATATATCTTTGTACCTGGATTACTGAATGAATGTCTATTTGACTGGGGTTTGAGTATGTGTTTTGTATCTATTTGATAGGATCATCATTAAAAAATACATAAGAGTAGTGGTTCTTTTGGGGCAACTTGAGTTACTTTGCTATTTTTCTGAAGTCATGTGATGACTGATGAAGTGGCCAACTTGAGGAATATCATATTGCAAAAAGCATGTTGGAAAAAGTCATGATGCAATTGGATGAATCTTGTTCAAAATTATGCAGAAGAACTCTTACTTCATACCCAACAAGGGCAGGTAATGTTTGATGGAGCCAGCTGAATATGAAGAAAAGAAAGATGACGACTGTTTAATTTGACAGAGATCACGCCTTATTTTGATTATACACCTGTCAAGAGTCTGTCACATCCATCTTATTGACTGTACAGCAAAATAGTTATAAACTTGTAGCCAAATATATGACCTCCCATGTTAATCCCTCCTTGCTCAAACTAACCAGGTGACAGCTTCTTTATCTGATGGGGTATACCATGTTCTGGTCCCAGTATGAATTTCACAACATTCATTGGCACAATTATAGAGTAATACTGTCATTTGCTAGATTTTTGCTTCTAAGGACATTTTTAATGTTCACAGCATGTATGTTTGTTGGAGCACAATGTGGGTCAAGTTACTTATATATACTAGCCATAACTAAATCGTCCATGAAAATGGGTTAAATTTTACTGGCATTTGAGTTTATAAAATGGCCTGCTGATAGTTTACAAAGCTCAACATTTGAAGAATCCTTTTTGTTACCGTGTCCAACTTTCGCATGAAAAATTACAAATTATTTTTGTAAGCATAGAGAATTATATTTTGATAATAAATCAGTATATAGATTTCTGATGATTTCACACAGAAGAGACTGTTAGATGTAACTGAGGTAAACACATTTTGAGACCCACTATCCATGAGATAGAGAGAATTAGAGAAACATTATTAGGTACACACACTAGATGTACTGTATATAATAATATTTTGTCAGAACAAGTTCCTAATATATCAACTAAACCAGGATTCAGATTCTACCATCTCTTAAAAATGCTTTCCTTGTAGAGGTGCCTTCTAAATAAGATTATATCAATAGGGTAAAACTTCTACATGTTTATTTCATATCATGGTCTTTTTTCTAGCAAAGGAAAGAATACATAGCCATATTCAAATGACAGGAACAAGATAGTCATTTGTATATGCTAAAGTTCATAACCACATTCACTCCTTTTACCCATCTGGTGCGTGCATGTTGCAGTGACCTGAATAGCAGTAATAATATAGCACTAAATTATTTGCTATAATGTCTGAGAGGTTGGCCCCAAAGCTGTGTATAAAAAAAACTAACATATTTTGGGTTTACTTGCTATTAAGAGTACTTTCTTTTAGTCTTGAGATACTAACAGTTGCTTCAAACTTTAACCGTGACAGGAAAAGGAACGAACAAGAGTGCCAAGATCAAGTTACAACTGTAGACATATTTCAGTTCAATAATAGAGTAATTATGATTTAGTAAGTTGATGACAACCAAAAGCTTAGTAAGTTCTTTCCATCTTGCCCTTTTTTAAACAGATTGTAGGTTGTAACCTTTGACAAGTAATAAGGATGTATAATTTTGTCTGTTTCTTTCCTCCTCTAAAAAGAAGGGCATAGTCAGTTGCCTGGAATGTTCGTTCAGAATATCTTTTTCTAATTTGGATTTTATATGTTTTATCTTTCTTATAAGGTTGAATTCCTTTTTGCTTTTGATCTGTGTGACGAAGTGGCCATCAATCGAAGTATAAGATATTCTTTCTTTGCTTTCAAACTTGGAAATTCCACTTCTGTTTTGATATGTGGCCTGTGTGTGAAGTGAGGGGAGAGGGGTCCATAATGGAGAGGCTGCTTGTAAAGATCCTTATCTTATTTTTCATGGATT
Source organism: Castanospermum australe (assembly GCA_019955255.1). Taxonomy (NCBI): domain Eukaryota; kingdom Viridiplantae; phylum Streptophyta; class Magnoliopsida; order Fabales; family Fabaceae; genus Castanospermum; species Castanospermum australe. Next base: position 137,816 of record NSJW01000051.1, read on the forward strand.
ATTCCCACCAATATTCTTCAACTCCCTGCATATGCAAAGAGAACCAAAATTTCAGATTAGTTTCAGGGTCCTATCTCAAAAACTTTGACAGATGTGAGCTACTATGTCATTTTATGGTAAAACTGATGGTACCAAAAGATGACTAATAATTTAACTACTAGGGTAAGCTTATAGGAAGCTCCAATTTATATGTATTTTAGGAATCACTCCTGAAATCAAATTTTTTTTAGGGTATGGGTGTTGGAATTTTTTTTATGTGAGCTACCATTAATTGTGATATTTTGTTTGTAAAAATTAGCTTGATGATATGATATGAGTTTTAGACAAGTACGATAAGCTCAATATTATTTTGATCCAATTATTATGAGTTGTGCACGTCTTACATTAGATTAGTGTAGACTAATAATAGTGTAAGCTTTAACCAAAACTAAAAAGCTTACGATGGAAAGTCTTGTTAAATTATTTATTTATGGATACGTTCCTTTTGCACTCCATGACAAACCCTAGCTTCATTATGGAGACTCTTTACCTTGCCTCATTGAGAGCTGATACAGAGAAAAGTGAAAAATGCTCTTTCAACCTTGCACGTCTCTAGATCAACACTAGGATTTAGGAATTGCTCTTGTCTAGTTTTTATTAAGTAAGATCTAATTGGTGTTTTAAATATCATATAATCGTTCATTCAATTTTTCTTATGACTGAAACCTTGATGAGTTGTTAAAAATTTATTAATTGTTGATGTGGACTCTAAACAATTATTGTGAAAACCATAATCAATAGTGTTTAACAACTCATCCAAGATATTGTTAGCTAAATTAGAATACTATAACAACTCCCTTGTTAGTGATATCATCTTTGAAATCTATGTATTTATTATATATTTTATTATATATACCAAGAGCAATTTAATGGATAAGAGCTAGATTGCATGAGTTTGAGATAGTGTGTCATTTTAAAGTAAAACTGATTTCCAAGTTGGTAAAAGATTAACCTTCAATTTGCATTTTAAAGTTCATAGCAAGCTGGCAATCTTGGAAGGATATAGAAAATCAGAAGTTTAATTGCACACTCAACTGAAGTGACCTAAACAAACCCTTACGCATCATGCATGCTTTGGAATGGATGTATTCAGCTTTTGGGGTTAGTACGCATAAATTTAACTCATGTGATACATCATCATGCAGCTACCTAACGTGTAAATTCTATGTGAATGACGTTGAAAAATTACATGAACCTCCAAAACTATTAGACGTAACTGAGTAACACAATTTCGTTGTCGTTATTGGAAATGTTTTGAGATAAGCACAATACCAATCCAAGGGAACAAAGAACCTCGATGTTTCGTGATTTGGCTAAAATATCTTGCACAAGTTATAGTGGATGTTTTGTTTTCCGAGTTACTGCAATTCTTACCTCAATGATTTGTCCTTGTTTGAATAGTGGAATACAAGAACAAGACTCCTAATTTAACAACTAGGATAAGTATTGGGAAAGCTCGAATTTATATCTATATTGGGAATCACTCTGTTACCTATGTTTTTTTTCAAGGTATCTCTGATTTGATAAACTGTCAAATATTTATTGGTTATTGGTTATACTTATTGTGAGAATTAACAACCAATAAATGCTTGATAGCTCATCTAAGACATTTAATGCTAAAAAAAAATCAAAATACTATAACAACATCTTTATTCATGATACACCTTTGAGGAGCATGTTTGTTTTGAGCCCAAATGGACGTTGAGGAGCGTTAGAAACGCTTATTTCCCAAAAACTGTCAGGAGGAAAATTTTACCCAACGCCTATTGGCATTAGGAAGAATTTAAACTAAATGGGTCAGAGATCTATGTATTTATTATATGGAAAATGATAGTTTACACGAAATTATTTTGAAAAAAAATTTACGAATGACAAATGCAATTATGAATGTGTAAGAGTTATTTTGTTCTTATTTTAATTTATTTGTTAGATTTTAAATAACAAATGGCCTGCTTTGTGCTACATCTCTTCATTAAATATTTCGTGAAATTATATTCGGTAACAAATAGCAAAGTCATAATGATTTGCTTTAGATAATTTCGTAACTCTTCCTGTTGATTCCCCATGTCTAAAAAGGTAAGAAAAACTTTCAGTACCCTCCTTTAAGAAAAATTATTTTAAGTGCTCCTGGAATAAAGAATTTCTCTTACTATAGGACACCTTAATGAACACAAGTTTGATATACTTGTCCTGGTCCTAGTGCCTTGAGTAAGGGAAACCATAAGCACAAAAGAATCTCTTCTACCTTAAAGTTTGGTTGAATCGGCATTTTTTTTTCAAATAATGGAGGTGCAAGCATTTCTTATTCTTTTTTAATTTTATTTTTAATTAAAGAATTAAAATTTTTAAAATTTCAAATAAAACATTGGTAAGTAACCCAATATATATATATATATATATATATATATATATATATATATATATATATATATATATATATATATATTTACTAGATTGAAAGAGAGAAATCTTTGTGCAAAAATATAATTGCAATTAGTATTTTGCTATTTCAAAACTATGGTTTACACTTACACATGCTTCTTCAGCTCAGCTTGCAGAGGAGAATATTAGCTTTGTGCAAACATATAATTGCAATACAGATCAGGCATGTGGTGTAACGGCCAAATGCCTTGAAGCCTCCGCATCCGAGTTCGAATCCCCCTCCCCCAAAATCTTCCCCACCCTTCCAAAAAAAACATATAATTGCAATAAGGACAATTTGATCAAATATAATTATTCTTGCAATAACTAGATATTTTCAGTTTGATACATACATAAGTAAGAAGAGTAGACTAACATTCAAGCACAATAGCCTGAGTAAAATTATTGCCACTTGAACTATAATTCTTGATCACAATTTCCTACTGTAAAGATAGTTTGTGTCATATAAATATTTAAGTTAAAATTTAACATTATATATTTGTCTAGATATAATACTAAAAATACAAAATAAATTTTTTTATAATAAAATATTTTTTGAACAAAAAATAAATCTAATATATAATAAATTCATTTTTTAATCATTTATCTATTTTAGGAATAGGATATTATGACCTTCCAAATGCTATTTAGGTCTTTATTGCCCCAATCACAAAGCAGATAACTGCCAAACAGCTTCAATTACGGCAGTAATTAATTTGTAGAATTCTAAAACATGAAATTTAAAATACTCCTCTTTCTGTAGACAACCAAAATCCTATCTGTAATCCTGAGAAAGGAACATGCTTAAGGATGCTTTTAACTTAATCAAGTAACTTGATACACAACCTACCTACTCCAAAAAGAACTTGGGCATTCATTAAGGAGTAAAAACCACCACCTAAATGAGGCATCTAAGTATCTTACTATCAGCTTGAACATTCATTAAGGGGTAAAAAGAACCACCAAATTGGCTACATACAAGTTATCAGGAACAATGTCTTTTAACACAATATATCAATGCATCAATAATTACAACTCTCTCTCTTTCATGAAATATAGATAGATAACTGGACCAGAGGTGATGAGAGCAAGCCCAGAAATGAAGAAAGATCTCTATACTCCGTTCACCATCATATGCTCGAAACCTCCTCCAGCTTGTAGTGAAGGAACCCGATTCACTCCAACATTGTGAAGCAATTGTTGTAGCCACCTCCTAGTTGTAGGGTCTTCCTGAATACATGAAACCAAGACCAGATAAAGTAAACAAACTAAAAATATGAATAATATTATTTGTTAGGGCAGATGAAAGATTTCTAGCCCTTACATTGAAGATTTGAAGAACAGGATGAACTTTTCTAGTTATTACCCTTTCTCTTCAACCTATGATTTCTGTAATCTAGCCCCTCCACTCTATTAATTAAGTCAAATTTGAATACTACTAATATAACAAAAAGTACTTACACGAAGGCAACTACTGAAAGTAGCATCTCTTAACATATCTGGAAGACAGCTTCTTAATGCATCACAAGCCCTATTTTAATCAAACCAAAGTTCAATTAGATATGACATTTGAAACTTGGAAAGAATGTAAAGGGCATGGCAGGAGGAAAATTGAGGTGGTTGAGGCACCAGCATGGAGTTGCAAACTACTAAGTACAAAACCAACCTTGGATTATCTGACAGACGAAGATAGCATCGAATGATATGTTTCAACAGACGAGATGAGGGTTGCTCAGCAAGAGCTGCCACCATGTTCCCCAAAACTCGACCTACTGCAAAAAGCGCTCTGCTGTAGTACAAATATAGTCCAAGCCCACATCGTCCAACAGAATTTTTTGAACTATAAATGTTGCAACCTGTCGTGGTAGAGCTTTCATTAGACAACCATGTTCCATTTGACTATTATTTGATATACATATAACAGGATCAAGAGAAAGAAGCAACTTAAAAAAATCAAGTGGCTTAGCATTTAAAGAACACAGAAGACCAAGAGTGCAACATGTAACTGTTTCATATCTACCACATTCACCCCCCAAAACTCTGAATCAGTGTCAACTGTCAAAGATTTAGCTCAAGGATCAAGAATTGTATTTGAATCCAGATAGTACAGATGCCAGTGTTCAATTTACATCTTGATAAAACTAAACATGCCAGGAAGAGTTTAAAGAGTCCCATGATTATAGCTAAAAGCTTATATTGAGACCAACTGTCCACAAGGCAAAACAAGACCAGAACACAGTAAGATTTTTAGCACGGCCTCCTCAAGTAACCATAAGGGGTTCACATAGTGTAAATTTATCTTTTGCTATCTCATTGATCAAGGTATGAATGCATAAACTGATAAATCATATGCCAATCACCTAACATTTTCCTGTGTAGCGCTGTATTGTAACAAGCAAGATAGCTTCACATGCATACATGTTAATCAAACATATGCCAAAAAAGTGTGGCTCAAAGAAATCTGAAGAAGAAATGGCAACTAAGTCCAATTCATCCAGACAAATACTCTGTTGGCATAAGTTTACACAAGACTAAAATACAAGAATCAATTAACTCAACTGTTTTTGACAGTTCACTGCCCATTTCCATGGTGCGCAGGCACAGAGGAATTATCTCTGTTGACAGAAGGAAACTTATAACTTCTGTATCATCAACCTGGTGAATAAAAATCAACAGGGGAGAAATTATTACAATTGACAAAACACAAGTATAAATGATATATGGATGAACAAAAAAAGAAAATAATTACCAATATTCAATAATTGTGTATAGGGCTTAAAATAGTTGGGGACCTTAATTCGTTCCATGATAATAGTGATGACAGATGAACTCATCTTAATAAGTTGGATTTGTATGTCCCCATTCCATTATATAGTTTTTTTTTTGTGGCAAGGATTTTTTGACAGTTTTTTTTGTGACAATACTCTTAGTAATTAATAATATACTTTTTGTGGTATGAATATTGCAATAAGAAATGTTTTTTTTTCTCATAGTTAAGTGCATCCAACTACAGAATCAGCAGGGAAGAAGTACCTTCACCAAGGCACCAATGACACCAAGACTGGTAAGCCTCAAGTACTCAAATGGTCTTGACTTGCTCGTTGTATTAAGAAAGGGATACAGATATAGAGGTATATGAGCTGCAGAAGAGAAGAGGTATGTGGAACAAATTTTACATACTAATATGTAATTATGTATGAATATCAGACACCTCAAGTATTATCCATTAATGAGTAAAAACCATGCTGGGATGGATGTGGTAATGTCAAAGCAATCTCCTTATATTCAATATAAAAAAAAAGTAGTATGTCTTCCAGTTCAGCCCAAATGCTTCTGGCTAAAGATGCTTATAAGTGTATAGGTATTGGAAGTAAAAAATCCAACAGCCACAAGAAAGATTTATGACCACTGCAAAAGGAAATGAGATGTGATGACCTCTAAATAGTGGGAGAAAGAAACTCCATTTCAATCAACACAGGAAGTCCTACTCCTATGATAGTTTAGTCCTATTCCTATGATAGTAAAGGCAAAGCAAGGGAGTGCCAGTTGCAATTAAAATTTATCTGCATGATTCATTTTTAATCATAGAAACTAGTTATTGGATGGAAGGCCTTCCAGCAGACCATCTTATATCCTTTATTTATGGAAGAATAAATTTTATTAGACAGGAAAGAGGGAAAATACAACTGAGGAAGGATAAGATATCCTCCAAAACAAAAGTTCAACCATCTTATATCAATTGAACATATAGACTAAGCCAAAGCAATCAACAAACATGAAGAAGACAGGAATTACAACATATGCACTATATCATATAGTGGAAAATTTGGATCAGAAGGAATTAAATTTGTAAAAAGAGAGAATTTGCCCATCAATTTAGGCAGTAAATTTATCATAAAGAAAGATCAAATTAAAAGGTAATAATATTGACATTTCAATCCACCCCTCCCTCCCATGCTCATATTGATCCTATAATTTTCAGATTACTCTTTCCCATTCATTGTATTACTCAGATGGCATCAACCAAATCTTAAGAAGCTGACTGCATGCATCTCTCATAGCACTTGAGCAAATAGAAAATGATTGTTCTAAGCACAGGCTAGTTCTATCACTATCAGAATATATAATGCAAAGATGATAAGTACAACAGGAGGCAGAAGTTCAAAGTCCTCCAGATGAATAAGAAAAGTGACATTACCATTGAGGAATAGCATCCTTGTATCAGGGTGAGAAGCTACACACTGTAGGAAAAGCATGAGAAAAAAAAACCTTAGCAACATCATTTTTTTCATGACATGTCACAAAAGAAAGAAAAGGGAAAAAAAAAGAGAGAAAGAAAGTATAATATTTTATGGCCGGGCTCATTTCCTAAGCAATTGATTTTTAGAGTTAAGAAACTAAAAAAAACTGCACATTAGTTACTTGTTTTCTTTTGTCTAATTTTGCAAAAGCAGGCAGACTGATGGAATGGTCAGAAACGAAGTCACATGAGTTGCAACATACATCATGTTACAGTCCATATGTAAAACAAATCATGAAAACATGGGCATATGGAAAGAATCCTTCTTCCTTGTATAAACTGTTCATGAATTATGCTCGCTGTTCTCTCCTTTTGACATTAGTTGGCATAAACGTAGTTGGCAGATGCATATTTTGAAAGTTAATCTTCACTTATGTTGCAATAGCTGTTCCCAAGTAGACAAATTTTGGTAATTTTTTCTGTTAAATTTGACGGGAGTTTATACATCCTTCTTGGATTTTCAGCTTATTTTTTAAAATTCATTAAGGACCTTATGGGTCTGCACATTAGTTGACATAAACGTAGTTGGCAGATGCATATTTTGAAAGTTAATCTTCACTTATGTTGCAATAGCTGTTCCCAAGTAGACAAATTTTGGTAATTTTTTCTGTTAAATTTGACGGGAGTTCATACATCCTTCTTGGATTTTCAGCTTATTTTTTAAAATTCACTAAGGACCTTATGGGTCTGCTTATTTTGCGTTTTTCCTTGCCCTTGTCTTTTAAGCTCTTTAGCATGATAGTTAAAAGGACAACATTACGTTTCCATACATGCTATGGGAACATGGCAATGAGGATAAAATATTGTTTCAGTAAAGTGGGCTTTGATACGCTCCTGGTCATCTCTCTCTCTCTCTCTAAACCCTAAACCCTAACCTCATGCTTTTCATTGACCAAGGCTGATTAACAAGACAGAATCAAACTGGATGCAGATACAACTCTTCTTCATGGGCAATGGTTCACTCCTATTGGCCCACCACAATGCAGATTGTTGGAGTACTGCAACCTAGTGTGCTAGAATCATATTGCGGTTTTAAGGGTGTTCTAACAACTTGGGTATGTATACTTTTTATGTGGGTTATGCCTCCTTGACAATTTTATTAAAATATAGTATTTATAAAAAAAAAATTATATAAAGTCCAAATTGCATAGTTTGGTGACGTAAAATATGATATAATGAAGCTATTCCCTAACAATTAAAATGAGTTTTATGGTAAAATACTGAACACAGGATACAAAACTTGATGGGACAAACTCATCTGACCTGAAGAAGAGCAAGAGCATTGCACACTCGATTTGATTGCGCTGGAGTAAGATTTGGTGGTGAAAGGACAGGGTATATTGAAACTATTTCCTGAAAGAAAATAAAAATATCGAATCTCAGTAAGGGCAGGACAACTACGAAGAACCTTGTTATAGAAAGACAAAATAAGAAACTCCAACGCTTAACAAAAATGAAATGAGATATTAGCTTGTTTGAGGATATTAATGAATATGAAATATAAAATACAAATTAAATGAGGAGAAACTGAAAATGACATTTACAGAGTATCCTGAGAATATTTTAACAAATTGTCATAAACATTACCAGCATAATAAGGTACTATGACTAATTTTAGAGTAACAGTTTAAAACCACTTTTTTGTAAAATCACACCCTTGCCATTTCCTATTAACTCTCCATCATCATCCCATTAGTTTTGTCAAATTATGAAAATAAAAAGTTGGTTTTAACCAAAGAGGAGTAATAGGAAATAACAGCATTCAAGAAGAGAGAAATTTATAAGCTCAAAAATATTACAGACTAAGTAAAAGTTTACAAGAAAGGTTAAAGCAAAGTAAGCTAATGGACAAGGAATATGTAATGCAAGTCACATAGCATACCTGCAAAAGTGCTGCAATAGTACCAAAAGAATTCCACAATAATGGGGCAAGATCTTGAAATAACTCCCTCTTCTAAAATATAAAAAAAATGAAAAAAGAATTGATGAGAAGCCTGTATCAGTGCAGCAGCAGGACCAAATAGTTACCAGAAAAAATGAGTTCATGATATCATTGTAATATAAAAAGCCAAAACCAGACAAATATATCTTCATTATCATGGAACACAACCTTTCTTTTGGGGGGGGGGGGGGGGGGGGAGCTTATATGGTAGCAAACTCCAATAAAAAAAATTCTCACTTTGAATACCCAATTAGTATCTTAGATGCGATGAAAAACATTTCTATTTTCTATTCTCCTAGTGCAGGCATAAATTATTCTACTTCTTGACACCTCGCCACGACAATTTTTTTTTTTAAAGTACTATAAATTAATTACCCAGAAGCTAAGTAATTAACAACTGAAATTTGAATGGTTCAAGAAAATTGTTGAGTATCTGTCTCTCTCATGAGCACATCTAATTCTGTTACATGTTTAACCCAACCAAATACCATTACCAAAAGCACATAAATTACAATCAGTATTCATCATAGTTCAATTGAAATTATAATTACCTGGAATGAGGGATGTTTAGGTATGTGGTACAGGAACAAATATAGAATGCCACTTAAGAAAAAAAGGGTACTTAGGGGTAGGCTTCTTTGGTATGTTCTGATTTGCTTGTTAAGTTATTAAAAATTTATAAATTAACCATATATGTGTATATATAGGATTTAATTTGATCTATTGTCAGTGTAAAAGTTTTTTATACTATCATCTAATCATGTATTACCACACCATTAAATAAGTTTGACTATGACAACACTTACCTGGAAAGTCAAATTCTTTTACTAATGTGTTAACGCATAATTAGATGATAGTATAAAAACTTTTACAGTAACTTAGGGTCAAAATTAAAATCACATATATATGTGTGTGTGTGTGTGTTTGTGCAAATTATTTCAGAGATCTATTTCTTTTATTTTTAAAAATGTTTGTAATTGACAAATTTTTTTTAATAAGTTTCCAATTCTAGTCTATTGTTTTCTCTGGTCCAATAACTAAATGGGCCAAAATACTAAAGTCTAAAGCCTAAATAAGTCATTAACCCATAGACTGGTCATAATTTATCGCTCTAAATTTTTTTAAAACTGAATGAAACTGTGCATTTTGAATAGGGGCTACTGGGTTTCTTCTTTTTCCTCCAGTGCCTCTGTGTAGAGATGTCAAAATGGGTTTGGCCTGGCCCGCCACACTTTTTGGGCAGGTTGGGTAACTGAATCCATGACTCATAGTAGAGCAGGCCAAACAACCCGAGCCCATTTGGGTTGCAGGCTTGGGTGGGTCAAGTGTGGGTTGACCTTCCAAAACAAAAATTAAAATAAAATTGCCAGCTACAGGCCACAGCAAGCCCAGAGCAGTAAGTTCCAGGTGTCCAGTGGCCCACTGCCACTGGCCCAGCTGTGCGCAATACCCAAACAGCCAAAAGGACACAATCCCAATGCTACAATTGCTGTGCGTTTTGCAAATGGGACTGGTGTGCATTACCCAAACAGCCAAAACCCCAATGCTGTATGGTTTGCATTCAGAATTCAAATAAATAAGCCTTCAGAATTCAGAAAGCTCCTTCACTCTCTGCTGTGTGTTTTGCATTTGCTTTTGGCCTTTTGCCCGAGCCTTCACTGTAGGGCATTCTCAAATCTCCAATTCTCCATTCCAGTGGCGGCGTCCATAATCTCCAACTCCAAGCATCCAAAACATCCACTTCTGGTGGCATCCTGCAGTCCTTCATAGCCCTCCAGCACTTCATTGCTGTGTTTGTTTCATTCCAGCATATTTAACCATTGCTGTGTTACTTTCATTCCTATTTGGCTATTTCATATTTATTTCATCATTATTCTATTCATTACATTTCCATTTATAGTCATGTCATACGTAATTAGGTATATAGTATTACTATAATACAACACAACAATCAACAAGCTTTTGTTAATGAAATAAAAACGATTTTTTTAAAAAAATTTGGCGGGTTGACCTGTTCTGCTGGCTGCCCGTAGCATCAAGCGTGGCGGGGTGCCAGGCAAACAGGTTGGCCCACCCCGCCTCGTTTTGACAGCTCCACCTCTGTCCCTCCCTCCTTTGTAACACTTTGCCCGGTATCAAGCTGTATAGGCAGCCATTGCAAGTGGTTCTTCCCTTCATTCTTGGTCATTTTCTCGCTTGTCTTTCATTTATTTTCCTTTAAGAAGTTGGTTCACCAACTTTGGAGATCCAGATAGTGTTCCAGGTTGCAAAAGTATGGCAATCTGGTACTTAAGAATTGGTACACAGGACAAGGGAATAGGAGCAAATTGGGTAAATATGCTTGAAATTCTACTTATTTTTGGAGTACATCTAAATATAAAGATGTGAATAAACATTAACAAATGATAATTATATCTCCCATGTGTTGCTGAATTTAATAAAAGGATGTAATTTACCAAAGCCATGAAACCAAGTCTCACACCTATCGAGTACATATGAAATTGCCCTTGCCTCTTTCTACTTTTCTTTCAAACGAAAATGCAACGTGAATAAAGAAACATCAATCAAGGGAAACAGGGCTTCAACATGTAGGAGATAGAGCGATTTAATAGCTATCTAACTCTGTAGATACTACTGCAACCCCATAACAGGAAACGGGCTATTATCTCATCTAATGAACAACGATTAACATATGAAAACTGCAATAGAGTTTCAATCGATATTCAGACAAAAAGAAAAAAGAACCCTAACCATAAGAAACCAAGAGGGGTAAAATTTTAAAAAGAAACCACAAGACCCATCTCAATGCAGCTATTTGACTCAACCGAAACGAGTATCTCAGTCTATCAAAACCAAATAAACAGATATCCAAAAACAAATGAAAAAATTCAATTTTTTTTCCACCAAAACTCTAACATTGGATTCTCTATCACAAAGTCACACCGCAAAATCCAGATTTCCCAGCAAGGCCATCAAGAAAATGAAAAGATGTAGCAGTTACCTTGGATAGCTCAAGAAGAGCATTTTCTCGGAGATCAGGGCTGCTCAGCTCGAGAACAAGGTGCTCCGCAGACGCCATCTTTCGATCCTTGCTGGCCTGAGTAGCGGCGGAGTTCTGGGTGGAGGCACTCGGCGGAGCACCAAAGGGCGCATTCATGGAGAGCGATTGGGGTAAATTCGCCATTTCCGCTTCAGTTTCTTACTGTTCCTTCAACAAAGACCACTGTAATTGGGTTTTATGCTGTTTGGTTACGAAGAATGGGGTGACACGTGCTTTGCATGTGCGAGAGGAGAAGAACTCGAAAAAATGGCATAGCAGCGGGCTTTTGAGCCAGAAAGTGTGCACAGGTTTAAGGGCTTTCGTTTTGAAAGTTAGTAAGATTGTAATTGAGTCGAGTACAATTTATTTATACCATATCACCATGCATTGTTACAGTTCGTTGTTAAAAAAATTTGATTTCTCATATAGTTATTATGATAATTAAAAATTCAAATCAATACATGATTAAATAATATTAAAAAAATTTAATAACAATAATATATCAAAATTAAATTCATAAGGCAAATCTTCCTTTAATAGACTAATAAATTTAGTATCAATTGGGTTTAATTTCCCATTCAATAGAGATCACAGTAATTAATTTTCTGCGATTTGGTTTGGAAGGATATAGTGCCACGAGCTTTGCATGCACAAAAATGCACAACAAATGTCTCAAAGAGACGTAATTGTGTGTAGTTATAGAAAGGAGAAGAACTTGTGAAATAACATAAAATCGTAGGTTTGACCTCTCTTATAGTTGTTATCATATAAAAAAAATTAAATTCTTAAAAATAGTTATTGTTAGTAAAGTTTTAATAATGATGTAGTAATATCTAAAGATGACAATATAAAAAAAATAAAAATAAAAATATATCAAACTTTAATTCAAAAGAAAAGTTTTCCTTTGATATACCAATAAATATAGTGTCAATTAAGTTTAATTTATCGTTCAATAGAGTCCACTGTAGTTGCGTGTAACTATGGAAAGGAGAAGAACTTGTGAAATAAGTTAAATAACATAGAATTGTGGGTTTCGGGGCTTTTAATTCGAGTGTTAACAAAATTGTAATTGACTCGAGTATATATTTTTACATTATTATTTAATTATTTATTATTATATTATTAGTTGAGTTTAACTTCTCTTATAATTATTATTATAATAAAAAGAATTAAATTCTTAAAAATAATTATTGTTAATAAAGTTTTAATGATGATGTAGTAATACATGATTAGATAATAATAAAAAAATTAAAGGAATAATATATCAAACTTAAATTTTAAAAACAAAATCCTTTGATATACCAGTAAATATATTGTTAATCAAGTTTAATTTATGACTTAATAGAGTTCATTGTAATTAATTTTCTGTGGTTTGGTTTGGAAAGATATGGTGCCACGTGCTTTGCATGCTGGTGAATGCATGACGAGTGTTGCAAAGAGGCATAGTTGCAAGTAGCTATGAAAAGGAAAAGAACTCGTGAAATAGCACAAAAGTGCAGGTTATGGGGCTTTTGAGTAAAAGTTGACCGGATTATAATATACTATAGTTTTATTTTTTATATTATTATTTAATAATTGTATTACCACATTATTAAAAAACATAATTTTTCATATAATTGTTATCATAATAAAAAAATTAAATCCTTAAAATACTTATTATTGGAAAAGTTTTAATGATGATATAATAATATACAATTAGATGATGATATAAAGAAGTTTTGTAATAATAATAGATCAAAATTAAAATTAAAGAAAAAAATTTCCTTTGATATACAAATAATTTAGTGTAAATTGAGTTTAATTTTTCCTTCAATAGATCCCATTATAATTAGTTTTATGCGGTTTGATTTGGAAGGACGTGGTGCCAAAGCACATGAATGCACAACAAGTGTCATAAAGAGGCGTAGTAGCATATAGTTATGAAAAAGAAAAGAACTCATTAAATATCACAACATTAGGGTTTTAGGGCTTTCGAATTGAAAGTTAATAGCATTGTAAGTGAGTCGAATAGAATTTTTTTTACCGTATATTTTATTAAATCATAAAAAGAATTTGACTTTTTTTATAATTATCTAAAGGTCCCACCTTGTGGGACTTGGTTGAGGGTGCCCTAGCTAGTGGGGTTGGAGCAGGCCGGAGCATCATTATAGCGGGCCAAAGTTTTTTAAAATATTTCTTTTTCAATGTAAATGTTTTAAAATAAATAATTCTTTTTAATTTTTGGCTCCTCCATAATGGAAAATTTCTTTTGGCCCCCCTCATTATTTTTCTTTTGGCTCTGCTCCTGGGCCGGAGGCAGGGGAGGGGCTGGAGAGTATTGTGAGGAATTAAACCCCCACACTCTCTTTGCATCTCCCCCCAACTCTTATCAACTAAGCTGCGAACATGGGACAAAAGAATTTGACTTTTATTTTAGTTGTTATTATATTTATACTATTTTAATAATATCTGGACATATAATTTGATAATAGTATAAAAATATTTGATATTTATAATAAATTAAAATTAAATTCTTAACATATTTGTTATTAGTAAAGTTTTTCTTTTTTTTTTTTTGGTAATAGAAAGGGTTATTAGAAAAATTTTAATGATAATGTAACATGAGATGGTAGTATAAAAATAATTTTATAATAATAATAGACCAGAATTAAATTTAAAAATTTATTTTGATACACTAATAAATTTAGTGTTTGTTGAGTTTAACTTTTACTTCAATAGAGTCTACTATAATTAGTTTTTTACAATTTGGTTTAGAATGATGTGATGCAATGTGCTTTGCATGCGCGTGGATGCACAACGAATGTCACAAAGAGGCGTAGTTGCATATAGCTATGGGTAGGAGAATTCATAAAATACTATAGTTGTGCAGGTTTTGGGACTTTCGAGTTGAAAGCTAAATGAACTGTAATTGAGTCCAATCACAATATATTATCACATCAATAAAATAATTTGATTTATCATACAATAATTATTATAATTAAATTATTTTAATAAAATAATATATTAACACATAATTAAATGATAATATAAAAAATTTAATATTTATAGAAGATAAAAATTAAATCCTTGTAATATTTTCTTTATTAGTAAAGTTTTAATAATGATATAATAATACACAATTAGGTTATATTATAAAAAAAAATTTATAATAATAATAGATCAAAATTAAATTAAAAGAAAATTTTCGTTTGATACTCTAACAAATTTGATGTCAATTGAGTTTAATTTTTCCTTCAATACAGCCTACTGTAATTAGTTTTTTGCAATTTAATTAGAAAGGACGTGGTGCCACGTGTTTTACATGTGCGTGAATACACAAGTGTCGCAAAGAGGCACAATTACATATGGCCATGGAAAGGAGAAGAACTCATGAGATAGCATAATAGTGCGGGTTATGGGGCTTTTTAGTCGAGAGTTAACAGAACTGTGATTGAGTCCAGTACAACACATTCCAACACTAACAAGCTTCAACATAAAGTTACATATGTGTTGAGATGCTATTAAAGTTTGAGTAGATAAAATAAGTTTCATTTGGATATATTATTAGTATAAAATTTTTAGATTCTCGTCCAATTATTTATTATTACATCAATTAAAGAATTTAACTTTTTATATAGTTGTTATCATAACAAATTATTTTAATGTGTTAATACATAATTTAATGATATTTTTTGTATACTTGAGATTCAAACTTGAACAAATAGAGTGAAAACACCCACTTATTACCAAGTGGGTGACTAGCAGGCCAAAGGCTTCATTGCAAACATTATTCAATTACAGTATAAAAAAGTTGTATACTTATAGAAGATAAAAATCAAATCCCTAAAATACTTATTATTAGTAAAGTTTTAATGGCAGTGTAGCAATATATAATTATATGGTAACATAAAAAAGTCTTATACTAATTATATCAAAATTAAATTCAAATGAAAAATTCTCCTTTGATACACCAATGAAATTTAGTGTTAGTTGAATTTAATTTTCTCCCTCAACATAGTCCATTATAATTAGTCTTTTGTGGTTTGATTTGAAAGGATGTGGTGCTATAGACTTTTCACGCAGGTGAATGTACCAACAAGGGTCACAAAAGGACGGAATTCTCTGAAGCTAGGAGAAGGAGAAGAACTCGTGAATCAGTAGAGTAACACAGATTTTGGGGCTTCCAAGTCGATGGTAAATTGGATTCTAATTAACTCGAGTACAATGCAACTATACATATGTGACATATGTGTTATGGTAATATTAAACTTTGAGTAATTTAAATTTTTTATTATTAGAAAAAACTTTAATGATGATGTAATAATATATGATTAGAAGACATTATAATAATTTTATAATTAATAATATCTTAAAATTAAATTCAAAAGAATGATTTTCCTTTGACAAACCACTAAATTTAGTGTTATTTTGCACACGTCATATTAATAATTTTTTAAATAAATTTAAGCAGTGCCACACAACCAGAGTTGCACAACTCATGGTAGCAAGACTTCATATTCTATCACTTAAGTGGCCAGCTGTCTAATTTATTCATTAATGATAAATGACCTAGTATTGCCACTTAATATGCCACAGCACTTGAGCTTTGTGTTACAATAGTTGTGGATAAATAGTGATTCTAAATAAATTTATATCTTAATTTAATACTAACTTTCTATAGATAAATTCTGAAAGTACGTGGTGCCATGTGTTTTGCGTATGGTGCAACCAAACACAAGCAAGCTTTAACGTACAACAAATTTTAGATAAGTGTCAATTAAAATTGAATTGATAATTTTTTTTTTTGTTTTGCAGTGGATCATTCATACAATGTGAAATTAAATTTCACTTTTGTCAAGAAAGGGCATGTTTTGTTAAAAAAAGAGAATTACTTTTTGACGTATGTGTAGTCTAAAGACTCTTATAATGATCAACAAGGTAATAATTTCGTTAAGGAAAAAAAAAAGTAATTTTAAATGAATAGTTATACCATTTAACCCTACTCCAACAAGATATATTAACAGTTTAATCCGACTAGAAAACATAGGAAATTGCTTGAAATAGACTAAATTACCAAATTAATTTCTGAAAAAATTCACTGGCTTCACATTAGTCCTTAAGAAATTTTAATCTCATTCATAATCCTTGACAGATCATTTCGTTATTTAAGTTAGTCACTAAAAGGTTTAAAACTTAGTCATATTAATATATGCATAAAGACTCTTAAATGACGAAATGATCTGTTAAGGATTATAATGAAATTAAAATCTTTCAAGAACTAATATAAAGTTGGTGAAATCTTTCACGAACTAATTTGGTGATTTAGTTTTGAAAATATGTCCACTATAGAATTTACTTTCCACTATTAACAAATGTGCCACTGAACCAAAATGACAGATATGCCTACCCATAATGTGAGAATTTTATCTTCCAGCCGATATTTGATGCAGACTTCAAGTAGAAATTTACATTTTCCCGTCGCTTACCTATTAACAGCACCTAAAGACTAAAGTAGTTGCAATGCCAACTCAACTAGACAAGAATTAGACTGTAGTATACTGACAATTCAGGTCTAACTGTAATTTAAGCTACAACAATGGTTCAATCCAGGGGCAACTGATGATTTTAGTTACCACAACCACTCCTCTTTGCTCAATGAATATAATGTAAAGCTCAAAAAATCCTATATCATAAGTTCCTCCTCCTAAATACCACATCATAAGTCTCAAGTAACTCTTTACACAACCTATTGCATTTGCTATATATGAATACAAAAATAAACCTTGGTTTCTATATCCATAATATCCAGTGCCATATTTCAATACCTTGCATCTTCGTAAATCTACGGTCCGTTTGTTCTGAAAGCTTCCATGGTAACCTCAGAAAGATGTTCAACGTCACCTCAACAGGGATTGAGAAAATTAGTCACTTCTCCATTCAATTAACCACATTCTGCACTTACAAGTAAAGGTATGCTGAGGATCATAGTTACCCTTCTATTTTTCATACCTTGCTAGGCATAAAAAACAAAGCTGTCAGTTTGCACAAAGCAATCAATTTCTGGCTTGAAGTTACTTCACAGATGCAGTGTGCCTCATACTCTTAAAATCCGCCTTAACTTGTAAACCTGAAAAAGTAGAAATTCCTTATCCTTAGTCCTGTCAAGCATTAGTAAATACAAAGATATAAATATGCTTTAAAAATTGTGTATGAAAAACTTGTTAAAGTTGTGTGATATACATAAATTTAGCACTGAGTAGTCCTAATATGAGTAATATAATAGAATTTAATTTTATTAAAAATTTTAATAACTTGGACAAGGAAGAAAGCCCAACATATATTGTAGATTTATTACTTTTAAGTCCATAGATCCAAATTGCTGAAACACATCTGAAGGTATGGTTCTATCCAGGCATTATACACATGCCTAAAAAACTATTCATTATTTATTTCAACATATTCCTACCATATCATGTCTTAAAATTTAATAAAATTGCCATATGCTTGTATCCACATCCTGTACTGCTGTACAGACTTTGGTGTTTCAGAAATCACCACCCTTGAATCCATATATGTCTAGATAAAATGACAAAAACCTGCAACAGTTGCCTTTTGGGAACAAAATTGAGGGTAAGTTGTTGGGAATGCATCACAAAGGGTCAGTTTGGTGTCCCTTTAAAAATGGGTTAAAAATTCAGGGATGAACTAAAAGTGTATGAAAAACTCAATCCTGATTTTTTTCCCCAAATTTAAAGGATACCAAATTGATTTTAAGTTTCAAGAAGGTGCTGGTATGAGTCCGTACAACTAAGAACCAATTTTTTTACAATAAGGCTATAGAGTTTGATAGAGACCTCTTCTTCCATTACAGAGACTGGGATTCAAACCCAGAATTCCAGAAACAGAAATCAGAATCACAGAAACTAAGCTAGTTTCTTCCCAAATCCCACTCTTCACTACTATATTCTTCCCTGCCTCTTCTCACTAACTCCCTTCCCCCCCCCCCCCCCCAATATTCTACCTGATTCCCTCCCTTGCCTTCCTACCCACCTCCACATGTGCAGGGTGGTTACCGCTTAAATTCCCATCATGACCCTTATTCATGTCATCCTAGCTGCCTTGAGTCTCCAATCCCCTATTGTCCTTTCTGTCTCTCCTAATATATACCTTAGTAACCATATAGGGCCTAACAGAGTTCAACAAATAATTAGTGTCTTAAACCCTTCTACACTTATTTGTCCATCTTCCTTGAATTGCCAAGAAAGTATGCAATAAATGAGGAGCTCAACAAATTCTGGTATGATAATTTTTTCCCCCTTTTTTGGTGATAGTTTCTGATACTGAATAGGGGTTAGTTAGAAGAATGACTTCAACTTTGATATATTTCATATTTTCATTGCTTTGTTTACATAACTGCAGATCAATGGTCCTTGGGAAATAAACTAAAATGCCAAAATTATCAACCTGTGCAGTTCTAGAAGGCAGTGGCACCTCTAAGCAGTTTCGAAGGCCATCAACTCTGTCAAGACATATGTTGCCCACATCAAGGGTACAGAAAAAACAAAAATAGAAAAGGACACAATAAAACAAGAGCAAAGATGGAAAGGGAAGAAATTCAAGAAGCATATGACTACCTTCTGCTGACAGTTTTTTGAAAATAGTGCTCTTCTTTAAGGCTCCCTTGACCTCCATACTTTACTTCGTCTGTGTTCAGAATAACCTTGCCACAAAATGTACCCACAAAAATTAATAATCTATAATCTATCCCTTCACAGAGCCTACAACAAAATGCTTAAAAAGCTTTGCGCTTGGAATCAACATTAAAGTAAGCATTTAGGACACCTTTTGTCCATAAAATATGCCTTTTGACCAGATTATGATAAGCAAAGATACCAGTGCACAGAAAAAAAAAAAAAAACACAAGAAGTTATAAATTTCATGATGGACCAATACTTACTTGATACTCCCCGGCTTCTTCTACGCCTACACTGTAACTATCATAAGAATCTGTTGGATGAAAATTGAAAATGAAGAGAAGGGGGCCTCTGATGTAAGATATGACCTGTAAATAATGGAAGTGTCTAGTTTTACTACATAGGGGCTTGTCTATATAAACAGGAGAAAGGCAATGCATGAAGACCATTAGACAAAATTAATGATGTTACTACGAGAATGGGTTGTCCAGTGAGAAATGTCTGCTTTTAAGCATTGAGCCAGTTTTCTCATACAACAAATATGACCCTTTTTCTTATTTTCCTTTTGGACAAAATAAGAAATTTAATCATGGAAAGGAAGAAAAGTGAAATGAAATGAAATTGATTAATTTAGAGAGGGAAAACTTTCTGAAACATCCTTATTTGCAAAAAGAAGATGTGAGCCAAGGCTCATGATAAGATTATAGGCAAATTTGTCTATTACAATGATTATCTAAAGACTAATTTTATGTCATTATAGCAACTTTACTAAGTTGACTCCATTCAGAATCTTTATTTCCATTATTTTATACTTTTAAAAGTATCAAAGTGTTTATAAACATCCATGCTGTATGCTCAGACAATATAAAACGTTGCTAATTGGAATGATAAGAATGACAGGAGCAAAATATCTAAATGTCTAATACTATATTTGAATATATTATGCTCTATGAAGTGCAGATATGGACATGGGTAACAACATGACACAGTGTACAAAATTAACTAAAAAAATAAATGGGCAAGTGAATCTCAACTAGTATGCAAATATATGAAGCATGTGTAATCACTAGATTGGCAGGTTAAATGCAAAATTGTACAATTAAGAAAAGCAAAGAAATAAGTAGAGGATTCAAGATTATATAAAGGGATTTCAGGACCTAATGAAGCACATATAAGAGGGATGGAAGAAAGGAAAGAGATGAAGGAGCTGCCAAACCATAATGGTTAACTCAAGAGGAACATAGGACAATACAATGGTCAACAAGTAAAGTTTTCCATTAGGCTGATCTTGAATGCTATTTTGACTTAAACATGAAAACTGAATTCCCTTTCAAAATTATATTGCAGCTATGAAAGCACAGAGACAGTTGATTTTTCATGAAATGGACTTTTTATCCTCTTCCATGTAGCATAGTTGAGAGGAGAATCCACCCATTTAAGTCAAGCACCCACTAAAACATAGGCTTGGAACTACACCTGCACCAAAATACATTTGAAGTACAAACACGAAATACTAGAAAATTATCTAGAAATGGGGCTACAAAGACTTGAACCAAGGACTAAAACCAAATGGAAGTTGCAATGCTTTAGTGACGTGTTGAATTAACAGCAGTCCTAAGAGTTGGTAGAAAGCAGAAACAATCCACTAAAGGATTTCAAGCTTAACATACACTAACAAACAACAGAAACAACAATTGTGCTCTTAATGGGAGAAAGTGTGATGATCCAAGGAGTTCCAATGGTAAGCCAGAACTTATTTCAAGCAAGCAGAATGGAAGAAAAGAAATCATGTAAGGTATAGGGTATCAAAATAATTGATAGGTTTTATGAAGTGCTCGAATCTATATTTTGTCTTATCTCTGAGTTTCGGTTTCATAAAAAAGACTGACATTCATGGAACATGTTGGATGCATTTCTAGGGAAAAAACAACTAAGTATACACTAATACACATTTTAAATAGCCAAAGATAGCTATCCACATACAGTGCCTGCCATTAGTTTATCAAAAGAGATGGTGTGTTTTTAACTTTTTGACACATACACTCACATATATAAACATTCACCAAGTAAAATACCAGAAACTAATTAAGAGGAAAATTAGCCACCAAGAATCTTAAAGGGGGAAAAGAGATGCAGAGAACATTTAATTACCATTGTACTGTCATTCACATGGTGAAAGTTTGGAAAACCTCGTGAAAGTACTCTCTCATTTTCATCCAGCTTCATCATGTCCTGAAAAGGAGGAAAAGTGATTTCATTGCTTATCATTTTAACCATTTATACCATTTCTGATTGTTTGGAGGCCTGTTACAAACATAAAGTCCGAATCTGACTGGCAGCTTGACGTCAAATGTGATTAATAAATAGTCAAGACTGGATTCAACAATCTGCTAGCAGTACATACTGTTTAAGAATATATAATTATCAGCAAATACCATACAAATTAATGTATTCATGAATTGGCCAGTTCAATACCCCAATTACTTTTCACCAAGAGTCATGAGTTGTAAGCATGAGCACAACTTTTATACCAAGGGATTAGATTAACACCTTATCAAAGAAAAATAAATCATGGTAAACTCCATCTTTTGCCAAAAGATCCCACTGGCGATTTGCGAGCAAATATGAGAAATTGTTGCTTGGTGATGGTAACTCAACTCTCTGGAAAAGGTAAAAACATTATCAGTCACGAACAATATAGTCTTCATGCATATTCAGTGGAGGCAATCCTCACCTTTGGATGCCCAAATTCATTGCCCATGAAGTTCAGATAGGCACGACCACCAATTGTAAATGTGATCAATCTGATCATCTAGCCCAATACCCAAGAAAATTAATAAAAATAAAAATTATAGGAAAGGTCACCTTAAATAATATCTATCAGATGCATGTTATTTGTGATTTGTTTAAGTTCTATTTATTTCCAATGCAAGGATATGTGAGATATAGAAAAGGAGGAAGAAAATTCGGAAACAAAAACTAAGAAGCAGGACCCACATAATTATTCATGCTAAATCAACATCATAATCACCCATCCACACTTAATGGCTCTTAGAGTGAGATAGAGAAGGGAAAAAAAACTTCAAATTGCAAAATTCTGATTTTCACTTAATAAATAGGAAAACTATAGAAATTAGGGAACATACTTTATGTAATGAAGATCCCCTCAACAATGACTCCTTATAGTGAGGTGAATGCTCATTTATTTTGCCAAACAATATTTCTGCAAATGACTGCCTTCCAGATATGGACTGGCAGCAAGATAAGAACACATGAATAGATTAAAAGTTACCCTAAACATAAAGTCCGCAGTTCTTCTAGAAATTGAAAAGGGAAGGTTACCTGGTTGTGATTTTCAGCATACATAAGCATCTTATCAGTGTATTCTCTATTGGAAATTAATGTGTTAACAATCTGCAGAATTAGATGGAACACCAATGAAATTATAGAATTTCATAGAATTTGAGTAAAAGACTAATGGGACCAACCAGAACCAGAATCCCATTTAATAATGGAATGATCAATTATAATCAAGTACAACCTTAGACATGCTCCATTCATGGTCAGGAACACTCTGAAGAAAAGTTGACCACATCTCAGACACAGATAGGTTGACATAATAATCAAATCCCAATCCACCTTGTGAAGTTGGCTCACATAATCCAGGATAAAATGTTGCCTGAACAACAATGGATACAAATATTATACACAGAGGAACATGAAAATCTCAAAATATTGACTGCTTAGATTTCAACAAAAATTATTAAATTCAATGGAAAGAAACTATGCAGACCATTAAACTAAGCAGCCCATTAAAATCTGCCTTTCTTATTAATAAGAAAGGAATGTCAAAGATACCAACCAGAATAAGGATGGAATGTCAAAGATATCATTCTTATTTTAATAATTTAAAAAGTAAGGAATGTCAAAGATACCAACCGGAATTCCTGCCTTGCTTATTCTCCATTCAGTTCAATCTTAAACTATATCCACCACTATGTCTATTCTGACCTTACCTTGCATTACCACTTTCTACTTGCAAAGACATGACAGATAGAGTCAAAGAGTGATCCTATTGAATTCAAACCTGGAGAACAAGTCATATTTCTCAAATCACATCCGTCCATCAATGGCAATGATCAAACAAATCTCATGTGCATCAGTCCACTTTTGGTTATTTGATCATGGCCTCAAATTTAAGGACACTTGGCCTGGGAACATCATTTGTATTCCAACTTGGAGATAAGGGTATCAAATCCCAAGATGACCAATATCAGCAATACAGTGCTGGTTTACTAAGCATGCATTAAGAAGATTACAATGCATAACTAACACTGCAGATTCTCTTTTTCCTTTACTTGTTATTTTGGCTTCTTGATTAAATGCCTATCTTTGTCTACATTAAGTTTTTATGGGTTAGCCTACTTGGTGGCTCTTATTTAATCAAACAACAACAACAACCAAGGTCATGAACCAACTATCGTAAAAGCTTAAACTGTTAAGTGAAGACACATATATGGTTTTATATTTCTAACACATCCACTCATGTAAGAGCCTTTTAGGCTTTGAAGCATGAACAATGCACAGACTCATCTTACCTAGTGCTAAATTCAACTTAATTGTGAAGAATGGGAACGACAATAATCTAACATATCCCACTAGGTGGGGTTGGCTACATGGATCAAATGACGCCATTGGACTCTATCAAAAACCAAAATTTCAATAAATCCAGTTAGAGTAAGATCTTTTTAACGATTTTTCTTAAAGTTTACTTTGGTCTTCCTCTATCCCTTTTAATTGGACTATCTTTCATTTGACTACATGGGCAATAGAACCATCAATCTTCGGAAACGTGCACATAGTTCAGCTTCACAACAAAAGGACAGATTGTCATTTTTTTTGTTTATGGTTCACAAAGTGGCTATGCACATAAGTATGCAATCTAAATAAATGAAAAGAACATAAATACTTACATCTTCTGCTATTGTGATAATATTTGGGTAAAGAGCATGTAGTATCTCGTTGGCCAAAATAAGGTACAATAGCGCATCCTTGTCGACATATTGGTTGCAGTACCTGAATGAAACTAGCATTTGTAATCTATACAATTTTCAACATCATTATGCTTTCTTGTTAGAAAATCAATCTAATTAATGCAATTCAGTTGACTTGAAATCTGCAAATTTCAAGTTGTATCATAAGGAGATGCAAACACAGAAATTTGAAAATGGCACAGAGAACCTTAAAGAACCTTTTTAAAAGGAAGAAACATAATACAGATGCCTTTTCAATGGCATTAGGACTCAAGCCATGTCTTGAAACTAAAATGCCTTAGTAAAGCCAACTAAAAATCAAATGTAGAAATTTATACATATAAGAAGCAATAATGTTTGGAAAATGCCTTACTCCTCCAAGTCACCAGTAAAAGAAGCAAAACCATTGTGAGTATATATCATAGATGAAAGTGAATGGAACTGGAAACCATCAATCTGATACTCCACAATCCACCTGTTTAGACATCATTTCATTAGCATATACCAACACAGCCGTCCAAATGATGGAGCAAAAAAACAAAACAAAACCAATATTCTGTACAATAAAACTAATTAATAGACCAATCAAGTAGAAAAGCAATGGCTCAAAGAGGCAACTATACAATACTATCTTTTAGTTTGCAATTGCATATACCAGTTCAAGTTTGAGAGAAGGAAATGCAGAACATCAGGGTCACCATATCTGAACATTCTGGTGCCCCAGAATTTGTGTTGCCCTCGTTTACCTATTCAAAAAGTTGAAACCGTAACAGGTATTAGAATAATGGCAAAGTACAGAATAGGTAAGTTCAATGCAGCATTTCTTTTATAAGGAACCAAAAGCTTTTTTAAAGAAGAAGTAACAAACACCAGTACATGAAAGCATACAAAAGAAAATCTCACTTACCAAAGCTGAAAAAAGGCTATAAATCAAAGAACTAGACACCAAAATCATTTATAAATGATAATTGTAGTTGTATGGCATTATAAGTCAGAAAATACCCTCAAAACTGAAAGAAATGTAGATAATAGTTCACTCATTACAGCAAAAGGAAGCTACTTAGCTTCAGAAGGAACAAAGCAACAGAAAACATCAAAACAAGTATCTTATTTCCAAGAATATCAGTTACTGACATTATAAGGAGATAAAAAATTAGTCAGGGGAAATCACTTCAGCAGGATAAATTAACTGAAGCACAGAGCATGAAGGAAAATATAAATATCATATTCGGGAAACACATAAAAGTATCACATTGGACAACTGAATAATTTACAAAAACAGACAGAATTCAATGAGATCTAACTCAAAATTGTTTTTGATAAACAACAAAATTTTCGTTGAAAAGCCTCCAAGGGCAGGAAGCCAAGCACAGCACCTATGGAAGTAAGATCCAAATAAAAATTGAACGTATCACAAACAATTTTCAAGAAGTAACCACTAGACAATCCAACTAAGAAAACAAGGCACCCGTGCATGTCTACACCACCTTTCATCGGAACCCTTCCCCCCCTGCAATGCACTAATGTCTACACCACCTTTCCCTCCCTGCAATGCATTGGCAGACATGCATTGCATGAATATCAGTCTACTAGATAGCACAAGCTATTTGCTTACCTACAAAGGATCTGTAGGGAATATCAGTCTTTTTTTTCAAGTAATGCATGATCCTTCGAATACCAAATATTTTATGTGAAACCCTTGTGTCACCTATCTGAAGCAAGAAATTGAGTGCAACAGCCACACTACTCTGCTTTGACTTTAATCATTTGACACTTGCCCAAACAGGATTGCTATCCTTTTAAGTTTTAACAATAGTATTGTACTAATATGTATTTCAGAATTCTGAATGCAGATATGAAATTTGATATATTAAGAATTGACATCAACATAACACATAGGAAAGCTTATTCCTAAACAAAGAACCTATGTCACATCACAAACTGGCTGATTAATATTAGGGTAGCCAGAAAAAACAAACAACTTGCAAGTGTGACTAAATGAAGAGGTTTCAGTAGCATGAACAGGTACCAGAATGAAAATAGCAGTCATTTGATCCATCAAACAGTGACAATCCAACCATCTCATCTGCAGCTGCGTAGGAATGGACAATTTCTAAGAAGACCAGCAGTCCTAATCCTGTGCAGCCAAAAGTACAGTTAACAAAATAGACTCTTTTGCACAACAAAGATGAAGAAAGAGGAGAAATTCATGTCAAAATATATCCATGCATGTTAGGGAAACATGTGCATTGGTTAACATTTTTGGACTTAAATTTCCTTTTTCTGTTCTTGCTGTATTTTAATCTAGATACATGTCCAGTTGATAGTCTCAGTGGAGATTATCCTTCTATTGTAATAAAGGTAAGTTATCAAACAAATATACTCTTTTCTATATTCTTTCTGTTTCCAAGACATCAGTTTAATGCAAACAGTTATGATTAGTTTTCTACTCACTATAAAGGTTTTGAGGTAGAAAGGATCTCAAAGTGCTTTGGTCTTGTGCTCTTTTCAGAGGAGCTTGGTGTATTTGGCTGGAGCATAATTCTATAATTTTTAGCAATAAATTTCCTCATCCACAAATTTTATGGGACAGGCTTGTCTTCATAGCCATGCTGTGGTTTTCTGTTCATGGGTTTTTTAAGGGTGCTTCTAGGTTGGACCTGCAAAGGGGCGGGTTTCTCTTTTGAGTTACCTTTTTCTTTCTTTCCTCTTTTGTTTTCTTGTAGATTTAGGAGCATTCCTGATCCTCCTGTTTGTACTCTCTCCTTTCTTAATGAATTATTCTTTTATCCACAAAAAAACAGTTATAATTAAATTAATAGAACATATAAATTTAGATCAGCATCTTCTCACATTTCAGTTCTCTGTATTATTATCTTTTGTCAAACCAACTACAATATTGACACTTCTTTGCAAGTACAAAGAGCTTTTCCATTTTCCAATAGCTTATAGCTGTAAAGACTTAATAAAGTAGCAAGTCAACATAGTCACTACAAACAATGAAAAAAAGTCATTGGTATGACATATAGAATGCTAACCATGGGCCTCATCAACTAATCGCTTGAAGTCATCAGGAGTGCCATATCGACTACTAACGGCATAAAAATTGGTAACCTGCATCATCAGATAAATGTTTGAGTGTCTTCCAAACTAACTTGGAATAGTGAACTTCAGATATTATGCATTATCAAAACCTAATTGTGGAAAATGAAAATGTCACTAAAGGTCAGAGTAGCAATAAAGCTCTCTTAATTAACGAAACCAATAAACAGCAATAAGCAGCATAAAGGAAGGAATGTACACAATTTCTACCACTTACAAGATAACATGTATGCCTTTACATAATTCATTCACATCAATTATTACAATCAGGTTTGTTATATGAATCATTTGGCACTAATTGCTGCCAATTAATGTCTTATATATTACTAATATTTAATAGCTTTATTTGGTAACTCTCCATATTCTCCCATTTTAAAAGTCAACAAAGACTAACATGGTTATGTTAACTTAAAACAGAAGCCTCACGCTCAGATTTCTACTCCTGAAATTAAGACCACTAAAATTTTCAAACTTCTGCTCGTGCATTTCCAGATATAGTGAACATCCATGTCTGACTGTCTGTAACTCGAAGAACTTCTAGAGAAACTTAATCATGATATAATTACATTACACTCAAAATTAATTAAGAATTACAACAATGTTAAACTCACTCTATAACCAACAGTAAAATAATCCTTGTGTTCGACAACTCCAATCAACTGGATTGCATTGTATCCAGCTTCCTTTATGTGAGGAAGAACCTGCATTGAATATATAAAAAAAATTCAAAGAAATTGATTACAATATATAGACATGAATGATATGTATGATGGATTAACTATAAACCCCCCCTCCCCTGCCCCATCAAAAGAAAAAAAAAAAACCTTGTCTGTGAAATCATTGAATGAGGATATTTTTGGCTCAGATCCACTAATTCCAACATGGCATTCGTATATCCGCAGGGAATTTGGGACTTTGGGGCTTGTATTTTTCCATTTGTATGCATCTTCAGGGGGTGGTTCCCAGTGGATTGCGAAAGCTTGCCCTCCTTCTACGTCTGCAATGCATGAAATCAATAACATTCAGATAACGCAAAAGATCAGTATTAATACGAAAAGATAATCATCATAAATAACACAAAGAGACTGCACATCATGGTAGAAAGGAAGCTCCAAAAAACTAATATGACCTAGGCACTGAGGTTTCTTTTGCCTCTTTTAGTTTTATATATTAAGGTCTAGCATTGGCATTGAAAAAATGCATATACTTATTTTTATAAAAATGAATTTTTCTTTTAAGTATGACATAGATTCATATTTTTTAGTGATATTCTCAAACCCTGAAATTGGCACTAGTTGAAACAAGTGTTAGATTACATAATGAACAAAAACTAAGATTATGGAAATAC
This sequence comes from Castanospermum australe, assembly GCA_019955255.1. Taxonomy (NCBI): domain Eukaryota; kingdom Viridiplantae; phylum Streptophyta; class Magnoliopsida; order Fabales; family Fabaceae; genus Castanospermum; species Castanospermum australe. Next base: position 166,714 of record NSJW01000051.1, read on the forward strand.
TGAAAATATATGAATTTCTTTCAAGGGTATAACTAAATGAAGAAATGCTCAAAATGAATCATATCACGCTGATAGCCTCTCTAGGGGTGCTCAATGAAGTTTTCATTGACTGGTAGACTAAGTACCATTTTTTAGTAATGGAGACCAAAAGGAGCTCCCTTCAGACCCAAGCATGCTTTAGACATATCTTCCAAGTGCAAGACGCATTTAAGCTAGAGTTCAAAAGCCTTACGAGTGCATAGAAGAGTACCTCAAAGACTCACTTCTAAAATGAAATTGGAACCAAAAGACAAGAATAATATATATGCACGAGACCATGTAAAAGCACATAAAATTCCATGTACAAAACTACAAATACATAAAGTAGACCTTTTCAAAAGAAACAACCACAAGATTCTTCACTGAATCAAATATAATTCTAAATTAGTATATATTCACAGAAGATTAAAATGATTTCCAGGAACCCATATAAGATTTACCTGGCTGCACATACGTAGCCCAAGCAGGCACCCGCTCCAATGGTCCGTTAGGAGTGTTAAAGTAGACCCTGTACTTGCTGCCATGAGGAATGCCAGGAATATACTTTTTCAACCATGCCTTCCTACCTTTACGTGTCTCAAACCAGTATGCTATAGGAGGTTTCAGTGCACGAATTCTCCGTCGCCATTCAGGATCAACTATCACATTAAATATGTCATACTCCTTGCCATTATCAATCACATCATAAGGGGTAGGTTCATTCTGTGCTGTCCATGCCTTATATCTTGTTTCTGCATCTGGTATGTCCTCCAACTCCTCCAAAGTTTGAGGTCCATTAGGACCAAATATCTGCTCATATAACTTTGCTGGAACTTCTAAACGGTTTTTTAGGTAACGGTCTTCTCCTGGCTGCCAGTACTCATCATTTGCTTTCTTGAAGATCTCTTCAATGGTGACACCACTGTCTCCTTTATCATAATCATCCACATAGTTATACTGTTGAAAATAGAGTTCATCTGGCTTTTCTCCCTCCCTCAGCTTATCTTGAAGAATGATAAACCAGTATCCATAATCATCACGGCCAAAGCGACCCTCTCTTGCACAATTTTCTGTTGGTGACCACCCATTAAAGTCACCAATAATTGCGCAATAGCGAGCTCCTGCATTTACATGCTTTTAATTACAACAAGAAAGGAAGGCCAGAATCAAGTTCACATAACAGTCTACTTTTGCAGGAATCTTGACAAATAACAATATTGTTGTATGCCATTTTTTCAAGGACCAACATGTTGGTCACTGATAGCAAAAGAAGTAAGCTAAACTAGGTTTTAGATAGAAGTAGGTATAGCTCAGACATAAAAGACCTCACTACATTTCTCAAAGAGCAGAGAAAAATTCAAGTTGAGCAACATCCAAATGTATATTAAACAAAATGATTTGCCAATTTATCAAGGGAGGTGTAATATAAAGCTCAGGTTGATGAAAAACCAAGAGGTGAAATCTAACAAGAGTTAGGTATGTAACGTGACAGAAAGGGATCAAAGAAATTAGACCAAAAATTCAATATTTGAGAATCAGACAGAAAGAAATCCTTGGGGATAACGTCAAACCTGGAGCCCATTCCATATAATCCACCCGATGTTCTGGATGACGATGCATACCCAATATCTCAAACCTGGACAGAGATTTTTAAGAAAAAAAAAAAAGAATCAAATGCAACTCAAAGGTACCTCAACTGCAGCAATACATGCACAGCTTTGTGAAATACTATTAAAACATGGAACAATAATTTAAACATAATAATTTCATGACATTGAGAATTCCAAATTCCAAAAACATATATAGGAAAAATAACACTTAACACATCACAATTTTTTCCAGTTATTGTTGATAAGTTGATTTGAATTGATAATATAGTAATAGTAATATAGCTTATAGCTGAGATAACTAGAACACAGAACGGGACTAACCCAGAAGCCATCTCCTTGAGGTTGATGTGACGATTGAAAATTTCATCTGTCAGGTCCTTCAATGCTTTATATCTGCAAAATTAACGTTAATATCTTATTAAATGTTAGAAATTTCTATCAGAATCATTTAAACCTAACACACCCGGCAAATTGAAACGTAAAATTCTATCAAATACTTTCATTTTTCATCTCTTCAGTGTAACATTTCGTCGAACACCCTTACTGCAAATTTCCCGCGTAATTTCGTATGCTTTTACATGCAGACGTTACCTTTCACGGAGGAACTGGCCAAATGCTTTATGAGAAATGCCGCGTTTGGTAAGAAACCCGGCTGGGTCAATACCCTTTTCGCCATCTGCGACGCTCTTCTTGTTCTTGGGCTGATTCTGCTGTTTCTGGTGCTGCTGCGGCTGCTCTGAGGCCGAACAAGCTATGCTCGTTTTTCTGGGGAAAGTAACGGTTTGGGCTTTGGTTTGGGACTGAAACTGAAGAAAGGAGCTGCATGGGTGGAAGCAGATTTTGATTGGGATGGAAAGCGTTGTCATGGCGAAGAGCAGCACAAGGTGCAAGTTTCAGATAAGGAGGAAGCAGAGTGCCCAGTACTGAAGCTCGAGCGCTTGAGATTCAAGAGAGGTTTTTGAGTCGACTCAGCATAAGGAATCGGCAAAGTGGGTAATATGCCAATTATAATAATCAATTTAAGTTTCTTTCGGAAAAAAAAAATTGTGAAAAGAAACAAGTGCGACTATAATGTATAGCAACATAATTTTTAATTAGGCTCCTTAATAAATTTTAAAATTTATGTCTAGAAAACAGTTTTTAGAAAACATTTTCAAATAAGATTCAACTAAAGAAACTTTTGTTTAATGATTTTTTTAGTGTTTGATTTATTTTGACAAATGATTAGTGAACCTTATTAATAATTTCAAGGATTTGAATTCTGAAATAATTACTTTAAAAAAAACTTTACTTAATCGACACCATCAGCTTGTATGAATAACGTCTGGCATAATTTTATTGTACCCAGGGTTATAACAAATAAAAAGTAAGAAAATAAGAAAAAAATAATTTAAAAATGACTACTCAAGTAATTACTTATTAATTACTTTTCAATATAATTAATCAATCAAAAAAAGTATTTATCAAAAGAATTTTTCTGTAATTTTCAGAGAAATTATATTGACTCTTAAACTATATAGAAAGAATATTTTTTAAAAATGTTATCCGACAGTGACACCAAAGAAAATAATTTTCTTGAAAATATATTCTACACCCAAAACTAAAATCATTTAAAAAATGCACCCTTAGCCCTAATGAGTTTTACTTTGTGAATTTTAGCAAATTATATAAAAAGCAGGAAGTAACCATTACAAGAAGAAAACTCAAACAATATTTTTTCTTTTATGAAAACGAAAGACCGCGCTAACAGCACAGAACCTAGTAGGAATAATTGTCGGTACTTGTTATATTAAAATTAAAATAATCACTTCAATGCAGCATTTATTGTTTGTTGAGATATTTTATAACCAAGTGATGTTAATTATTTTAAAAATTTTTATTTAAAAGAAAAATCAATTTTCTAATTATTCATTCCATGAATAATAAGACTTTTTCAGTACTATTTATCTAGTACTAAAATCATACGTAAATTTTGTGACATGTCACAATTCTTTTAAACAAAAAAAATGAAGATATAAAATACGAATGAAATATTTGTTATTTATGAAATTAATAAAGGGAAAAAGATTAAAAAAAGGATTAAATGTTAATTTCTTACTATTTACAATAATGTGATTTAGTAGTAAACAAACTAGAATTTCATTAGGACAAGAATGTCAAAAATTCCACTGAAGAATACTTCGTGAGAAAAAAAAAAAAAAAGCTTCAGTATCACAAACAAAATTGCACATTCTAAGAACCCATAAACATTAATTTCTTACTAGATAGAAAACATTTGAGATAAGAACCTAAAAACGCCCACAGCACAAATATAATCCACGAAAGAAGACAGGGTCCAGAAACCGGAACCAAAATTTGAGCAACATGAAGATAGCATGGTGCAACTCTATAATTGGAGCATTTCCCTTTTTATTTTTTGGTTCTCTAATTAGTGTGAACAAGTAAATAGTAAGATTATTTTTTGTATACGGGTTTGTTGTACAACTATGAGCTTAATAATTAATTACCAATTCCTTTACATCAATTGCTAAGGTAAATGAATACAATTCAGAAGATCTGTGCGACTTTATGCATGTGTGTTTGAGACAGAAACAGAGAGAGCAACTTCCTGCTATTCTTGTTTCTTTGCATACTCCCTTGGTCCAAATATTGTTGACCCAATTCTCACATTAGTACTGCCCATTTCAATCTGAAAAAGAAAAAAAAAAAGTTGCTTGCATACATGATACATTTATACAGCATACAAGTAGATAATTCCTAGTAAAGAATGTCAATTTATTGTGTAATCTAAAAATGGTCAAAAAATGTTCGAAAACGACTCAGTAATTTGGATCAACATCCTTTCCTGTTAGTGAAATGATATTAGTGTTCTGATAAAGAGCGAAAGATACAAAATATTTTAAATATAAAAAGTAAATTTCATAATCCATCATGATTGGTTCTAACACAGTATAATTTGTGTCTATTTCTCTTAAACAGAATGGTCCTGTTACAAAAGAGGATTCAAATCCATAGTAATTTATCTATCAACAAGTATTTCCAAAATGCTTCACAACCCTTAATATATGAGAATTCTAAAAGAAATGTGCCTGTCCCATAACTATTACCATCACTGCAAATACCAAGCAACCCCATTCTAATTTCTATGTTAGTTGTGGATTCATTCCCTTAAGAAAAGTAGTTTATTGCTGAATTACTTTAGCACACTATTCCATACCGCTAGCTCAAAATCACCAGACATGCCCATTGACAGTTCACATTGCTCCTCTGCCATTTCAAGTGCCTTGCAAACTTCAACTCTGCAGTTTGATAGAGTCTGATTTTTCACGAAAAAGAAAACCTTTACTCAAACAAATTGTCAATTAGAATTTGGAATACAGGGCACAAAGCCATAAAGTTGTGCTAGCAAACCAACAAAATGATTATAAATGTGCAGATCAAATTTCAATAGAACAATATGAAGACATGAATGAATTAAAATATAATTCTGAAATGGAAAAAGCTCTGACAAATGAAAAAGTTTCCATATGCTCCAGCATATAAGAATAGAACCTATCACCTGAAAGTTCTCCGGAGTTGAGGTATAGTCTGGCATCCCTATTGTCATTAAGCCAGAGAACACTAGGTTTGGGCAGCAGAATTTCACGTGTTTTGCAAGCTCAACACAATTGGAAGGATCAATACCAGATTTGGCTGCATTTTAAAATGTAAGAAATAAGAGCATGATATTCAAACAAACAATTCACTCAAAAGCACTTGAAACAAAGCCAATACATAATACAAGAGTAGGCTACATTGTGTCTAACAAATTAATGATAGAGCAGCTGAGATTCTCCAATCTAATAGCTGTTGAACCATCTTTGAAATAACTGATTAAGCAACATGAATATGTTATGATCAATGAATATAAAAGTTAAAATGCAGTACATAACCCTAGGAGGGTCTGTATGTGGGGACATGTTCACAAAATTTAGGTGCTGCAGAAACTTATAAGTCATAACATACACAATAATGATATCGAGTAACTCATTATTTTAAGCTGTACTCACATGCTTCTCCACTGGTATTTACTTGCACCAAAACCTTCAGAGGATTTCTTCCAAGGGTTGAAACCATGCGGTCAAGATAATTTGCCACCTACCAGTTCCAGAGATACAAGGATGCTTTTCAGTTTGTCAAATGGCAATCAGTTAGAAAATTAGATGTACTGAAATCACAACTTGAAAGTTTAACTGGTTTATTAGAGAACAAAAATTTTAAATGAATTAAGCAGTTTCATATTTCTTTGCAGCTCAGTGAATGACTTGACAAGCTATTCATAAGGTTTTAATTTTATCAACAGCAAATACTAGATACTAGTTCATAACCGAGGACAACTTGAAGACCATTTTATCCAGATTTCAAATTAATATCATAAAGTAAAATAAAAACAACAATGAATTCAGAACTACTACTGATATTGATTACAAGTTTTTACCTTCTGATTGTCCACACCCTCAACCATGGCCAGATTTGGAACTCCACCTGCATAAAACATACAAGGTTAACGTTCTTCTAAGTGTGCTGAAAGGATCAACCGAACAAGCTCAAACAAGATGATACAAGTCTAGCAATATAACTACAGAATCAAACGAAGCGATGTACACGACTTTGGATGCAGCTCAGATTGAAAAAAGAGTAACGCTACACAGCCAGAAAAAATAGTCAAAATTTTTGACAGAATTCAGGTAAACAAAGAAGGGTTATTGGATAGAATTAAGTAATGAGACTACTCACCAATCCAAGTGTGAAAAAACATGTCAAATCATTCAGTCAAAAATTCTGGTTATATAGTATTTTCCTTGAAAAAATGAACTGGCATCACACCATTCAATTATAAATCATAAGAAGCACAGAAGCAGGGGTCATCGCCCAGTTGATGAAAAATATATTGAATTTATAGAAAGGCTCTTGGTATCTTAAAAGCCAAGAATAATTCTCCTAATTACTAAATAAATAAAGAATTAAATAAATTTTAAGTTTCAAGATATTAAATACTTTTATTTTTTAATTTAATACTTTCTTAATTAAATATTAAGAAAATGATTAGGAGGGTTGTTTTACAAAGATATAACTTCAATAAAAGGGGAACATATGCAGAACAAGGAGCAATAATATGATGGCCATATGAAACCAAAAGCAGTCAAAGGCCAAATTTTTTAACGTAAATTCTAGTAGAACCACAAAAAGGCATTCAACATTGCTTGCACTTGCAGCAGCTCCAGATAGAATGAAAAAGTAACAAACTTTGAAATCAAATTATGAAATGAGAAGGAAAAAAACGAAAGGAAAAGTGGAAAACAAACAACTGAATCATACCCAACAGTATTTTGGCTTTGTTGCTTTGCAAATGCCCGATAAAATGCCACTCAATGTCTTGGGGAAGCTGCAGGCATGCCCAAACAATTAGAATTCTTGCACAGCGTTCGTAAGATTAGTTCGAATGCGAAAGTTGAGCACCTGGGGAGCTTTCTCGACGATTTCTTGGACGTAATTCTCGCCGAAGTATCGATGCCCTGCTTCATAGAGTTCGCGAATGAGAGAAACGGGCTTCGTCTTGGAGACCGCCACGACCCGGATCCGGTCGGGTTGGGAAGCGGATTTCTCTGCCGCCTGCCGGACCAGGCGCATGACCGAACGGAAAGCCGCGACGGCGGCGCCCTCCGCCACTGGAGCAGCCATTGGTTCAGAATGCGTTTTGGATTATCGGACGAGCGAAAACAAGGGGAGCGCATTGTCTGAGACTTCTTGGGAAAAATATTTAGAACTCGTCGATTCTTGAAGTCGTGAGCTTTATTGACGACTTCGGTGCCTTTTTTGGGCCGAGTAATTGGGGTCGGTGTAAGAGCGTCACTCTAGATTCATTTTAATGGTATTCTCGTCTGACTATCGATGTTATCTAGTATGATTATTTGTTGATAAGTTTTTACGTATTGTAAGACTACTATATCTAGTTTATTAAGATTATAATATTTGGATAATATAATTATTTAAGTAATTAGATTTAATATGAAAAATTAAATAATAAAATTTAAGGTAAATTTTAACCTTTGAGTATAATAGTTTGAGAATACATTAAAATTTTTCTTATTTGTGAGACGTAAGAACGAGAAAAGTAAAATAATTATAAGAATGATAATAGTAAATATAAAAAACTGTAAAAAAAAAGTAGTAAATTAAAAAATGAGAAAAATATTGTTAAAAAAAAGAAAAAATAAAAAAATAAGAGGAAAGAATAATTTTAAAAGGTCAATTAAAAGGTCTAATTAACCAACGTACTTCTTCTTTGTATTTCATCAATTCTCTTATATAATAAATATATTATAATATTTAAAATTTACATTACTATTACTTAATATATAACCATTATTTATTGAAGTCAAATGTCAGAAAAATTTTCACATAATAAAGTTAAATTTCACATATTAAATTTAAGCTACATTTCTTTTTTTTAAATATTATAATAAATAATATATTAGTGTCATATGGCTTATTTAATTTGGCTAAATGACACATATGTCAGTCACCAAATAAAATTATAAGTATTTTGAAATAAGATTATAACATAATTTTAAATAATTTTATTTTAAAATGTTATAATTTTATTTAAAATATTTATAGCTTTATTTAAGAATGTTGTAATTTTACTAAGTGACGCACATGTGAATAATTATGGGACAATTTTAAAACTTAATACTATGCAGAATTATAATATATACTATAAAATTTTGAAAAAAAAACAATTTCAAGTTGAATACTTTTTCGTATTGCAATTTTAAAATATATTGGTCACTATATATATAGTGTAACACTTTAATTAGCATGTTGTTATCTTACGTGTCAAATTTTAGAAAATGGAAACGAAAAGAAATATAACGGTTAATATTTTCATTTATGCAGCAAGGATATCGTAATTTAATTTATAACTTTCCAATATGCATTATAGAGGTTATGTAAGAGAATTTTATATTAATGTAAATTTTTTTAGTACGAAAAGCATGATAAAAAGTTTCAATTAAATTATAGATGTTATGAAATATATATCCTACAAAAAATTTATTTATTATTATAATATTAATTTTGATTTACATTTGATAAATTGATCCAAATAGTAGCAAAGGCAAGAGCATATTACTTAAATTGTTTTGAAGTTTTTAAAAAAATAAAGGAATTCCCAATTATAACTTGCAACTTTTTCTTCATGGCCTTCATGTATACCCACTCGAAGCTTCAGACAACGATTTAGGAAGAGAGATTGAATGTAGTAAATTAAAAAAAAAAAACTGATTAATAAATTGCGTAAAAGTTAATGTATTTACAACAGTTTTTAGATTTTGAAAAAACTTTAAATTTAAATTTATATTTATTGACTCTTATTTATTCTTTCTACAGACAAGTGTTGTATTGGGGTTAAAATGTTCCCTCTTAGGACATAGCTATATATTTTCATGACATTTAATCTGGTGACAACAAAACTTATCAATAAATTTATGTAAAGTTACTCTATTAATTAAGAAATTTTTATTTTAAACTTTTAATTAAGAATTTATTGACTCTTTCTGAAAATATGCGTTCTGTTGGAGTCCTTCTCAATATAAAAGAATAGTCATCACCTTGAATTTCATGATAAGACAGATGCTAAGTATAGCAGTTCTTTTGTGAGATTGGTTCTACTGAGATATCTCTTCCAAATGTAAATTAAAATTAATTTTTATATTAATTATTAAATTTTTAAGATAAATATTTTGCAAAATTCACTATTGAATAAAAATTTGCATAATGCTTATCATGCTTAAGATTTGCATCATGCTTATCATCGCCATATTATTTATAAACCATCGATAAATGTTATAATAAACGTTGAATATACTTTTGGAAACGAAAGAAAATATCACTCATTTGATCACACACTTACAGTTAATTTAAATTTTCAAAACTTGATGTACATCATCAATATTATATATCATTCAAAAATTGGATTGATTCAAATCATTTTCTATATATGAAGAGTTTATTAGATACAGTATAAATATATCAAATTTCCACTAATTTAAACATATAAATACTTAAGGGTTCATATATATAAGTGAATAAATAAAAAAGGTAAACTGTATTCTCCCCTCCCTTTTTCGGGTCTTCAGACATCTTTTATTAAAAATAAAATAAAATAATAAAAAGAGCTCACAAAAGCAAACATGTATATAAGAGAATGTAATAATATTATAAGAAAAACTTCTAAAAACATAACATGAGACAAAGATAGACAATATTGGATCTATATATATATTGCCGACCTAATATTTGTAAAATCTCAATCTATATTCTATCTCAATTTTAAAATTACATTGATTAAATCATAATTTAATTGATTAATCTAAATGAACATTTAAATGCAATAGGGTGTTTTTTGTCAATGATAAAATATACAGATAGAAAGCTTTTTTTTTCCTTTTATTTATTAATAGTAGAAATTATATATTGCAGCTGTATAAATTAATGTCTTAAAATTTCAATAACAAAATTCCTTTTTTTTTCCTTTCTTTCTGTAGCACCAAGAAAAAAATTGCAGAAACAGATTTTCCTTCATAATTTTTCTCATTCTTTTTCTCCTAGTAGCAGAGAAAAGATCATGATATATATTTATTACACCCCATTTATCACACATTTAAAAATAATTTATTTATTTTTCTCTTTTTCTTTTTTTTTTAATGTTTGATGTGAGATAGGAGAGAACAAGAAAAGCATATACAAATTATAATCTCTTCTAATACAATTTTCTTAGTTGTTATTTTCTCACTCAGATCCAGCTTTTCTCTACCAATGAGTGCTGGTACGAGTGAAAGTAACTCAAATTCCTTTAAGAATTGACCTCAATAGTAGAAATTTAATTTCGTATGGAACAAAAATCTTTGAAAAAAGTCCTTATTTTAGTGCCTGACCATATCCCGCGAAATTAATCTTTCATTCAGTGAGGAGGAAGATAATTTGAGAAACCAAAAAAGATCCCGCTTTTCTCCCTTCTCTTCCTCCCAAGACCAAGAAATGCATGCATGTGAGACAACCCATTTTGCAGGGAAATCTAATTGACGATTTCTGTTGGCCGCATGTGATTATAAGCGGCTTTTCTGGAACACCCCATATAGCCATGGGCACTTTAATTTGCTTCTATTAAGTATTGGGAATTTGGGATATCTTCGTTATTAATTAAAGCTGGCCTTTGCTTGTCAAAATGATAACCACTATTGATTAGTTTATTCTGTGCAGAACGATCTTATTAAACAGTCTGAATTTCAGTTATAGTAAAATCTTGTGCTTCGGACCAATGGCCACATGTAGCCAATATATATCTTGTCGAATAAACATGAAACTTTTTTCTTTTTCAAAGAGAAGAATGAACACGAGACACATGAAAAAAATAAAATGAGGTTTTGTTTTCTCAATGATTTATCTATTATAGATAAGAGAGTCAAGTTTTCTATTATACAGTTGCATGCAGAGAACAAAACTATTACATTCTATATATATCTCGTAAAACTCTATATGTATATATCTAGCTATATCCAATCCCAAAAGGAAAATGAGAAAAAAGAATTACAAAAACATCTCACAATTTGTGACCAATACATATATATATATATTATATATATATATATATATATATATATATATATATATATATATATAAAATTAACTTATTGTTTTAGACTTGTGAATAGCATTATGCTTTAGGAAACACTTGGTGAAGAAGAAGACCGTAAATTCAAGTAGTATTGACTATATGCTGTTGCATGAACTTTGTATATATATATGAGAACCACCACAAATGTGGTTTACCTTATTGTATATTTTTGAATAAAATCACAAACCTCTCATATGATCCAGTCCTATATTTGGAGGACTCTTATGTTAGGCGTAATCGCACATTCCGTAGACACAATACTCGCCACGGCCACACCGGTTGTTGCATCTTCCACAATGCCTCTTGTCAAACGTCAAGTAGACGCATTCCCCTCTGCAGCACGTCTCGGTGTACTTGCACTTGTTCTTGCACGCACCGCAGTTCTTGTCGTCGTAGCCCAAGTCCACGCACTTGTTGTTGCAGCAAGTGGAGTTCTTGGCACCCTCCTCCAAGTAGCAGATCTCGTGGTCCTTGTGGCAGTGGTCAGCAGCTCTAGGGTTTCCATTTTGAGCCAAGAAGCGACTCACCTTCTTCGAAGGCACAAGTATTTTGTTCTCACCAATCAAGGGTTGCTCGTGTGATGGTAAATCTTGGTGCACAAAACCCGTTTTTGATTCCTCTTTTTGGGTGATGCCTTTCATTGTAAGAGTGATGGACAAAGCCATGGTTATTGCCATGATGAATATCACTTTAAGAAACGCCATGGCTTTGCCACAAAGGCAAGAGAGAGTCTAAGGAGGACGCAGAGGGAGAGGGAGAGAAGAAGAATTTTTTTTTCTTTCTGTGTGTTTGTTTCTTGGGAAAGAGGAGGATATGATGGTATAGAAAATGAAGGGGAAGACCTACGGTTTATAAGAGGACTTGGTTGGAGGCGGTTGACGCGGGAAAAGTGGTAAAAGCTGAGGAGGCTCTGCATGCTGCATGCGCAAGAGTGTGGTGGAATATACCATAGTATTAAATTAATTCTATTTCTGGTTTCAAGACATAAAAAAGCTTCAGCGACTTGAACATGCACTCCAATAATAATTCTCTCTCATTCCAAACGTCCAATTTTTCTCTGTGAGGTCTACTATACCCTCGTTTATGAAGCGTGCGTGCTCGCATCCTCGTGCAAGTCAAAGGGTATTTACGATTTTCCAGCATTCTGCAGCTGCTTGATCAACAAGCAGTGGACGCAGCCTGAGGAAATTTAGGCATGCTGCTAGGAAAAGCAAAGGGCTTTGCCATCAATTTTGTGAGCTTTAAACAAAACCGGAACTCAAAAAATCCAGCTATGCATGCTACGCTTTCTTGTTTAACATTTTGAGCAAAAACTTGGGTTCAAAGACTGGTCTAAGAGGTACTGATCTGACCAATTATGTTGACCTATATGTTAAGGCATGCACTATGCAAGTTAACTTCTTTTTTTTTGGTGAGGGCATTGCGCAAGTTAACTAAGCTTGAAGAATTTAAGCTAAATTTCTACACGTGTACTGTGTAAACCGTACACAAAATATATGCCCAATTAAGAATGAAGTTAGGCTCGCAAAATAAGAGCTGCAATAGGTTGGTGATAAGTTGACCTTGAATATTGCTCTGAATTTTTTTGTTTTGTTTTGATGATACTTGCGAAAATAGGTGTTTTTGCGTTTTAATTAATGCAATAGTTTGTGTTGTTAGTAAAGAGAAACTTGAAATGAAAGCAAGCACGCAAGCATGAATGAGGACACGATATTAACTAACATATACATATAAGAAATATTCTAATGCTGAACGCGTATTATTAGAAAAGTCCACATGGTTGCTATTATTGCAAAAGTGTTCTAATTCTCACAATCTAAAGTCTTTTAAGGCAATGGTAAGTGCATGGAGATCATGTTAATTATTTGAATAATATTGAAGGAGATAAAAATTAAGTGTGAAAGTTGTTTTATTACATGTGTATTCGCGTAAAAGAAATTTGATTTAAAACTGCATAAATTTAAAAGAATATATTACTCATTCATTCTTTATATTTCTTCGCTAATTTTAATTTAATCCTTATAATTTAAAATCAATCACACATGTTTTCATAATTTTCAAACAGTGTAAAATGATTCTTACAGTCAAATGTTGTCACGTCTACGTGTGGTAACTGTTTTAACATATAAACGAAAAAATTATTAAGTGACAAATAGTGATAAGTCGTTACAAACATAATATATTTTTATAAATGATATTATTCATGGACTGACGCATGATATCTTTTTGCCATTGTATTAAATAAATATATTTTGTTTGTCAAATTGTGTTATAATTTGACATTTAATCATTTTTTATTTATTCACAAGCATTATTATTGCAAGGACATAAAATACTGGAAACGGTTTGCACTGTTTAAAACTTTAAAAGTTATGGGAATCTTTTTGCATCATTTGAAAATCATAGTGACATATTTGATCGGTTTTGATCATTATAGGACTAAATTAAATTTATCACGATCATGAAATTGTAGGAATTAAATAAGTAATTTAACCTTTTAAAAATAAATCTAACTTTATTAAAATAATCATAAATTTTTTATATATGTGAGGTAATATAATATATTTTCTTTGGGATATCTTCATCTTAATTTGAAGTTGGACATAAACATACTTGTCCCAACATGTGTAATGGTCATGCCTTTGTAGATCATAGCCATTGCAACGTTGCTATTCACTGCCTCCTCTGCAATGATCTTGCCAATAAGTGTTTGCTTCGCTTCTTTTTTTTTTTTTTGTTGTCCTTAAAAAAAAAGCATTGGGGCTAAATCCTCCTCTGCGTATAGAGTGACAGTATCACCCTCCAATCCTTCCTTACCTCCTTGCCAAAGAAGTGACCAACCATGGAAAGCAAAGTAGGCCGACAGGCCCAAAACTTCTGTAGAAAAGATTTTGGGCCTAGCCCTTACAAAACTCGTAGGAGCATTTGCTACGAATTGTGATGGTTCAACAATCACATTCTTCATGACCAAAAAAAAAAATCACATTCTTGTGGTTTCAGACTTGGATGAATTGATATTGAAGTTATTTTGAAAACGATCACATTTAGGGATTGATTCATGGTGAAAAACATCTCATCCCCCTTTCCCTGACCAATCACATTCTTTGCTGACAAAAAAATAAAAATAAAAAAACAATCGATGAAAAGATTCTTGTATGTTTTTGGAATAAGATATTTTTTTAATCTGATTATTTAATAATAATCACGTTAATTTTATGAACTATTATTATTTATTTAAATTAAAAATTTTAAATATAACAATAGTCTATAAAATTGATGGAACTATCATTAAATAACAGAATAAAAAAATATTTTATTTCTTGAACAATTAATAATTTTTCTTCTTTGATAAACAAAACAAAATCAAATAGAGAGAGAGTCACCCATCAAGCCTTCGTTTTCAACCAATCCGACGGTCCAGAGACAGAGAAGTACCTTGGCTTGCTTTCTTCTCTTGTTCACAAATTATATACGTCCAACCGTCACTTTGTTATCCTTTTCAAAGTGCAAGGCATATATATCTTCCTTCTGAAGCATTCAACCTAACAGCAACCCTCGGTTTTCAACCATTTGCGGCTTATATATATATATACACAGAACCTGCCCCTTTGAGTTAATTATTACACAATGTCAACAAAACACTAAAAATAGTTTTGCATCGTTTTAAGCAATGAGAACGGTGATCCAGAAAAGGCAGTGATGTGATTGTGAGCTATGCTTTAAAATTTGAGTCATTCAAAATCCATGATTTTCATAGGAGAAGAAATTTCCGAGCGACGTACGTGCAAGTGGCTTAGGGATGCAAGTTGTGTTGGTAGCTGCAATATATTAAGGCCTATTTAATAATATAATTAATATTATTTATATTTTAAATAAGATATTAAATAGTAATTTATTTAGTTAAAATAATTTTTATCTAATCTTAATTATATAAGATTATATTAGATAAAATAATTTAATTTTTAAAATCAAAATTAAATAAAATTATTTTGATTTGATATTATATTATATAATATCTTATCTAAATATTATATAAAAATTAATAATATTAATTATATTATATTATTTATTATTTATATAATATAACAAACAGAATTTAAGTTTATAAACAAACCAAAATGAAAAGACTCTGCATTGAATATTACTTTTGATTGTAAAACAAAAAAAGAAAAGTTACCCTATTTCAAAGTCAATAACCTAAACTCATAAGAGAAGTGTTTCGATACTTACTAACCGAACCAGCGCCCGTTGACAATTAAAGTTGGATTTTGAACATATGTATATATGATGACCTCGTCAAAGTTGTATTACACGGCCCCGCGCGTAATGAAATTAATGCCCGGAGATGGAACTCTTAGTGTCCAACTTCAACATGACACGCATTAATTATTATTCACGAGGACTCGACTTTAACTAACCAAAATTTGAAATCCACTATGTTTTGACTTTTGGAACAACTTCCATGGTTAAGCTTTTCTCTTCTCTTCTTTTTTCTTCTATTTTTTATCTCATTTTTCTTGTTATATATTTCTTTAAATTTTTGTTCTCGTATAGCTAGGGATAAAATAGAAGAAAGTGAGTCAAGTGTGAAAACTAAGACAGACCTCGAGTCAACCTCGACATGAAAGGATAGAAGTATCACTAACCTACATGTTTGTATTGCTAATTTTCATTCAACTTGTATTTAAACATGAGTTGAATTTCGTAATTCTTTAAAACTATAATTGAGGTTTATTATTTTAATTTTAATTATGTCAGAATTTGAATATAATTAGTTCACAATCATTGAATTTTAAACTTAGACTTTATGAAGAATTATATATACTTTTTTAAATAAATCCTATATAATGTCACCATTATCTTGAGGAAAAATGTATGTGCTTAATTCTAAATTGGATTAGTACATACTCCATAGGCCCAACAAAATCATAACTGGAGCAATAGTGAATGATTCTCTATCAAAGTGGTGCTCTCGGTTCAAATTAAACCACCAAGTGCCTTGACCTGGAATCAAACCTAAATTTCATCGACAAACAAACCTTTATGATCATCACTTTGACTACAATGTTTGGTGGTTAATTAGTTTGTATATAACTAGATATATACCTGAAACCATTTGGGGTTCTCCAGAAGAACCTTTCAAAATTAGAATTATATACAAGTTCATATACTTTCTAGTACATCAAATTGAAACAAAAAGAAAAATGAATATATATGGAAAACTAGGGATTGATTAAGAACATGGACCAACCACCAAAAGCAGGAACTTCCTCCTGCATGGGTCTTGCAAGGATAGACCGACATATATAAACCGACATATATTGACCTTATAAACCGACATATATAATTATATGGTTTACCAAAAAAAATGGAGCGTATATATAATTAGATATGACCTTGACACTTCTATAACATATTACATATATATAGGCTGTGGTTGGTTCAATATTCTTGAAGAGGAAATCTAGTTGACATTGAAAGGTTTTCTTGCTTCAAACATTGACTATAAACTATGCACCTACATAGACTTAGGCTTTTGGCATTATTACTTATATACTCACCTTGCTACTTAAGGAGAATTCTAACAATTCAATGCGTGCAATATATAACATATATAACAGAAATTAAATGGGAATTTTAAAATTAATTTTAAAATAAAATTTTAATCGTTAAATATAATGCATTGAATGGATGTAAAAACGTCTTCTCAAAAGGCGTAGCTCAAGTGGCGTCAAGGTCTCTTGAATACTGTTTGATTTTGGAATCGAATCTTATTCATGCCTTTGTGTATGAACTTTAGTCTTGTATCTCTTTTTTCACATCAAATCTAAATCTCATTCGTATCAAAATAAAATCTATTCAGAGGTATATGAATATGAGAATTGTACATTAATTCTATCTAGCCATTCTGTTGGTTTAATTTGCATGTCTCAAATGTTGTGTTTGAAATCATTAAAAACGAAAGTGATTGAATTTGATTTGAATTTATTTAATTTGATTTAATTTGAGTTGCAAATCAAATTTTGTATTTGAAACACTTTAAAGATTACTAAAATTCATTTTGTTTTAATAATTTAATTTATTACCCTTATTTTAATTAGATAAGTTCATAAATTAATAAGGATAAAATTATTAATTCAATTAAAATCAAATCAAATCCACTCAAATCTAACTAAATTTGAGTGGATTTCTAAATACACATAACTTAAATTTAATGAATTTCTAAATCAAATCAATTTCAATTTTATAACTTTTCTAATATAAAATTTCATTTACAAATCAAATCAATTTCTAAAACTTATCATTCCAAACACACTAAAAGTTTTCTATGATCACTTGCTTCGCGTGGTTTTAGCTCTCATCTCAGAGTGACTATTGATTAGGACTCACCGATAGTTTACTTTTCCGTGAGTTTGAACATTGTGGTCTTATAAAAGTGAGAGTTATGGCTTTGACTAGTATAATTAAGACAAGGTTGGTTTAATTACTTCCATTTTGCGCATTTGACTTAAGAAAACCTTGCTGGTTTTCCCTCCTCTACTGGGTAACTTGTAATGAGAAAGAAATTGATGTGACCACAGCACATATAGGCATCTTTTACTTTTATTTCTTTTTTTATAATAATGTTATATACATAGAATCTTATATGTAAAAGCATTTATAATTATTTTTTTATCATTAATATTTTTAGATCTGTGCAATGTTATATTAATTTTTTCTACATAAATTCAAGTGTAATTTAATAACTCTGTACATACATTTGTTATTTTATTTTGTGTCTTTATATTGTTATTATTCGAATAACATTATCCTTCTACGATATATACGAAGCATATAGGTGTCAAATCATTGAATATATATATCATTTTGTTGAAGTAGATGGACAGTCATTAAACAATAACTAGATTCTTATTCTTTTATTAATTATCATAAATATTTTGGTATTTTACTAGTAAACAACTTAATTATTGCTAGTATTAAGCTGGAAACTGTGTCAATAATTTTTTTTTTGGGTACAAAACTGTCAATCATTGTGTCTGATTATATGTAGGTTTATTATGACTTGGGAAAGTCTCTATATTTAGTCGTTGAAAATTAATATGCTTGGTTTTGATCCAATTCTGACATTATCAAAGTTTTCGACTCAAGAGTTTTGGATTTATTTTCAAAAGAGAGGCCATTGACTACATTTGATTTGAATGTAGAATGTTGTTGTCCAAAATTAGCATTTTGACTGATGATTAGAGTTATTTCTTGTTTTGCAAGCTTCACAATATTCAACTATGCTGATACAATTTTGCATTAGAAAAATCTAACCTACAAATTAAAACGTGAATATTCAAAGTTACTTAAGTTGAAAAGTTTGACAGCAGATTATTTGAATGACGTTCTCACAAAATTTGAAATCAAGATAGTTATCTCACGAACCACTAGTGCTCGTGGCTTCAAAAAAAAAAAAAGTAATTGTGTTGTTAAATTTGATAACAATAATGTTTTTCTATTACTTTAAAGAGTTTTTGATATATGCACTACACTTCACCTTTCAAATCTCGTTAATTAAAATATATAGAAATCATTGTCAATGATTGTTAAATATTCCATTTACAAACAAAAATTTAGAGACTTTGATTATTTATCTGACGTTGTGCAAATCAATATATGGATCATGGAAATATCTTTGTTTTGGTTTCAAGTAATAGACAAATTAATAGTGACACTCTATTTTAGGAAAAATTCGAATATATTCTAAAAATAACATATTTAATGGCTTAAATTTTATTACAAATTTATACAGCACAATATTTTGTCTTTTTTTTTTTAATACGATCTTAAAGGTATGCTTCCAAGTTGACATGATATGTTTAAAAAAATTAAATTTTTTAATTACCGACACTTTATAAGATATAAATCTGAATAGTTAAAAAACAAAAAACACACTTTCTTAATTACTAAACCAACCTTATAGATTTCAACACATTATGTTTTAATTAGATTAATGCATTACTCTTACAATTTTCTTATCTTATATATCAGCAAGGATGAAAGCAACCGCGATGATTTGAAAAATATGGTACCTTAAACCACAGTACCCAACCTTCCAATTTTCAATCTCTTGGATCAAAAGAGTAATTAAAAAAAAAGCAATATTGTATAGTTAGAAAAAGTAAAAAAATCTTTTGACAAAATTTAACAATAATGAATGAAGGTTGTTATATAAAATTAAGTGGTAGAGATTATTTATTTATTGAAGAGTTAATAAATATATCAAATTATTTTATCAAAATTTTTGATGATATAATATTTTTTTAAAAAAATCCTATTTTATCAATGTTGTTGACCGGCGCACATGGGACTGCCAATGACGGTGCAGACAGCAGATGTTGAATACTTCTTCATCGTCGTATGCTTACCAATCAACGAAGACGACTGTGTAATCTGTTTTTAGCATCTTTCAAAATGATTTTTTTCTAATAAAGTAAAGAAAATGATTTTTAAATATTTAATGTAATAAGTATTAAATAAAAAATAAAAAATATTTAATATCTTAAAATTTCAAAATACATTTAATATTTTTATTGTTTAGTAATTAAAAGATTTACAAAATTATATATATATATATATATATATATATATATATATGTGAAGATATAAAATTATTCTCTCAAAATTGTAACTGCACCCCATTAATTAATTACTATGGCTGAAAAGAAAGGGTTAAAAAACTACACCTAATGACATTCAATGATAGCAAAAGACATGGTGTTGGAAGCAACAGAAGAATATAAATCATGTGTTATTTACATAAAAGAGGTATAGCTTATATTTTCTCATATTATATTACTTCCCATCTTTCACTGTAAATCGTACAAAGTATATGGTCAAAGAAAATTAAATATGAAAAATAACTGTCCAGTGCTAGTAGATATACTTGATGATCTATATCAAGTTCAACTAACGTCTTGTGTCTAAGGTGACTGCAGTAGTTAAGTAATGTTTTTGGATTCAAATTTGGCTGTAAGAAAAGGACCTGCTGTTTACATAAACATGCATGATATATTGGTCATACTCACGGTGTCCTCTTCAGACATGCAAACAAGAAATCTTCAATAATTAATGCTGTCATTGATTAAATAATGTAGATCTAGCTATGTAAATAACATATATAAAAGTATACAAATCATAAATTACAATAGCATATGCCACTCGTCTTAGTTGTAGCCTAATTCTCTAATCTTCTTTTGCTTGATATTTTTGACTTTCATTAACTCTAATATAGTTTTCTAAAATCATTAGTAACATTTACTAAAACTTATTGGTTTAAAATAGAAAAATATATAATGATGGTTGGAAAAAGTCAATAGTCTCAAATCAGCCCTACTAACAACTAAATAGTTTTTTTTTTTTAAAAAAAGAAACTTGCAAACAACCATGCACAATGCACGGAATTAATGGCTAGTTACATATACCAGTTCGTCTATAGATATTATATGAGATTTGGATCATCTAAAGAAAGAGATATAGTTTACAGAATAAAGTATAAGTAAATAATCAATGATGAAAAAAATCAAAGAGAATATTATAACAAATCCATAGTTTAATATTCATATGCTTGTATTTTATTAAATTTTAAACAGTATGTTGATTTTTTTTATTTGATAGCATGACCCTTCATTTTAAAGAAACCAAATTCTAATTTTTGACCATAAAAAACATGAAACAAATGGTTGAGACTTAAGAAAAAAAATATTGAGAAAGCTTAAAAGGGTTTTGGTGGAAGCTTCTGAGTCTTCCTTTCAAAAGATATTAAAGCCAAACTTTCTAGCTAGTTTGTGTTTGGGTTCCCATTAATTTGAAGGACATCCCAACCTATGAATGTAAAAACTCGAGTTACTTCTTGGTCCAAACACAGCCAAACTTAATTACTACGTGCTACATATATGTTCACTTGGGCAATTATGAATATGTTCACGTAGGCAATTATGAATAAAGCACCCAGAGCAAAATAATAATAAGGAAATATAAATTACAAGTTCATGATAATGTTTTAAAAAAGCATAAAATTAAATTTTCGTACCATTATTGTTAAAAATAAATAAGAATATCTTCGGCAGTCATGCATCTTGTGTCCCTAATGTACATGAAATGGTGGAAAGTAACTCTATAATTGTTTGCAGGAGGTAATTCTCTAGTAATTTATCTGTTTACGAGTTATCAATACCATTAATAAGTAGTAGTTAATATTTGATCATGTGTCACATTTTATTGATATATTTCTAACAAATTTTTTTTTATAAATTTTTATATTTTATAATATCACTTAATTCTAATATTTAATTAAATATAATGCATAATTAAATATTAGTCACTAATTGTCAAAAATATCGGTACCCTTATAAAAGTAAGAGTACCAAAAGAATCTTCTTGTTAGATTCAATATAAGTTTTAGTTTTAATGGAAATATATATATATATATATATATATATATATATATATATATATTATACACACACACACACATACTTTTGATGAATGAACTGATTTACCAAGATATTCAAGTATTACTTGCAACCTATTCCGTCCATCAAGGAGATGGGTTAACCATTTAAGTCAATTTAATGAAGCCATTAGAAATTACGAAAGTTTTTCAAAAGATAAAACTTGAGGCAAGCAAAAAATGAAAACACTCGTATGGTGATGTTATTGTGTTGTGGATGCTGTTGACAATTAGAAGTCGGAATATATACATAGCTGTTAATTATTGTAAGACTGTCTCAAACACATGCCCTTTGGTCTTAGTCAAGACCCTTTCAATTGTCTTCCTCCGTATCATAGCCCTATAGGAAACTGCCATGTGAGCACTTACGCACCATCTGACGTCAGTTCTCAATTCTTTTCAATATTCAAGCTGCTTCTTCGTCTCACATAATATTTGGTCTTAGTCAAAATTCTCTTTATTGCCGAGTCCATTGCATGCCTATATCTCTGACTTCTACCTATCAGACCCTTCACTCCTCTCTCTCTCTCTCTCTCTCTCTCTCTCTCTCTCTCTCTCTCTCCATTCCTTCTTCCTTTCAAAAATATGTGGGCAGAACTAGAGGACTCTTCTTTGATGCTAATCTAACCACTTTCTTCGTCCCCTAGCACACACAGTTACCGTGATTCCACATCCAAAGCCAACAGATATAGACTACTTCTGCACAGTGCGTTGAAGCTTAATCATATAACTAACATGGAAGCCACCTTCAGTGATGCCACGGGTAACTCTTATGCTGCACATTCTTCTCCAGTCATGTCGTTTAATGGTAAACGACTAGTTGTGGATGAGATGGATTTCTTCTCCGAGAAGAAAAGTGGTGGTGAAGATGATGATCAAACGGTGCACCAACTGGAGCTTCATGTAGATGTAGGCAAACTCATATATTTCCTTAGATTTCCTTCTGACTTTTACCATATAATTATGGGTAAATCTTATTTTTTTCTTCTCCTTGTTACAATTAATTTGTAGACTAGTTTAGATCTTCTTACCAAGAATTCCGGCAGCAACAGATCAACTGTGGAAGATGTTGCATATGAGACCATGGATGATAAAAGAAATGAGGTTCTTTAATTTCTTTGTATCTATGTATATAGATATATATATATATTTTAATTTTATCAAACAGATAACACTTTTAATGATGGATGTGTATACGTATATCAGAATTTTTTTTCCCCCTTTTCTGGGTACAGTTTGCAGCTTTGTTTGCTGAACTGCAACATATGAATGCTGAAAATCAACGCTTGAGAGAGCTGGTTGATCGGGTTAAAAATAACTACAATGCCCTACACACGCAGCTTCTCAAGCTGATGCAGAGGCAGCACAGCCATGGGGTAATTTTTTTTTTTTTATACTTATTGAAAATCAAAGAAGAGTCTCATTAATAAATATTCTAATTTCTACAATATAATTTTTTTTAAAAAAAACAAATTCTGGTGCTAGTCATCCAAAGCTGAAAAATATGTGGTGATTTTTATTTGGCTTTCTGTAGAACAACGGAGAGAAGGGTAAGAAAAAGGGTATGATTCCAAGGCCGTTTTTGGACTTGGGTTTTTCTGGGTTAGCAGAAAAGAATGAACCCTCGCAGCAATCTTCAGAAGGAACTCTGCTAGAAAGTAAAAACTTGATGGAGTGCAAGACTCAGCAGATTTGCACCAGCAGAGATATTGTTCAGTTGGACCCAGATAAGCTTGATTCTGGCAGGGACACTGCAAAAGCCAGAAGGGACGAGAGCCCAGCAGACCAAGCATTTCCTGCAGGGTGGCTCTCTAACAAAGTCCCCAGATTGAGTTCTTTCAGGGATGTTGATCAAGCATCGGAAGCCATGTCAATGATCAAGAAAGCTCGTGTATCGGTTCGAGCAAGATCAGAACCTTCTATGGTTGGTAAACTATAAATTCTAAACTTGGCAAATAGAAGCGCGCGCGCACACACACACACATAAATATACATATATACTGATTTCCATTGTGATCATAGTTCTTATCTGTTAGACAAATTCAACATGAAAAATGATGTAATTTATACATGTCATATTGCATAGCTTTCTTGTGCCATGAAACTGCAACATCAGTTTCTGTGCTATATGTAGTTACAAAAGATGCACATGCCAGAGGTTTTGATCCTGAGCCAACTTTTTAAAAAATTTAAGTTATTAAGTAAACGTATATGAATGATCTTATATCTCTAACATTAGATTGATTTTCTTTTTGATCAATTTAATTATTACAGATTTCAGATGGATGCCATTGGCGAAAGTATGGGCAGAAGATGGCGAAAGGGAATCCATGTCCACGAGCTTATTATCGTTGCTCAATGGGGACTGGTTGTCCAGTTCGGAAACAAGTATACAGTCTCTCTGCTTTTTCATGAAAATTTACTGGCTTTTGCGTAATTAAGATTATATTGATCGAGATTAAAACAAGAAGGATCATTCTTTCTTGGTATGAGGGAACTAGACATCGCTAGATGGGGGGAAGGGGAAAACGAAAAACCTGAGTTCACCAATTAATTATTCCCTCAACTTTTGTGGAACTTAGGCTATTCTCTTTCGAGAATTTAATAGAACCATCAAGAACCAGTTAAACAAAAAAGCTTTAATATATACGTTTTTTTTAAGAAGGTTTAAGATTTGGTATGGGAAGGGGAGAGAGAGAGAGAGAGAGAGAGAGAGAGAGAGAGAACAGGCTATAGTGCGGACAAAGCGTCGGGATGAGATTCCATGTCAGGATCAAGCAATTCTTAAAGATTTGATGTCACTTGAGATAAAATTGTACTCTTGGACACATAAAAGTTTAGTTGTTATTAGATGAATCATTAAAGAAATTTTTTGCATTGGTTTTTAGTTACAAGGACCAACAAGACCCGGTGAGAGATTATTAAAAGGTAGATTAAGTGAAATTATTGAGACTTGTTAAAAAAATTGAGATCCATTATACCTTAAAATTTTTTTGAAAAAGACGATACAATTATTATTTCTAACTCAAGAAAATTAGATTTATGAAGCGGTTCAAATAGACTGAAACTGTGAGAATACTTAGTTCATATAAAAAAAATTTAACTCGTGGAAACAAATTTATCTTTGAGAAAACCGAAAGAAGCAAATTTATCTTTAACTTTTGGAACTTATATATGTTTAAGACAAATTATGCTTAAGACTTCTTATGTGTAAGTTTGTTATATTAAGTCTTTAGTTTGTGTGAGGTTTGTTAAAGACTTGGTATATTAATTTTTATTGAGACTTATTATATTGTGTAATGAATTTTTAATTTTATATGAGTGAGTTGGGTTAGGTGAAAATTTAGAAAAAAGAAAAAAATCTCCCAAACTAATCTAATTCAACCCTAAGATACCCCAGACATGTGGGATTTATCTGACTCTAACATTAAAATGAACGTTATACATAAAGTTGCACCAACTAGTGGACTTATATACATATGTTTGATCTTTATAGGTACAGAGGTGCGCACAAGATCAAAGTGTGTTGATCACTACATATGAAGGACAGCATAACCATCCACTCCATCCCACTGCCAAGGCAATGGCATCCACCACATCTGCAGCTGCTGCAATGCTTCTTTCGGGATCAATGCCCAGCGCAGACGGCCTCATGTATCCCAACATATTGGAAAGTGCTGCACTTCCCTCCCCAGTAGTCTTACAGAGCATGGCAACCCTCACGGCTTCAGCTCCATTTCCAACCATCACATTGGATCTCACTCAGAGTGCTAATACCAATTCCTCACAGCCACAAAGGGCACCTCCTCAGAAGTTTATGCCAGTTCCAAACATTTTTGGGCAGGGCCTGTGTGACCAGACCAAGCTTCCTGGCCTGCATGGGTCTCATCAGGGAAACGACACGGCTTCATTTGCAGACACAGTGAGTGCAGCAGCGGCTGCTATCACTGCAGACCCGAATTTCACAGCAGCTCTTGTGGCCGCCATGACATCTATCTTTGGAAGTTCACATCCAAACCATAACGGTACCGGTAATACAAGTGGAAATCAACAGTGCAATATATAATACGTGAGACTCAGTTTTATTACTGTTATTTTCCCTGCGAATCGGAGTATACTAGTTATTGATCATTTTCCTGTCCTTGCTGGGTAGATATATATGTTGATTTTCAGTCAATTTAATTTGTGCATTTAAAGGATGTTATATTGATGAATCACAATCTTTACTATTAGAACCAATTTACAAAACAAAGCATTCTATTTTAGAAACTTATATATATATATATATATATGCAAGGACCAAGGGGTGGAAGTGGGTAAGAAATAAGAATCAATTTCATTGTCTTCTATTCAATTTTGTTTAATGCATACGTGACATTTTTTAATGATTCCTTGAAATAGTGTTGTTAATGACATGAGTTTAATTTTGATTTACTGTTATAAGCTATCAAATCATTAAAAAAGTTTGACTAAAATAATAATTATTTAAAAGGTCAAATACTTGATAAAATTGTGATTAGATGATAGTATAAAAAATTTTTACACTAATAATGGATCAAAATTAAATTTATGACACATTCTACCACGGAAATCATTTCAGAATTTGATGCAATTAAATATTTAAGCTTTGAGTGCCTTTATATTTATGATTTAACTTTGATCCATTATGAGTGTAAAGTTCTTTTATACTATTACATAATTACATATTACCAGATTATTAGGAGTGTTTGATTTTTTAGGTAATTGTTATATTAATCAAACTTTTTTAATGATTTAGTAACACATAATTAGATAACAGTGTAAAAAAATTTATATTGATAATGGATCAAAATTAAACTCTTATATTTTTGTTTTAAGTTTTTCACAAATTGCAATGTCTAACATACTTTCATGTTTTTTATCTCTTGTAATTCTTGTGGAAGAAACTTAATTTGTTATAGCTTCTTGACCATAACAACTAGGTTTGCAAGAATTAGGAAAATCATGGTTCGGGATGACTCTCAGAGATGTTTGGTGAGGCTAGGAAGCCAGTTTGGAAGGCCTTGTTGACTGTAAAGGAAATGCAAGTCTTGAAAAAAAAAAAAAAAAGCATCAATCTTCAGATTGTGGTGGCTTAAGCTTCTCACTTTAGACTTATGGTTCTATCAGTGCCAGTGATCATTTTGACAGATTGTTAATGTTAATTTTTTTCTTTCCTGTGTTATGTGATTTTAATTCGTGCATTATTTTCATAAATATCAGAAAAATAATTTTTTTTTTATGTCGTTAAATGCAAAAGGCGCATTATGAAAATGACCTTTCCGTATGTGAGTGAAGTCCTCCGCACACGTGAAGAAAAGAGAAGGCAATTAACAAGTGGGTGAATGAGAGAATAGAGACTATATGGGAAAGTAATAGTTAAACATGGGATCCTTATGAAAAAAAAAATTTAAACATGGGATAAAAAAATATTGATTGCACATTTCTTATTTAAATCAAGTTTGCGTGCGTGTGCGTGTGTGAGAGTATGAACTTACGTAGTACAAGTGTGTTGGTTGTGCTAGTGTCAGCAAGTTTGGCTTGGTATTTTGTCTGGTCTAGATTTTAGTTTAGAGGGTGCAAATGAAATTTAAGTTGTGTTTAAATATGTAAACATGATTTTGGTCTCAATCTATAATTTGAGTAAAAGTAAAAAACAAAAGTTACTTTTCAAATAAATCTCGAACTATAATTTGCAAATTATAATTAAAACACGCCCTAAATTGGGTTTGAATTGCCATGGGAAGCTACCAATTGACTTTTTTAGTTATCTGTCGTTTCTATTGGTTTCCACTCACTTGAAAATGAACCTAGTACAAGGGTGGGTCGCGTTTTTTTTTTCTTTCTCTTTGAATGGAAAACCTGAGACTGAAGTGCATGAATGATTTTTATTTATATCATAACAGTAAATTAATTAACAGAAATCAGCACACAATCTCTTGGAGCTTATTACAGAAACCGTCAACATTAGAGGATTCCACGTCTTTCTTGAGTAGTAATAGCTCTCCGAATTTTGCATGGTTGGGTGGCTTTAACCTCCCTGGCTCCCTGCTTATTTCATTGTCATACATCACAGTTTTCAGTTTTGCAGACACTCTCCTTGGTAAACAAGCCGTCTTCTTTGCCTTTCTCCACTTCCACTTCCAACCTGCAAGGTGTTGCTCATAATCCTCGCATTGATCACCATCTCAACACCAACTGGCACTTAATCACTAGAGCCTCTGATAATGTGATGGAAGCAGCTAGAGGTGAGTCAGATGAGGAAATTGACAGTGGATGGAGGTGGCTGAGGGAAAATGAGAGGGTATGAGTGAGGCAGGTGGTGATTTTAGGCCTCTGGGT
Source organism: Castanospermum australe (assembly GCA_019955255.1). Lineage (NCBI taxonomy): Eukaryota > Viridiplantae > Streptophyta > Magnoliopsida > Fabales > Fabaceae > Castanospermum > Castanospermum australe. Next base: position 194,915 of record NSJW01000051.1, read on the forward strand.
GTTCATGGATCCGAAAGGTTCTCTGCCTCTACCCTCAACCTCTATATATGTTTTCCTTGTCGATTTCTCTTCTGGCCGATTCCCCTGCTGTTATTCATAGACTGATACCGAAATGGATGAAGGGCGGCAACACCGCATGTAGGTGTAAGCGCAGGTGAGCAGTGCATGCAGAGTGCCAGGATACGCAGGAGTAAATATCGTGGTGGTGGATAATGGGTGCAGCAGTGGACTACACAAGTTGGAAAATTAAGAGACGACGGAAGAACAAATAATGGCTGATTTCAGCAGTGGAAGAACTAAAGCCCACAATTAATTTAATAATTTACATGGTGGAGATCATATACATTGTTAGAGATAGAGCATTCATGCATGTATTTCCACTTATTAGCTTAAAGTTTTTAAAATAGTTGCTTTTTACATCTATGAAGAAAAGGCCTCTCTTGCCATATCTTCATAGAATTATTTCAGTTTACATTTATTTACTCTATTGTATATATGTCGTTATCCAAATGGTATTTTGCAGCGTAATTATTACTAATATATAAATGCATGGAAAAATACTATTGAATAAATCAGAATCAGGTAACCATAAATGGGACTATAAATAAATTCGTTCAAGATTAAATGAGTGATTTTACTTGTATTAACTTCTCTTATCCAAAACTATCATTAAAAAATTCTCGCTAAATTATGAGTAGTATCACGAGTTTTAGGGCATATTAAAATTTGACCTTTTTTTTGAGAAAGTTTTATGTTATGATGATACATATTCATATTCTAAACTGTACGTGTTATATTTTTATTGGTTTTACATAGTATTTTTTAGGAGAAATTAATTTTTAGGTGGACTGTACACCACTTATCACATTAATTATTCTTAAATATTTTACTTAATAATTTACATATGTTAATTGAGAGCTATTTTTTAAAAAAAGGATTTACCATAAAATGAGAATTTATAATAATTAATGAAAAAATTAATGATTGAGATAATGATAAAATACATATACATGTATAATGAATTATAAGGTTATTAAAATTTATTTCTTTGATTTTCTCATCAATGATTAATACTCTTCATTTTATCTTATAAAGTAAACTCCTTACTTTAAAATAATCAAATCCTTTTTAAAATTATCATTAAAGTTGTAGATTGGCTCAAACTTAGCATATTGGATACTTATCAATCAACAGATCAAATTAAAGCTCGATGCTATAGAAGTAAGCATTCATTGCAGCGAGAAATTAGACACAATTTTTTGGATGGACATTTGAAATCTCAGGCATGTTATTCTGAGAGTAATATTCTCAAGAATATTTTAAAGATTTAAATTTAAATTTAATTTTGTTATTTAAAATTATATATTAAATTCAACAAAAATAGGTGTATTATTATGAGAATACCGAAGAATGTTTCATTAATAACATGGTTTGAGTAACTTATTTTTATTCTTATTTAAAAAAAAGAAAAAAAAGACATTAAAAAACGATTAACTTTGAATCCAGTAATCTACAATTTTTTTTTTTTTAGTTACGTGTTAAGGAGGTGCTTCGTATACCAAATAATTCGTGTCATTTAAAGAAAATCGAATTTGACTGGAAGAATAGTAACGTGTTCTTTTCTATTTTCATTTTTAAAATAAAAAATAAAAGTACGTAGCATATATAATGCACATGATATTGTTATCAGATTCATAACATAATACTGTAGTTATGAAATCATCCTTAATATCTTAATACATTCCAACTTTTTAATAGTCAAAAAATTCAAATTTTGTTAGTATATGTTTAGATGCTATAAAAAAAAAGAATTCAGTTAATAACTTCGGAAGACATGTATAGGAGTTTGATTGAAATAAAGACAAATTCTGAGAAAAACATTTACATTGAAGGAAACCAAATGAAAAGTAATAAAGAATTAAAGATTATTTTTCTAGAGTGAGGAACATAGTTAAAAAAAAAAAAAAAGAAGTAAGAGTGAGCCAAAATATAAATGATCCAACTTGGGCTTGGGCTACCCAAAATTTACCAATCATTGGCCTATGTTTCTAAAATTAAGGTTTACTTTCAACTAAGCCATGTTCTCCGGTGGGACACAATAACACATACATCTTCTTAATCTTGAAAAGTTGAAACACTGTTTGCAGCCGTTGTTGGTCTTCAAAATATATGCTCAAACCCTTCAAGCCAACAGCAGAAACCCAACTTCTGAGTGCTTTCCTTCATACTCAAAACATTTGATTATCATTAGGGGTCTTCCACATTTCAAGAATATCTGGGTTGCATTGATCATACTTTCCTGTTTTCTCTTTGGGTCAGGAATTGTAAGCATATACCTTTATATTTTTATGTTGTTCCTCTTAGCTCTTGGCATAAAAAAATTATTCTACTAAGGAGTTTAATTTATTTTAACTTTTTTAAAGTTTTTTCTACTTTGATTTCATGCCTTTTGATATTGAGATTAGAAGGATTTGGATTTGCATGATTCATTTAATACTTAAGTGCTTATATAGGGACTTCAAATAGGACTTTTGTGTTATATAGCAAATTCTATAGTGCACAATGACTGCTCCATCTTCGTCGTTCTCATGCTCGATGCATATGGGAGTGTCTCCTCCCAAGATGGCCAAATCCCCTGTATATAATTGGTGCTGTCAGCCACGGAGTTATTTGAAGTCAATATGCTGTGCCCATTCCAGTTTTTCTAAAAATTTGAAATGTTTGCACGAAGAAGATGATGGGATTCAGTGCCAGGCTCTTCACGTTGAAAATGCACCCTCCTTCTCAGTGGGGCAGAAATCTCAACTTAATGATGTGATTGATGCTCAGCAGTTTGACAGAGATACTGTCAATGCCATATTTGAAGTTGCAAGGAGCATGGAGAATATTGAAAGGAACTCATCTGGGAGCCAAATTCTGAAGGGCTATCTCATGGCTACCTTGTTCTCTATGAGCCCTCCACTAGAACCAGACTTTCATTTGAGTCTGCCATGAAAAGATTAGGTGGGGAGGTCTTGACAACTAAAAATGCAAGGGAGTTTTCATCAGCAGCTAAAGGAGAGATCCTTGAAGGTGCGTCCTTAAAACTATGATTACCAACTGTTTTGTGGGTTGATTGTTTGATCTGAAATTGATTTCAGTGGAACTTTTACTGGCAGATACTATAAGAAAAGTTGAAGGTTACTCGGTTGTAATTACTGCGGCACTTTGAAAGTGGTGCTGCCAGATGAGCTGCAGCTTCTGCTGGCATTCCTGTAATCAATGCAGGGGATGGTCCAGGATCAACGAATTTGCCATGGTACAGTTTAATGCTGCAAATTGCAAATGCAATGCTTCATTGAGAAAATCAATTAGATAGGAAGATGATACATTGGTCCAACTAATCATGAGTATATTACCCCAGCTATATGGATAGAGAACTATTAAAATCAAAAACTTGGACCTCTTCATCTCCATTTGTGCTATTTGCTTTACTAACTACCTTTTGTTAGAGACATGAATGAACTTTTTGCTGTGATAGAGAACATTTTGCTGCTGAGCAATTTTGTGAAAGCGTGACTATAAGTTCACTGAACCAGTTTGTTGCCAACGATTCTTTGGTCCCAAATCAGACTTTTAAGCAAAGGATACAAATTTTCTGTACAAAAATATGTTACATTGCCACATAAACTTTTAGGGTGTGCTTGTTTGAGGAGGTGGAAAATGGGGTGATGAAAAATCTACAATGCAAATTGCTCCCTCACAAAAATGTAGTATGGTTGAAAGTAGATTGGAACTCATTTACACTCCACTCAATAAATTTTGGCCACTAATGATTTTACACCCATTACCAAGCAACAATGAGTGAAAATCAAAACCTTTCCATCCCACTCTATTTTCACTCTCCTCTCAACTTTCCACCTCCTCAAACAAGCACACCCTTAGATAAAGCCCTTATATTTTGCTGCTGCAGTCACAGGGTAGATGAAACCCAACAAACCAGCTACTTCTCCATATAAATTTCTGAGAAATTGAAATGGAGGAGGATTCAGGAGAAAGCATTTGCAATGACCTAGGTTATTAGCGTTGAATATAATCACTTATGACATCCATTCAGGACATTGCATTCGTTCTCAAGTGGAAAAAATAAAATAAAATCTCCTCTATCTATTGCCAAATCTGTAAGAAATAACAACATATTAGCCGGTTATAACAACATATTATGGACTTTGTTCTACAAGTACCTTCAAGTCTTTTGCTTACACTTACAACGACTTAGTTTTCCCCTTTATTTTTTCTTGGAACAGCAATAAAATATAGACAAAGGGAGATTTTATATCTCTTGCTTCTACATTTATTATTATTTTATAATAATTCAAATGATAAATGGATGTTACTGTTTTGCATTGTCTCGTGATTGAATGTTTAATCATGGTAAAATGCTGCAAAAGAAGTTAGAGTTCAAAATTCTTTTGCTTTTCCAAACTGCTCAGGCTCTGTTAGATGTTTATACCATTGAAAGATAGATCAGAAAACTGGATGGAATTAAAGTTGGGCTTGTGGGAGACCTTGCTAATGGGAGGACTGTTCGCTCCCTAGCATACTTAATTGCCAAGTACTAGCATGTGAAAATCGATTTTGTCTCTCCTGATGTGGTTAAAATGAAGGTAACTGTTGCAAATCCTAGTTGTGGTTCAGTAGAACATGATCTGTTAGAAAAACTAGAGGACATGAGTTCTGATAGTTTCTTTTATAGGATGTCTGACATCAAATGAGTGGGGTAGGAAGAGAGTGCTGATTTGATGGAAGTGGCTTCTAAATGTGGTGTGGTTTATCAACTCGCATTCAGAGAGAAAGATTTGGAGAGAGAATTGACCTTTATGAAGAAGCTAGAGGCAGGTACATTGTAAATCAAGATGTTCTGAAGGTTATGCAAAAGCATGCTGTGGTTATGCACTCTCTTCCAAGACTTGACGAAGTAAGCACATAAGCCATGTCACGTGATACTTGTACTCTCGTTATGAACGTGAGCATTAAGTTTGCATAAACTAACAAGTTTAATTTTGATCCACTGTTAATGTAAAGTTTTTTTTATACTATCATACTTTGGCATCAACTAACTATTCGAAAAACTTAAACTGTTAGGTAAAGACACATGAATGATTTTATATTTTTAACACGCCTCCTCACACAAAAGTCCTTTGATATTGAAGCGTGGACAATGCACGAATTTAGTCATAGAAGCTCTGATATTATGTCATGAATCAACTATCTCAACAGCTTAAGTTATTAAGTGAAGACACATGAATAATTTTATATATTTAATAGACTTTTTATACTGTTGTTGACATAGTTAGACTCTTTTGATAATAAAAAATTTTTTATACCGAAAGTTAAATCCTGAACTAAATTGGTCCCTTAATTTCATGGAGATCACTGTGAATGTTGATGGTGATGCAAGAGCTGCTTACTTTAGGCAGGCAAAGAACGGTCTATATATTAGGATGGCTCTGTTAAAAGTTTTGCTTGTTGGGTGGTAAGGGTGCAATCACTTTTAAAAAGATTGGGACGATCCAATCTCAACTTTTTTCACTTGTGATCTTTGTTTCCTTTCCTTGTCTTTCTCTATTTTTGTTTCTCACATCTGAGTAAATATGAAACTTTCCAAATTAATATACAGTAATGGAAATTATTTCATTATAATTTTTAAAATAGAAGGTTTAGATTTATTTAAAAATGATAGAAATCACAGTATCACGTCAATAAAAATTACATGCGCTAGTTACATGATCAAGTTTCTATTAAGTGACTTAATGGATAGTGGATTAAATGATCAATTTGGATAATTCTTATAATTTGAGTATTAATTAAGATAATTTTAAAGTTTGTAGTGATGATTTGTTAATGACCTAAGATTTAGTGGGTGTTAGTGCTCTTTTCTCCATTATTTATATTTATGAAGAAAAATTGTGATTGATATAAATTGTTTGTTTTAATTTGATAAATAACATTTATACTATATTAGGTAACTTATATTTGATTGTTTTTATTATTTTAATTCGTACTCTAAATAATCACAGTAAGATAACATATAACGTAAAATCACGATTCAAAACATTTAATTAAAGACACATAATTATGAAAAAATATATAAAATAAATATCTATTTTAGTCTTTTAAAGATATAATGACATCAATTTAGTTATTTAAAAAAATTAACATAAATTTAGTCTCTCAATCATAAAAAGTGATATCAAGATAGTCTTTATATTATAAACATATTAATGGTACCTTTGATAAAAGGACTAAATTAATGTAACTTTCTATTATTGAAAGATTAAATTATTGTCTTTTTCTATGATTTAAGGATTAAAATTATGTTAACTTTCTTTGGAAAACCAAATTAATATTACTTTCTACTATTTAAGAATTAAATTGATATCAACTTTTTTTAAAAGACTAAATTAATGTTATCTATAACTTTGAGGAATTAAAATGAATGTTTACTAAAAAATATAAAAAATAATTTAAAATAATCTCATATCAAAATAAAAAATAAAAATATGTTGTTGTATATTTAATTCATAAATTAGGTTATCATTACAAAAATATGTATAAATTCTATTGAAATTTATTTTTTACAAATACTAATATACAAGTACTAGCATATAATTAGTTTATAAACTAATTTTAACATTACAAAATATTTATAAATTAAATTTAAAAATTCACAAATATTAATATGCTAACACTTACAAAAAAATTCATAAATTATATTAATTTTTTAATTATAAATATCAAAATGAATCCTTTTAAAAAATCATACTCTAAATTGTCTATTTAAGAGTAAATAGTTATTTTAATCCTCCAAAAGTGTATAAGTCTTCATATTGTTCCTTCATTGATGGTTGACATCAAATTAGTCTTTTAATGTCAATTTATGTTATTAAATTAGTCTTTAAAGTAATATTAAAGTAATCTTAAAAAGAATTAAATTAATAAAAATAATTGTTTCTAAAAAATCAATTTGATGTCACATGTACACGAAGGACTAATGTGATGTTGGAGCATATTTTTGGACAATCAAATGAACATTTACTCTAATTTGTGTGGGTGTTATAATTTTTGTTGATGATGATAACTCTTTTTGTTTTTTTGTATTTTTCATATTCTTTTAACATAGCTATAACGAGTAATGACGGTTGGAAGCATAAAAATATCAGTTATTATTCACATGTGATGCACGGATTTATATATATTTTATATTATTTAAAAAGTTATCTAAAAAAATTAATTTTTTATTTAAATTATTTTCGTTCATATTAACATTTTATGTACTTATCTTAAAATAAAATCAATTTAAACTTTTTTTACTAAAAATAGTTTAATCTTGATTGTGTTAATATTTATTATACTTATCTTAAAACAAAATTAATTTTAATTTTTATACTAAAATAGTTTCATCTGAATGTATTTGTCTTTAAAAAAAATTTAAAATTAAGATATAAAAATAATAATTTTATTTAAATTATATGAATATTTAGTACATTTATTTAAAAATTATGAAAAAAAAATTAAAAATATAATATAATACTAATAATTTCATTTGAATTTGAATTGAGTTACTCCTTCTGTAGGAACATCTAGTTTTTCTCTATCTATACATTCTCCGATGTACAGTTAAAAACGGCAGTGTTTAACACGCCGCACCAGGTTTTGGCAGAAGATGCTTCGTCACGACCCATGAGGCGGTTGGCGCCTAAAAGGGAGTGAGGTTCTGCAAAACCCACGATGAGTTTGCCGATAACAGCCTCGCAAATTTGAACTTTTTTCACTTCCAATGGAGGAAGCTCAATTGGGTTCCTCAAGACCCTCTCAAACTCTAAAGGGTTTCCCTCCTTACCGTCGATCACATTTACGGAGCCAAACTTACCGCACCCTGGTTCGCATCCTTTCCCACCGCTACGACGACTCCCACCTTTCTGGTTCCGGTCAACTTCGTAATGCAACTCAGGATCTCGAAGTTCCTGGTAATGGAAATCGAAAGACTTCTTTTTCTTTTTTTTTTTTTAAAAACAAAATTTAGTTATTATTATTATTATTATTATTATTATTTTAAAGTTCCCAGTTATTGTACTGCTTTAGATTAGAAACTGAAATTTAAGCTTTGGTTATGGATTAATTTGCTGTTGGTTTCAATTTAATTGCACACTTCTCATATTTATTTGCCCCTCTTTAATTTTTTTTAAAATTTATTTTTTCTGTTTCAAGATAATGGCATTGGTACAGTGGGGCAAGAAAACCAGAAAAAGGAGTCTGAGTGCTTTGAACTTGTTGGTTCTGAATTCATGGATCCCAAGGATTCTGTACCCCAGAAAGAAACACCGGTCCAAGAGACCATTGAAGGGGTTGAAGCCCAGGGCAGAGAGTTTAGTACCAATAAGATGAGTCTAGATGATATAGAGCTTATGATGGGAATAGAGGAAGTTGAGGACTCTTCACAAAGATGTGTGGAGGCTATGTCTACGCAAGCGAATGGTTTTAATAAGGAGCAGAGGCTAATGGATGAGTTGGAGCTGATTGTGAAAGGAACTGAAAATCTTGTTTGTGATAGTGGTGTAATCCCCTTGAAGTTGGGATTGTATGAGAAACAGAATGGCAGCAGTAAAGTTGAGTTGATGGATTACCAAGTAGAGCAGGTTGAATTTCAGCATTCTGATGTGAACAAATCTGGAAATGCAAGTGAGTTGCAAGTACAAGGAGAACTTAATCATCATGCCTCAGAAGGACAAACCTTTGCATCAGTAATTAGTACATCGAGTGTTAAGCATGAGAGACAGCAAAAGGAAATGGAATTGGTGAAATCAGTTTGTGCTGCAATGGGCTCTCTTCCCACTACTGAAGAGGGTGAGTTTGACAAGGAAGAAAAATGTAATCAAAAGGTTGCTGGAGCAATGCACTTTTCTTTAGATCGGGATATGAATAGTGAAGCATTGAATTTATGCAAAGATGGTGGATTGCTGGATGCTGCTAATTTGGAAGATAAACATGAAATGCTGGATGATGAAGAAAAATCAGAAAAATCAATTTGTGCAAATGATGCAACGAATTCTTCCAATCATCTGATTGAAAAAGGAGATATAGAAGAGGGAGAAATTTCTGGTGACTTTGGAATAGATGGCAATTCATTTGATATATCTTCTGCAGATGCTTTAATTTTACAACAGAAGGAAGTAGCTGAGGTTCAGAAGCCCAAAAATGTAATTGACAACGAGGTACTTCCTGGTAACACTTGGAATGGAGAAAAGGAAGAGGGTTATGAATCTAATTCCTTTATGGTAAACGCACTTCAAAATGCCAATAACTGTGGAGAAGTGGAACCTAGGACTAGTGATAAAATTGGGATTGCATGCGGAGTTGAATTAGCAATCTCTCAGGAAACTATTAAATATGATAAGGCAGGTGACTGTGGTTCTGTGCTCAAGCCTGGAAGTAGTAAAGACAGACACAATGGAGGTAAAGGGGCCACTGATTTGCCAATGGCTTTAGCTCACAATCAAGTCTTGCTCAGAGGTTTCTTGGAAGAAGACACTACCAAAGATCAAGAGAACTCATCTGCAGTAATGGTATGGTTTTCACCTGAATCATTCGGCAAAATATGCAATGGAATATTTCGATCTTCTTCTGGTAACATTGCAATTAAATATATCTGCTATTAAATGATATGCTTCATTTTATTTTAGTTGCTTTCAAGTTATTTCTTGGTATGCATCACCATTGATGAATGGAAGATTTTGATTGCGCGAAGGTCCTTATTTTTGTTATTTCTAGTTTATTGAGTAAGTTTAAAGAAAATCATATTGATTTATCTTGGGCTTGGGCTACCGTCCCCCTCCCTCCCCCCTACAAAACAAAAGTAGTCTTATTTATGTTTAATATCTATATCCCAAAGTCTATTTGTATGTTTTTCAGTTCCCATGAATTTTTCCAATTTGTTTGCAGTATTCGAGTGTTTGAGAAAAAATAATAAAAAAAAATGAAATTATGATTATGAATATTTTATGGTCAACCATAGGTTTGGGCATCCAATGTGGAGTTCCATAATGTAGACCAATTATTTAATGATTTTAAGATGATTGATGTTAAGTTTTTCAAATTTTGTTAAATCAACGAAATCAATGACAATACATCTCTCTTTCTTGTTGCTTCCTTTGTTCCTCCCCCTTCCCCTTTAGGTATATGTTTATATACACTTTGCAAATGTGTCACTCCATTATGCACATCCATATGTAGAAAACTTAGGTACAAAAATAATTTGCTCTCTTTACTCTGAGAGTCCTAGCTGGTGCAGATTTATATACAGACTTACAGTGCAGTATAGACTCAATTGTTATCATTTGTTAATTGTTGATCATCTGCAGCAAAAGGTGGATGTCAGCAGTAAGAAAAAGCGTGGTCCTGTTTCTGAGGGAAAGAAAGCTAAAAAAAGAAGGTATTCTTCTGATATTGTTGTTACTTTTTATTTTTTGATGTTGTATTATTGTTCTTAACTTGTGATATGGATTTTGAAGCTAGTTAATTTAACCTCCTTTTGAAGTCATCTCAACATCAGTTAATTAATTTTCTGTTATTTATGGAGAATAATCAATAAATCTTTATGTTTTCAATATGTGACTGATTTCTTTTTTGATAAACTTTATTCTATAGCTAAAGAAACGAAAGAAGCGGGCAGAAAAGAACAGACAACTTGGTGTTAAAAGGTTGAAGTTGCATCCAGTACAGAAACCGAAAACTATCACATATTGCCGCCATTATCTCAAGGGAAGGTGCCATGAGGTTGTCATATAACTCAATTATATTGAACAGTGAAATATTTTTCACTTTATACATATATGGAATAGGTCATCTTTTTTCTTATTGTTTTTAGTTTTTGCTATTATTTTACCGTGGGCCATTATACAATGCATCAGAGTATTTCTTAGTCTGGTGTTGATACTTCATTTGATTTTGTGATTCAAGAGGGTAATTGATATATTCATTTCTTCTAATTTAGAACCTATATGAAGTTCATTTATGTTTGGGATTAACAGTACAATCCTTCTCTCTAAAGAACAAGATTGTGGAAAATCTAGGTTTAATATTTGTTTGTTATGCGAGAAGATTTCCAGATATTTGTTTGTTATGCAAGATTTCCAGATTAAAAAGTTAAGTTAGAAATCCTGTAAAGGTTCTTCGTTTTCAATATTTCTATTATGTAACACTTTGAATTGGCCTGAATCCTTGTAAATTTGTTCAATGTCATAGTGTCAAAAAGTAGCCCATCTCATTATAAGAGTAGTGTATTCTTGCAATTTTTGCAATATATATTATATTCAGTATATTGATAAATATCAAATTATTCTAACCTCATGTGCTCTCGCCTCCTTCAAAACAAATTTGACAGGGTGACAAGTGCCAGTTTTCACATGATACAGTGCCTTTGACAAAATCCAAGGTATTCCTATTTGGCTCTTTTTGAATTTTACTCCCTATTAGTTTTTTCAGCAAGTTGTAACAAGAATCAGGAATTTTCCTATCAACTAGGCTTTCTAAAATTGACAGAACCATGTATTGATTTTGGAATTGCAGCCATGCTGTTATTTTGCACGTCACTCTTGCATGAAAGGGGATGACTGCCCTTTTGATCATCAGCTCTCCAAGTATCCTTGCAGTAATTTTGTGTCCAGAGGTTCTTGCAGCAGAGGTGATGCTTGTATGTTTTCACACCAGGTACCACATCCACTTTATATGACTTCACTTTTTGTTAATGACTTCATTTGGATTGAACTTAATATAAAAATGGCATCAATCAAGTATTTTTTAGATATATGCATCTGCATTGTATAATTATTCTTACGTAGATTGAAATGGACTCTTTCTTATTCAGGCACCAAGCAAGCAAGATATTCCTATGCCTTCAAATGTTTGCAGACCAGAGTTGAAGCTTCCACTCCTGTCAGGAAATACAAATTCAAGTATGCCACTTAACAACCGTGGCTGTAGTTCTTTCCCACCGAACCACATCTCCAACTCTGTGGGAATCCATTCTCACACCAATGCAGAACATGAGGTGACAGACACTGTACAGAAACAACCTACACTGGCACCCAAAGGAATTAGTTTCATCAATGTCGCAAAATCATCATTTCTAAGCCCTGCTACATTGAAACAAGGCACGGTGACTCCAAACAAGGAAAGTCTTGTCCAAATTGGGACCCATGCAGACCAAAGTGCATGTGGCACAGCTCAAAACTTGGTGGAGACTACTAAGAAATTGCCCGCGGTGGCACCTAAGGGAATTAACTTTCTTTCTTTTGGAAAAGGTCCTGTTTCCAGTTTTAAAAGTTCTATTAGCTCCTTTTTAAATGGGGAAAATGGTATCAAGCTGCCTCAGTTAGACAATTTTGGTTTGGCTGAGCAGGCAAGTTCATCTCTAAATAAAGATGATTACAGCAAAGTTGGTGATGGAACAATGCGATGTGTACAGCAGACTGCTCTCTTCTCAAATGAGACTTCGGAGAAAAATCAATCTGTGGCAGAAGGAATGAATTTGAATTTTCCAGGGAAAGCTTCAATAAATTATTCTACTACCGATATACAATGTAGCTTGTACTCTCATGGGGATCACAGCCATAGTAAATCAGTTCAAGAGGGAGTAAAGGCTTCTGATAATTCTCAGACTTCAACTGTGACCTCATCTATGCTTCCAGTTTCTCCATTTGTTTCACATCAATCTTCAGAACGCTTAGCATCTAGATATCATAAACATGCATCAAACTCAGGCCATAGGGCACTCTTATCAACTTTAGCGTTTGCAGCAGAGCATGAATCAGATATTAAGATGAAATGCTTTACTGGTGCTTCACCTAAATGATTAGAGGAGAATAAGGAAATCAATAATAACAGTTTTCCTAAAATAGTTTTGGAAAACCAGAGGTTTCAAGCTATGAAGCTCTTGGTGATTGGATTCAATGCACTTCCCAGCTGACTGGAAGATAACCAGAGGATTGTTTAGTGGTGTGCTGTGCTGTAGTCCTTCAGCAGCTTAACTTTGGAACTATTTATTTTTCTTGCTGCATCATTGCAGGTATAGCAGAACTTATTGCTAATGTTAATTTCTTCTCATTTAATATCTGATGGTTAGTGGGTTAGACCAAATGGTTTCTCTCAGGCAGAATGTATTTCTTGACTATAGTAAATGGAGTATGATTGCTTTGAACATGATTTCAGATTGCTGGTCTTGTTGCAGTTAAATCCTTAGTTAAATTGTGGTTTTAACCATTATAAAGTTTAGTACAGTATGGTTTCTATGGTCATTATGTTCTGCTGTTTGTAATTCAGTAATTTATTGCTGACATTGTAGGTCATGCTGGTCTTTATGACAACAAATTTGCTGAAGTGTTAGATAACGAGGATATCATCAACTACCTGTCACTCCTGCAATATCTGCAAATGTTCTTACTTTTGGAAATGATTTGAAGTGGTTAATTGATTTTACTTTTATAGACCTATCATTCATGCTCTTATTTAGCCTAGTCCTCTGTTGCTTCTGCAGGTAAATTTGGATAAGTTGGTGGCATCTTATTATTTATTAGTATATTACAATTTTTCATGAGTTGTTAATTGTTTAATTTTTGTTCTACTTATAATTCTGCAGGTAAATATCTTTATTTAAAACAATACTAGAAACCTCCAACTCCAAGATAATTTGGAAGAAATGCTGAAGAGAGAAGGTTGAAGCATTATGGCACTGATAGATGCAGTGGTCTTTTTGCTGCATCACCTTAATGTAAATCTGGACTCGAATTACAATTTTTTATCCCATCAAACAGTAACCGGAAACAGATTTGCAGACTTCTGCATTTGGTGTTAGTATAAGAGAATTTATTTGTGCGCATGGATTTTCCATGGAGAATATGATTGCAGATAGTGGGTTGGGTGGAAAGTAAGGATGGAGTAAACAAGGGTGACAAAAGATTGTAAAATCGAAAATTATTTTGAAGAATGTACTTTTATAATGATAATTGCAACCATTAGCGGGAGTAAATTATAATGGAATTTTGTGGAGATAAAAGTGCTCATTTATTGCCCTTCTCATTTCAAGGAGTAGAAGTCCGGAATTTATTTCCAACCCCCCCCCCCCTCCCTCCTTCTTTCCAAGGATAATATTCATTCATAACAAAATTAGGTAGCACTTACAATCCGGGTATCAATTTGTGCCGATGAGACTACTCAGAATCAAGTTAAGGCAGGGACATTATACTATATTGTTTGACCCTAATTCTAATCGTATCATTTGTTTATTTTCAATGCATTTATTATACATATGTTTACACTGTTTATCAAATCTTTATCGATTTCTAAAAAATTTTAAGAATAGCAACGTTTCAAACCTTGTTTCTACGAAATAAATTTAATAACAAAGTAAGGATGTCATTTTTCACCTGCCTCTTTGGGTACCAGTCCCACCAAATTTAAGGACAGGTTAGGATTATATCTTTTTGCAGGGTAAGGTGCATGCAAATAGAGGATGATATGCTTCATCTCATCTGGCATTCTTATTTATATTAAAATTATATTTAAAATATATTTTAATTTAAAAATTATGTTAATTACTTATTTAAATTATAAATAAAGGTACAAGAAATATTTTTTTAAAACGTGTTTTTCAAATTTATATGAAATGATGATTAATTTTTAAGATTATGATCGATTGTAATATAAATTTATTTGAAATATTTATAAATGTAAGACAATGCAAGTTTCATAAGGGCGAAGTTTGATTTTTGAAACCCAAAACTCATGAGACGAGTATAAACAAGCTGTATTGTATTTTGAAGAAGACAAGGTGAGGTCAAGTTAGGTAAAAACTCATCCTTACCTACCCCATTATCATCTCTACAGCTGATTATAAAAACATCAAACTTCAAGTAAAACAATATCCATTTCCCAAACTCCCAGATTGTATTATCAGACTCAAGAAGCTCAAGTGTTCAATTCATCAAGGGCAAACTTACTAAATTGGGCCTCTTTATTTAGTATGATTTATTTTTCATAAAAAATTTGTATTATTATAATATAAATTCTAATAGGATAAAAAACAAGATTACCCAACCCCATATATGAAAAATATGAACCCTGTAATGCAGATTTAATTCTGGCCCTTGTTCATGCTTCGTAAACATTTACAATCCATGGAGTCTCATTGGCAAATGTACGCTAGCCACAAATTCGATTGCATTACTACTGGAGCATGCATCGATTATTTGTTTTCTTCTATATGCTAATGCTCACTTAATATTGACATCACCTTCGAAATTGCGCCAGGTCCCCTCCCCCGGACCATTGCACTGTACTTAAAATTTAAGTAACATTGATACATTGTTTATATATTTTTATGCGTATGTATCTGTGTGTGTGTGATTTTTGTCAGCCTTATTTACCATACCCTTCTTTTCTCAACCCAAAATCTTTTTTTTTAATGGCAAGGAATATTTCCTTAGGGTTCGACTCATTTGAACTACTCCATAAACTTAATCTTCCTAAATCAAAAGTAATAATGATATGACTGTTCTTATGAAATGTAAAAACCCAAAATGATCATGGAAAGGTGACTTCTATAATAAATTATACTGTCAATTGGTAAATAAGATAGATGAAGCAACCTGCCACTGCCAGCTACAACTGCTGCCGAACGTTAAACAGTTACCTATGCGAAGGAATTCTTAAAGAACTTGCAATTCAAAGGTCCAGAGTAACATCAATTGCCTACAAAAGAAGCAACAAGGCCAAATAAAATACAGTATAAAGAACGGCCATGTGTATACACCAACAAATGGCAAACATCAAGAAGCTACCCCAAAAAAAATGCAATATATTCCCTTTTTCTTTTCAAGATTTTCCTCTCCATTTAGTTGCACGAGGAAAAACGAAAACAGCATTACAATAAAATGTAAAAAGAAATAATTTCAAGGCAGGAGTATAACTTGATGGAAGTATAAATACACCACTAACCTGGTGAGCTAATATGTAGGGAAGTTTGGATCCACATTGTGGGACCAAGACTCTAGGCCCCCAATAATATCTTTGGCAGAAGTGAAACCCATTTTCTGAAGATACTGAACAGCCCTTTGAGAATCATTTCCCCTTCTGCATATTACATACAATTGCACGCTTGAACCAGAAACTACACCTATGTCCTCTTCCTGTTTCTTCAAAGCTGATGATACTTCCGGCAACCTAGCCTCCAAAGTTGAGAGTGGAATGTTCAGGGACTTCGGAAGAGATACAATCTTAAAATGGTGAGCTGGTCTAACATCAACCAGCACATGTGGCTCCCTGTTTAGAATTCTTTCACTGTATTCCTTGCTGCTGATTCTTGACTCAGTGGGAAGTAAACTTAACTTCAAAGGAGACTGCATATGCATGGAATGCTTAATGATATTGAAAATATTATTGCTCCTTTTAAAACCAAGGAGATTTGGAGGCAAATGCAGGGTTTAAATTCCATTCGCATTAGTTAGATAATAATGCATTTTGGCAAAAATCAAGTTCATTGGTGAGAACAATACAGACATAGGAAGGCAGACAACAAGTAAAACGTAAGCTTGTTCCAAGTTCAACTGGCACTCTGCTTGGCTTGCAGCCTTTAAGCTGCCTTGATATCAAAACGAATTCCAAATATTTGTGACAAGTGATTTCACTTGGATCAACCTAATTTCAACCCTAACAGTAAGGTAATGTTTGGCAAATTAACAAAGTGTATGTGCCTGTTTGGTTTGTCACCAAAAGCATGGTGGCAGTGAAAATAATTGATTCTAAAAGTAATTGATGTGTTTGGCTATTATTTGAAAATCAATTCTCACAAATTTCTAGGTTTTAGAATTGATTTTGAGACAAGTAGAATTTTCTTGCTTCTCTGGTGAATAGAATTGATTCTAGATATGGGACTCACAAAATTTTCAAAAGTATACCTATTATTATATTTCAAAAGTGATGCTATTTTATCATTCAAACAAAATAAATTATTCTAAGTTAACTTCTGAAATATCATTCCCAAATGCAAATAAATTCTATTAACATCAATTCTTTTTAAAATCACTTCTACTAAAATCTAAACTAATGGAACCCTATATTGTCATAAGAAGCTTGAGTTCCATACAGGATAGAAGTTAGAACCAATCAGATCACCACTTGAAAATGGTATACAGAAACAGCAACTCAAAAATAATATATAGGAAGACAATTTTGTAGTCTTTTGAGAAGAATTTTATCTCCAACAATCTCATCCAAAATAAAGTGCGAAAGGAATTTAACGTTATTCAATTCTCGTCTAACTACAAGGAAGTGAAAGCTCAAGACAGGAGAAAAAGAAATCATACCACAGATAAGGGAGTCTGAGTGAACTTCTCATAATCAAATTCTCGGAATTGCTTCTGGGTAAAGGTTGTATTTTCCCCACAAGCTTCACATTGCATAGACCTTCCTCTAATTTTGACCTGTGACATAAATATATAATCAGTATTTAAGATATAAGATCTTGTTATGGTATCATGGTCACAAAACTAGAATAGATAGTGTCGACCATATATTCAAACTGTAGCCTTGTGGGGAAAAACATTCTGACATAAAGTATGAGCTTTCATGCCTTATATTCTACTTTGAGACACAGAATTATATTGATTTTGATTTGGAACTGGAAAAATTGGAAGCCTCAGTTTGGTTTGGGTCAGAAGTCAGCAAGGTTGATAAGCAATTTGTTTTAGAATTTGTAAAGAAAAAGATCGGTGCATGCCCCTCCCATCAAACTGCACGACAATTATTGCAGTTTAAAAGATCAATATAATAATAAAGAAATGGTCCTCCTTCCAGAATGTAGGATTATAACATCTGTAGGCTTGGGATGGAAGGGTGAGACCTCAGTATGTACAAACCATGTTTATGGCTATAGGATTTCTCTCCCACTCTCCTATTTCTTCTTCCATCATCAACGAAATCTCAATAGCATTTAAAACAATTTTGAAAACCAAAGACCATCTTGGACAATATTTCAGGGTTGGCTAAGGTGGGCTTGGTTTCAACTTTCAAGCTGTAACCAGAAGCATCAAGTCCAGCAATCAAAATCCCAAGAAAGAGAAGAGCATCAAGCACATCCAGTGTATATTCTCCACTGGGAGAAAATAAATTGGGATCGAAAGAGGTACAAGAAGCTAATATTGCTGTTTCACTTTGACCAACCTTAGAACATTCCCAGAGAATTAGCTCTGTCGTTCATATCCTATGATACCAATCAGCAGTTTCACTAGCCTCCGCTATTTGATTGCTTGTTACCACCCAAAGGACAATAACACCCTTGAAAAATAAATCTCCAATTGGATGTTTATATGTTGCACTTTATGGTATAGCAGTCTCCACAAAATTTATATTCACAATTTTGTGTATACAGAATACACTATTTGATGAAAGACAATAAGAGAAATAAATAGAACTAAGGAAGGAAATGAAAATATGGAGAAGAGCGAGGAAGAGGGAAGACTTTAGAGAGAAATAGAAGAAAGAAGAGGGAGTCAGGGAGAAAAGCAGAGGGTGAATCTGGACAATTAATAATAATATTAATTCATCAAAAGCTAAGAACTAAGATATATATCCTTAAATAGGAAAACCTTCACCCAATTAGTCCTAATACCACCAGGATACAAAACCCTAACTTGACCACAAAATTTTATTAAAATAAAAATCCTAATTATTAGAAAATCCTAAACAACCAAGCATCTAATAGATGACTCACTTCTGAAAAATTCTCAATACAAATATGATATAAATTCATAATCTTAATATTCTTTCCCCATACTGCATTACTCTTAATCATTTTCCATTACAATTATTTGAATTGTATCTTAATTTCATCTTACTAGACAACATATAAAATAATGACTAAACATACAATAAACAAGATGTGGAGTTGGAAACATACAATACGAATCCGTGCAGACAATGCATCAAAGAGAAGCATCCTTCCTGACAGTGGTTCACCAACTCTAGCTGCAATCTTAATGGCCTCTAGAGCTTGGAGACAGCCAATTATACCAGGAACTGAAAATGAACAGATCAAATACCAGAAAACATGAACAAATTGTAAATTTGTAATAGCAGGAAAAGATAGAAGGTCCAAATAAGAAGAAATTCAAGTTGAATGATGAGTAGTCACTAGTCAGTGTAGTCAGTGTCGCTGACAAAGATGATCAGAAGCCTCGTACCCAGTAATCAGGATTCAGCTAAATGAATCATAAATAAAACAACTTGAATATTCCATACCATGTCTTTTTTGCCATTCAGTAACCAATTTGAAATTATAATCTGCCTTATGTCCTAATTGCTTGTCATTTTTCCCACCCTCTTATTTACTTTGATTCTCCATTCTAAATTTTCTTTCTTGCATTGTATAGAATTTGACATTCTTGAGATTAGAAAGCCTTTTATGCTGGCAGTGAACCTACCAAAACTGTCTTCTTCAGCTAGATTTGATGGCTATCTAGACATAATGTGACTTCCATGTTTATACCGATTTTTCTTTTGCAACATGGTCAAACAATTAGACTCAATATTTGTTATCCCCAACAGAGAGAGCCAATAATACTATGACTCAGCTATGCAATGAATGCAGGAGTGCATAAGAATTTAGTCTTCTGGCTGACTTTGTTTATGGCTATATAAATATCTAATAGTCTAGTAATGAAAAAGTAAAACTGATTCAGCTCATGAAAACACAGATAAGTTTACCTGCTCCTAGAACTCCACTGTCAGCACATCTTTGACATGCTGTTGTAGGCGGTGGAGTTGGAAAAAGGCATCGATAGCATGGACCACCATTGTAATTGTAGACAGTGAGCTGCATAAGAAGTTTGCCATAAGTACATGTCAAATTTATATAATGTAATCAAGCACTGAGGAATACTTGTTCTAGTGGAAATGCTCCATGACACAAAAGTTAAATGCTAGCAAAAATATTTAGAGGTGTACCTGCCCTTCCAATCCCAAT
Organism: Castanospermum australe; assembly: GCA_019955255.1. Taxonomy (NCBI): domain Eukaryota; kingdom Viridiplantae; phylum Streptophyta; class Magnoliopsida; order Fabales; family Fabaceae; genus Castanospermum; species Castanospermum australe. Next base: position 214,971 of record NSJW01000051.1, read on the forward strand.
GCGGCACCAGATACAAGAGGCTGCATGTGTGTACACATGAAAACAATTAATATTAAAAAAAATTGAAATGAAGTAGCTTAATTTTTTTTTTATAAATAATATTATAAACACATGCACAAGAAAAAACGAAAAATATTTGAAACAAAAAAAAAATATTTGAAACAAAAAAATATTTTAACAAAAAAAAAAAAGCAATGTTTACCTAATTACCTCAAATAAATACAAGAAACCCATGTAATTGTAACTTTTCAAATTTATAATGAAATCTAAAATTTGATGCCTAGTGGGAACAATTTCAAAATGATTTTAGGGGCAATAACACACATAGCATATACACTCTTCGAAAGCTTTCGAAATTAATTGTGGCATTTGCCCCATAATCCATAGCATACATCTGCCTCGGCTCAGAAACCTAAATATTATTCATAGAACTTAATCTGCATGTATTTCTTATGATCACATGCGGAAGTTTTTATTTTGAAAACACATTACTTCATTATCAACAATTAACATAGATATCACACACATTAACAAACCAAACGAAAAATTTATGCCAAGTTACAAAATGCATTCGTGGAGTAACAAAAAATTTAAATTAACAAGGGACAAGCCCTATATGATACCAATTCAACTGGACAATTCATTCATACATCAAAGTATCAAGATTTACCTTTCCTAGTACCACACAGCAATCACTGATCATGTAGCGACTAGGAGCATTATCTGTTGCATCTACTATTATATCATATCTAACAAATGCTCAATAGTCAAGGAAATCATCAGGATTCTCATACCAAAAAGCAAAAACTTAAAAAGATAAAAAAAAAAAAAAGAATTATGAGGATGCAGTGGTACTATTAAGAGTGAAATGAAAAAGGTAAACATAGGAGAAAGACAGGCCTCAAGCAGCAAGAAAGGTCAAAGAACAATAATGCCGTTATAGCAAGGATACTTGCTGAGAATTTCCAAAGCATTGGAAGTCCGCAAAGCTTCTTCATGTTCCACAATTTGAATAGTGGAGTTGATCCTGATATTCAAAACATCTTAGTTCCAAGAACAGCAATACAACAATTACAAAAAATTGAAATAAAACTTCACATGGAGATTTGATTTCAGTTTCTCCATGAAGCTTGATGTGAGAAATTGTAAGTGAGAGAGCAACATACGAACGACAAGCAGCAGCAGCAGATTTCACTTTTGGCTGACCAATATACGTTTCAGTGTGGATAATCTGAAATGCAACATGTATCAGTCAAAGTTAGTAATACAAACAAAATCAGTAAATATACACACACACACAATGCAAGATACATGTTATCAACTTTAACAGGCAAAACTGCAAACACCTGAAGGTTGACACAGGATACATACAATCAACATGAACCTACTATGCCCCAAAAAAAAAAAAAAAATCACTTGTACCTGCCTATGCATATTATTCAGCTCAACCAGGTCATGATCAACAATACCCAAGCGGCCTAAGTAGAATGTTTGAAATGTAAGCTCCAAGAAGAGTAAGGATTAATGCAACAAACATTATAAGTGTCATATTTTACCAACACCACAAGCTGCGAGGTATAACAGTGCAGGTGAACCCAAACCTCCAGCTCCCACGACTAATATTGATGACTTCAAGAGATTTGCCTGCCCTGCACTCATTGGGCAATAAGTTAAGATATAAGGAAATATTTTTTCAGATTAAGGCTCTTTTGCTATTTTTTTTATTGGGTATATGAAAAGTTTAAGGGGAGGGGAGGCTACCCCATTCCAAGGCTAGGGCATGCCACAAGACTCAACGAGGGCTTACAGTGGTACCTAAAGATCATCTACTAATGAGGGATTCCAGTAGGATTTGAACCCAAGGCTTTTTGGAATTCGCTGTTCAATCCTACCAGTTGAGCCAACCCTCACTGGTAGTTAAGTTTAAACAATACATGATGTGTACTTCAAACTAAAAGTAAGCAGAAGGCAGTTAAGATTATAAATTATTTTCAGATTTGAGCTTATTCTAAAGCAATCAACAAATAGAGCAAACAGAACTTCACAGCATACAGCATACAATGAAGCAATCTGTCATTAATTGACATCATAATCTGTTGCTAGGACTTCGTGCAAACTTCAAAAGACAACTGGAGGCTCTGTATATTGGCACTGATCTCTTGACACCAATTAGCTGAGATTAACTAGGCAATTTGGAAAATAATAACTTTGAAGTCTTTAGAATCTGATCTTAATAACGCAAAGTATTACTCTAGCTGTTTCGTAACTTAATTAGTTCTAATTGTCCACCTTTCATCTTCATGTAACTACACATAAACACAGCCCTAGCAAAGAAAAACACTTATACAGAAGTACGTAACACGAGAAATTCATGAACAATGGGAAACCCAATGGTAAATTCATGCCACAAAAGTAAAAATTTTATTCTGAGTGGGTGGTCAAAACTTGAACTCACCAGACCAGCCTGAATCCCTCCTTCTTTAGAATGTAATTTAAAGAAGCCAACTATTGTTCCTACCCTGTTGTAACTTAAATTTGTTAAAATTGTTTGATTTTCAACTCAATGTAACTTGTTGTGATGTTTCCAAACGTGGGTTCATATGAATTAACTTGTATAACCAGATAAAAACACATTCCTAACAGAGCAAATCACTGTCACAGTCACATAAATATGAAGTGGTAAAAAGTGAAAAAGGAGACCTTGAACCCCAAAGGAAGGAAGCAAAAGGTGTCGACTGTATCTGTAAATCATGTCCGGGGTCAATCCGCTTGTGGAGCGCAAATTTATGGTCGTGAGAGGAGGGCAAGAAGAAGAGCCATTGGCTACGGTTTCGACGTCATTTTGGAGATTTATATCCCTGAGTTGGGCTTCAAGAACGGAGATTTTGTGCTCGATTGTGCTCTTGGCTTCCTTCAATGACTCGAGTTCGCGAAGAATCCGAGACGCATCGTTGTTGTAGCTTACCTTCGCCATTGACTCCATTGGCTAGTAGGAGCAGTGACCGAGGCAGAGACCAAGCAGGGTTTTGGGAAGACCAAAACAGGGTTTCCTGGTGAAATTTATTCACGAAGGAATAAAATTATTATAATATTGTCATGTACTTAAATAAAATTATAATATGAATAAATTTTTATTCATATTTTTCCTACTTGCTATCTAATCTTTGGTATTTTATATTGGGGAGTGTCATCATTTCTTGGGTAAAACTGTAAAAGATTTGTTTATTTTAATTAGTAGAGTGTGTAAAAAAAATTTTTCTTAATTTTGGTAACAAATGTACTCAAAAAATGTATTAGGTTTTACCAAAGGTGCAAGGGTTTGTTTGAAAACTCAGTTCAATCTTATTCAACATTGAAATTGATATGTCAAAAAGAAATTAAGTAAAAAAAGTATTGAAACATTAAACAACATTGGAAAACAAACTTCAAGGTGTTTGTAGCGAGATTTGATTCAAAAGACTAAATAATTTCTAAAACAAACTTTGATGTGACTTTAATCAATGCTCTTTCACAATTAATATTTGATGTTAAGATCGTTAAAATGAATTAAGTCTAATGGACTAACTTAAATAGTTTAACAAATAAGTTAGATTAAGTTAAAAAAATATATATTTTGTATGATTTTAGTCTAATCCTATTAAAATAATTTAAATTGGGCTAGCTCGGACAAGTTAGGCTAACTCAACAGGCTAAAAGTAATTTTTTTTTTGTCATAAAAGTAATGTTTAGGTGTCAACTACTACTTTAGTATAATAATTTTAATAATAACATGACTAATTACATATATGTATATATAATGGCTACTTTGTTAATCGTTATTTTATGACTTTATATTATTTTTTAATTACAACATTCATGTTGTATAATAATAAAATGAGTAAACTCCTTTTTGGTATTTTAAAGGTATAAGTGTCATCAATTTAAAAAAGTTTGTTATCAAATTAATTTCTGAATTTAAAATGTAATACCAAAATTATTCTTCTATATATGAATAAAAATTAAATTGATAAAATTTTAATGATTAAAGAACTAAATTAATAATAATTTAATATAATTAAAAGATTAAATTAATAACATGTTTCAATAATTGAGGAATTAAATTAGAAATAATTTTTTTGAATAACTAATATGATGTCACTTTTTTTATTCAAAAAATAAATTAATAATAAAATTTTTTAAAAGATTAAAGTGATAATACTTATATTTATAGAGGATAAAAAATGAATTTATTCTAATAAAATTAGTTACTTCATAAGAATAATAGATTTGGTTAAATAATTTTAATTATTTTTTATAGTACTAAAAAAAATATTGAGAAAAACCATTATAAAAAAAATTGTGTCTAGACAAATAAACTTGCTCAATTAGTCCCCCGCATACGACTGGATTGAACTAATTCAATACTAACCTAAGCCTATTCTGGCTTGGTTCAAAAAATGAATGGCTCGAATGGCCCAACGCCTCTACTTAATCTTATATCTAAAAATTAGTACCCACGTAAAGTTAATTATATTTGAGAAAAGCTTACACATTTTAAACACTTAAATAAAACTTAAGAATGTATCATAAATTTGAAATACTGAAGTTAAATGTTGACAATAATCTATTATTTAATTTAAACATCAATGAATCATTATTTGAAATTAAACCAAACTATAAAATGTAATTTGATAAGAGTAATGTTATATCGTCTTAAAACATTCTCTTAATTCTAATATTTAATATATTAAGTATATATTTAAATTATCTTATTTTATGATTAATATAGTTTATAATCAAAGTATTTTTAAAAGAATTTTTGAGAAAAAATATTTTTTTTAAAATTAAGCTATTTCTAAATATATACTAAGTATATATTAAATAAAAAAATAAAATATTTAATAACTTAAGAATATAAAAATAATAAATATTTATTTTATTTAATAATTAAAAAATTATTAAAAAATAAGTTAAAAAAATATAAAATTATTCATTCGATAGTATTCAATTATTACGAGTTGATGATTTGGTTTGATTTATAAAATATAAACTGTGATTTTGTTTCAAGTGACTCTTAAACTGAATCTGAATGTATAAGTAGTACTCACATAAGTGTAATTACTTGCAATGTCAAAAGCTTTACTTACAACATAGAGAAATACTCACATGGGCGGTGGTAAAGCTTTCCTTGCAATGTCAAAAGCTTGATCCTATTCAAAAATATTTTATAAAAAAAGACAATGTCAATATTTTCAATAAAAATTATCCTCACATGCAAATATTAATTTCATATTCGAATAATATAAAAATATCTCAGTAAAATCCAAAAAGAGAGTGGACGGAAAGTAAACATCCTTAACTGACCTGGAATCGCTTTTTAAGTTCAAAGATAAACAAAAGAAGAAAAAAAAAAGCTATTAACTTTAGACGGGGCATTGTGGTTGTTGGTTCCATAATCGACATCACCTACTTTGTCGGATCCCGTACGATAGTTGGATGATCATATCACTCTAAATAGAATAGCAACAACCAAAATAGCAAGGGTTGCCTTGATGCCATACACAGAATGATAAGAAGTAATCTTAGACCCAAAAAAAAAAAAAAAGAAAGAAAGAAAGAAAATAAATGCAAAAAGGTTAAGTGTAATGATATGGATCACAATACGCAGGGCTAAACCTAAAACAGCAATTTAATAATCTTATGCATCATTTTCAAAAGTAAAAATTGGTACTCTCTTTTATATATATATATATATAAATTTTTAAATCTAAATGTTTTATATAAATTTAATTCAACAAGTTATACATACGAAAACTTAATTATTTTGACTTTAAATTTGTTCTTCAACAAACGAAATTACTTGATATACTAGTTAAATATTTTCTAGTAAAAATGTTAAAAACTAAATTTTTCATACAATATTTTATATGAGGTCATTCCTAAATTTTTATTTTATTCTTTTAAAACCAAACTTATTGAGGACATTTTATAATAAGAGAGTACTAAAATAAAAAGTTAGTTAAATTCTTTTAAATCACAAAATGTTTCATTTTTTTTTAATGTAAACTAATGGTAGTTTGACTTTCGACTTGAATCTGATTACAAAATATTTCTAGTATATTTTTAACACTTGTTTTTAGTTTATTAAAAAAAATTTAAGTAAGCATTGTTTACATTAAATATTTTATTTAATAATTAATATGTATAAAATTTAATAAATTATGTTATAAATGTATTTTATTTTTTAAATAAATAATAACATATATCAACTGTTAAATAATATATTTAAGATAGACAATTCTTAGTTAGACATTCCTTTTTAAGAGAGTTAATCATACTAGATGATTCTTAATGTATCCTAAAAAATAATTATTAGCTTTTTATTAATTTTTTGCTTCAGAATAGTAGCTTGTCTTAATTGAGTAGTTTTATAGAAGTTGAGAAGGAAATGTCCAACGCATACATATACAGAGACAGATACAAACGAGTATTGATTCAGGTTACCTGCAGCCTGCAATCTTGTCCTTTTGGTTTTGGGTTGCATGAAGTGGCTGGTTTCAACGACAGCACGTGCCTATCATTTGCTTCCTCCTACGGACACCTCCCACTCCCTCTCAACTACAATATTTTTGCCTCCTCGTCTCTGTCAAACCAACATTTGCAGCCAAGCACCATGGGTGGTGGCCAATTCCTCACTCTTCTCCATGCCTCTTCACGTTCTTCCATGGTGAAGCCCAGCAGGCCACTTTTCTACAACCCCATTAAGGTACATCCTCTCTAATTTTCAACCTCTGTGTGCTTTTGATTGATTCTTTAATTTGTCTGCTAGGAACTCTATTTGCTTCTTTGCTGTAGAATTGCTAATTTCTGTAAGCTACTTGCTGTGGAAATTTTTTCCTTTCTTGTGTAACCGAGTAGGAAATTAAATTGGAGAAAGCAAATATGGGATTGTGATTGTTTTGAATTTCAATTTGTCTTTGGTTGACTTCAAGTGTTAGTTTTGGTAGGTGTTTTCAGTGGGAAGATTACATGTATTTAATGGAAGGTTTTTCTGCATAATCCAGTTATTGGAAGTGGACATTAAGGGTTAAGAAGTGCATCAAAACCCACAAAGAAATTAAAGTTTTGTGCTTGTTGAATTTGAAAATGCAATCTCTACTCAAATGGGTTTGCTATATAAGTGTAATCAAACCGATTAATTTTATGTCTTAACACTATGCAATAGTTTAATGGGATCAAGAAATAGTGTCATATTCTGTTATTTAATGAATGAACCATGCATATTAGAACTATGGGCAAGCAAACAAGGGAAGCCATAGCCGTTTGATGGAAGAGAGGGCACCTTCCACGGCTGAAGAATTCCAGAGAGTTGCAGAGGAGAAGGCCAGGGAAGCCCAGGGAGGGGTGGCAAGTCATACTGCTGAGAAGGCATATGATGGTGCTGAAGAGGCTACTGTAGGTGACTCAAAGGGTGAATCAGTCAAGAAAGGGTACAAAGACCATGAACCTGGGCCTGATTACCGCCGGAGGGGGTGATTAGGAACCAGCTGACTGAACTCTGAGATAGCTGTATATATATGCAGACAGAATAAGGTTGTCTTGTTTTCAAAGTGCTTGTTTGTTAGTGTGTTCAGCAGCAGAAGAGACCAACTATTTGAAAGCTTTAGTCTTTGTTTTAGTGATCTTATGTCGGCTCTCTATTATGAATCCACTCGTCTCATGAATAATGAACTGATTCGAAATGCTGGGTTTGGGGGATTAAACTCCATCTTTTGGTTGAGTGATAGATTGACTGAATATTTTGAAACCCCATGTAGTTAGTTGGCGAGTTCATGAATCATTACGTTTTGATTTATTGGTTTTTGAAAAGCAGAAGTTCTGTGGAGTGCTTGTGACTTTGTTCATTATCATTAGTTTGGTGTGTGTGTGTTGTATCATTCATGAGTTTGTTGTACTGCTGGAGGGCATTCCTGTCTGAATAAAACAACCAAACACATCATAGCGGAATTAGCGCTTCTGCCTTTCATGTGGACAGCTTTTTCTTTTCGTGTTAAAAGAGAAGAATTTCTGGCCATATAAGCACTTCTCTTTTCCTCTTACGAGGGGTTTCGTAAGGATAAATCAGATGTGTCTTTCTTGTGAAAGATAGGCCCTTTGGGTCCCTCCATTGAAGCTATGTTCTTATCCAACTCCTTTGCGGTTGAGGGTATCATCCATTTTGAAGTTGATTGATATGAGAGGCAGCCAGCCCCACAGGACATTTACAACACATCCAAAGAAAAAAAAAAGCAGTGGTCCTCACAATAAAACAGGTCCTTGACTAATCAGATTAAAAACGAAACATTTAATTCTCACTTGTTTGTTATTTAGCTTTTTACACAGATTCACATATCAGTATGCTCATGTACTGATATACAAAGTCAATGGGTTGGTTCACCTGATCGGTTACTTATGTTTCATCATGATTCAGATTTTTTTATTTTTTGATGGATCATCTGTGCTTGTAAGCATTTAGTAAAAACCTTTCTTTCAACTTAAATTTTTTTTACTAAAAAAAACATACTGATATTAAATGCACTTTCTAAAACTACCATATCTGGGTTAAGCCTATGGCCAGTTGGATTAGGCTGTGAGAAAGATAGATAGAAGGGTTTCAATTTTTGCTGGAAAGTTAGTTACTTGCATGGCCTTATTCCCATTAATGGGTTGACCCCTTGTAGAAAGTAAGGTATGAGGCCATAAGGGAGTTAGGTGGTGGAAATGGAATGAGAATGAATAATTCAGTGCTTCAATGATCATTCCCAGCAATTTGTGTCTGTGTTTTTTTTTTTTAACAAAGGATGCAGAAAAAAGAAAAAAAGACTAACGAGTAAAAGAAACACCATTTCTATCTGCAGTAAGATGCAGGTGTGTAAGTCAGGGAAGGGGGTGAGTCCTAAAGTTCATCCTATCTTGCTCTGATCTGAAGCACCTCATTTGGTTTTTGCGTTGGGGTTTAAAGGGTGGAGGATTCTTCTATAAAATGAAGAGGAAAAAGGGCAAAAAATAGGTAGCATGCCGTGGTAGTTCTGATAAAGGAATGAAGGATCACATTTATCCACAAACTTGAACATCAATGACATAAAATTTTCAATCCTGAATGGTCTATTCAAAAGAAAATAAAGATTTAAATTGAGACAGAGAAACTTATCTGGCTAAGGCTAGCCATGAAAGATTAAAAGAATATTAGAGGACGGATGATGGGTCAGTTCAAGGAATTTGAGGACAATAAACTGCTATCCTTTACTAAGAAACGTATAAGCTATCACTATCAGCAAAAAAAAAAACAAAAAAGAAAAAAAGAGCTTTATAATTTATATAGGGAGGTTTGGGTAGAGTTCAACTGGACATTATCTTAGCAAGAAAAAGGTTTAAAAAAAAAAAAGCATATTTTAACACCCTACCCTGAAAGAAGATTGGAGGCCAGGTTAGATATTTTCTTTGAATAATCTCAGTTGTACAAATATGATAAAAACTATAGAGTAAACTTTAGCTAAATATGCTAATAACTTCGTAAAAAAAAAAATCAATTTGTTTGATTCAATCACTTATAGAAACGTCTGATCGATCATTTTTATCAATCATAAACAGCAGGCAACAATGAGTTGTCATGATGGACATGCTGTGCCGGCTTCCTTTTAGAAAAGTCAAATGGGAGAAGATATTAAGAACATGTAAGGGCTTGTCCATACCGAATCAGTTACTCATGTTTCCTCCACTGGGCCTGTTAACATTCAGATGGGACACATTTAAGGCATAGTAAGCATTCAGCCTCATACTTCGTACCATAATATTGTAAATGTAAGATGTGAAAGGTTTTTCTTTCTGTTACTTTCTGTCTAACATCTTCGAGCAAAAATCTCATCCTCAAAATTACTGTGAGGCTCAGCTACGGTTTTTAGCAAGCCGCATGGATAACATGGCTTGAATAGGAGCAGGGTAAGGGGCCTAGAAAGAGCACATAACTTATTTTAGCATTTATGAAATTTAGAATCAGGGATGCAACTCTGAATTACGTAACAGAGAGAAAGGAGGGGAGAGAAAAAGGTCAAGTGATTCAAAAATGGAACAGGGTGCATTTGGTGGACCACACGGAAAGGTAAGCTAATCAGCAAACTAGATGTGTCATGTTTCGTGCACAGAATGAGAATCCAAGCAAAAGGGCTAGTCTTTTCTTCTTGCTCGAGCCAAGTTTGAAGGCGGCAAAAAGGGACATGCCTATTTGAAAGGTTTCCTATGAGATTCAGATCGAATCAATTACTCAAATTTTCACAGTTCTTTATATCCTCGCAGAGCAATGAAGCCTAAGGTTTCAAGTGCCAGGAAGAAACCACAGCATAAGCAAGTATTCTGGTCTTGTAATTAAAGTTATAACCTTGTAAATCCTACAGCACTTGCAGAATATTTAATGAAACGGATACATCAAATTAACACCCACAACACAACCTTGTACTATTTTAGAATATACTCTAAATAACGAAAAATACTAAAGTATTCTCGTAGTATTACACTTAATTATTGAGATTTAAGCTAAATTTTGTTATTTAATATTTTATATTTAATCCAACTACTTGAATAATTATATTTTTATTTAATAGTTATATTATTTATTTATTACAATTTAGTGGACTAAGTATAGTACTCTTGTCTTAAATAACAATCATAAACAAGTATGTCTTAAAATTTGTTCCCACTGTTGCCAATGAAATCAAAATTCGAAATGTAGAGTCTAGCTATTGAAAACACAAACAAATCTATACTAAAAAGAAAAGAAAAGGGGAAGATGGCTACTTGTATGAAACACCAACTCTCATCCGTCAATTGTACTCTTAACGCAATAAAAGCTACTAATAGTAAACTAAACAAATTAACTTAAAGCAACAAATCCTTTAAAACAGTTTTACAAAGGGCAATACTGCAGCATATATATACCAACTCCTCATTTTGCACAATCTCACTCTAGTACTAAACTTTTGCTCTAATCTATAAAGGCTGTTGGAAAACAATGCAACCGAAGCTGTACCCGCCACTTCTTCTTCTTGTCCACCCTCATCATCGTTCTCATTGATAGAAATCACCCAAGCAGAAACGCAAGAGTGAGTAGCCGGTGCCGGTCTACGAGAGAACGTGGCCAGACAGCACATGTTGCCCCTCAGATGCACCATGTCACGAATCACGTAGCTATGCTCTTGACCGTGCCTAAAAGGGACCACAGACAAACCCTCCGCAAACGTAGCAGCCACTCCTCCGCCACCATTCTTATAGAATGGAGGAGGAAAAGCAAGATCACCTGCAGACTCAATGCGCTCTGGCTTGGGCACCGGGGTGTTCAAATCGTAGGCAACCACGTCAACCCCTGCACCCCAGTTCCAGCAGGTGAAGAGCTTGCCCTGCACTACGTGCCCAACCCCGAAGGGACGCATGCGCAGCATGTTGTAAGGCACGGGATCAAAAGATTCTAATTTTAGATAACCCTGACGAGTAAATTTCCCACGCGTTGTTTCTAGCGTCGAACACGTACAATTCACGTTCCCTTTCACCCTGGAACATCTTGCCCCTGAGATAAACCTTCTTCCGCTCCTCGAGTAGCGAGTTCCTGCCACTGCAAGTGTTGGAGGCATAGCACCTCGAACGCCGGCGCCAGTTTGGACGCCGACGGCTTGAAGTCGAGAGAGCGGTGGATGGAAGTGGTGAGAGCGTAGAGCTCTCCGTCGAGGGCGAACACCAGAGGGGCGCGCTTCCCTGCTTGAAGCTCGAGACCTGGAAGCCACCGGCGAGGGCCCGGGAGGGACACGTCGCAGAATCAGAGGTCCCGTCGCAGGTGGCCGGATTCCTGGTCCTCGCCGCCGAGGATGTAAACCTTGGACCCGCACGAGCCGCAGCCGAACAACTCCATGTCGCGCCGTTCATCCCCGACCGAGAAATCGATGACGTGGTAGAGGCGAGCGTTGTTGTTGGTGTCTACGGCGAAAACCTTAACGGCGGCGCCGTCTTTTTCCTGCACGAAGAAAGTCACTAAATCCTCGCACCTTCGCCATCCTTCTGGAAGCTCTTGGATTGCTTCCGGATCGCCGTGTCCTTTCCCCATTGCAGTTTGCACTCTCAGTGTGGCGTTGTGACTTTCAGAATAAAGAACTTGCACTCATGTATGCTTTTCTTTCTTTAGTTGTTAACTGGTTTTATATGGAAGGTGTTAGTGTTTGGTTGTGATTTAAATTTCAAGAGATTAGTTTTTATGTAAACACTAATTAAATTAAATTTGAAATAAGTCAAAGTTAGTGTTTTTTTTTCTACTCTAACTTGACTCTTTCCTTTCTCTGATCTTAATTTGACCTTTCAGTATACTCCTGGTTCATATATATATCTCATTCAATATATTTTGTTACAAGCAATTAAAAGAATTTCATTATATTATTCATTTTATTTAACATATAAATTTTTTGTTTTGTAAGATAAAAGAATTTAAATTAGAATTATTCAATCAGCATCATGCATCAACTCTCAAACTGCAATCAAAGCAACCGAGTTCAATTTTTTTTTCATACAAATTGCTTTGTTAATGACTAATTATGTGGAGTTGCATGCATATGAGAAATTCTAAAATATTTTTAGAATCAAATTTTACTTGTAATATCAAAAAATCGAATCTTGGAATAACTATTTTGGATAGCACAGTAAACTACAACTCTCATCTCGAGAATAATTACTGTCATAATTTTTTACACCAAAAAAGAAAATTACACTCGAGTTTAAATCTCATATCAATTTTATTATATACAAATATAAATTTGATCTAATGACCTATACTCTTATATTATAACAAATATCATGTTTTTACTAATAAAGTATAATAGCATGACACTACATGAAAATTTCTCATGCATATCATAATTTTTTTCGGTAATTACGTATCATAGTTTTTAGCCGTTTACGATGTTTCTTTCCGTCAACTGCATTTTTTTTTAAAATTTTTAATGATTACTCTTTCGATGTGGAGTCAATGATATGTGATTTTATTTTGAAAAAAATAATATATTCAATAAAAATAAATGAAAGAAAATGTAAAATAATTTTAATTTTATTGAATTTAAATAATCATAACTGTTTATATTTATATAAAAAAATTTTGATAAAAATATTATATTGTATTCATACACGAATGTTATGGCCTACTATAGAAGTAGCCTCTTTCTAATTATATTTTTTTTATAAACTAATTTTTGTTTTCTAAAACTCTTCCAAAAATAATTTAATTTAATAATTATTTTTACTAATGTGATTGAAATTTGATTTATTGAAATTAGTAAACTAAAATAAAGGACTAAATTATTCTATATATAATTCAATTAAACTGTTTCATCTATTTTATTTTATTAAATGATTTTACTATATGTGTGTGATAATTTATTTTATTATCTTAATTTTAAGTTAATTGTTTGGTTATTAATATGAATTATGATTGAACGTTTACTATTAAACAAATTTTAAATCCAACAAGATACATATTAGAACAAGTTTTGATTTAAATTAAATTTTAATTTTAAGCAGATTTATGTTTATATAAATTTTAAAAATTGATTAATTCTATATAAAACTATTTTAAATTAATTTTGAAAGTAGTCAAACACCTAGTGAGTATCTATCTGCTACTTTGCTATTCCCATCATAATTTGGGTTCCTACTTACACCTTTTAAGTTTCGCCTGCGTGTTATGTATCGTATTTACTAGTTTAAAAAGTTTAATATAATATTTAAATTAAAAGATATTCTTATTTAATAAATTAATCTTTTAAAATTCAACTTCAATTTAATTTCTAATATATCTCATAAAATTTTATTTTATAACAAATATGATACAATTTATCTCCATTTAATTTTTGATTGGTGGATCAGAATTACCTTCGATCGTCAATTCAATCTTCAATTAGAAAAACTATATGCGAAATAAGAAGACAAATTATTCATTCAAATAGATGCTAAGATTGTACCCAAAAAATAGATGATAAGATAAATTACACTAATAAAAAACAAAATTCTTCTCTTCTTTATTCCAATTTATAAATTCAATTAACGCTAACTAAATACTGAGAACACTAATCTAATATAAGTAAAATTTAATTTTTATTCACTGTTAGTGTTAGATTAAATTTAAACTCATTAATAATCTATTCATATATTAAAATTGATTTGTGCTCAAAAAATGTCATTAATAATTCTTTAAATAGTCAAATTTCTCTTCATGACTTCATGACTTTAAAATAGGTACACTGAATCTCACAACTTAGTTTTTCTTTTTAAGTGAATAAATTAAGATTTAAGTCACTGTTAATGATCTTCTAAACACAAAAATAGTATTACAAGAATAAGATATTGCATATGTTACAAACCCGTGCATCGATATCACATAAGTCATGAGATAGATTAAGTTTATAAAATTTAAAATTAATTAATATTTTATTTAATTATTTTATTTTAATGTATAATATGTTTATTAAAATTTAAGTAACTATAAACTAATATGAATATTTAATTTATTTTAAATTTAGTATATATAATCATTAAAATAAAATTATATTATTTAACGGTTGAATTTTTTTAATTTGTAAAAAGGTATTCAATAGTGTTTGTGTATAACATATAATATATAATATATATATATATATATATATATATATATATATATATATGTTGGACCAAAGAGATAAACGTGTTTAGTTGAGGGTTTTTCTAATTCTTACCTCACAAAAATTAACATGTTTGGATATGTACTTCAAGAAATATACCAAGCTATGATTTAACTTAATATAGAGATTTCATTTGAATAAAAACCATAAACTCACTTCTCAAAAAAATTAAATTTTTAAACTCAAATTCATGTAAAATGAAATCCGCAAAATCTTATCAAATATAGATACCTAGACTTAATATTTTGTTTAAGAGAGGCCAAGTTAAATTTTTAAAAAAAAGTGTAAAATAATATTTTAAAAATTTTAGGAGAAACCGTGACCCCGTCAAACATTACACAAGGAGTTGCCCATGTATATACATGATTTAGTTGGTCCGATTCAATTTAATTAGTTTAATTTGGTTTCATAAACTAAAAAGTCAAAGGAATCGATTTTCATTAAAATAAAAACAAATTTAATTAATTTTATTTGATTTTTTTCAATTTAAATCAATTTAGTTTGGTACTTATAAACTCCTCTAAGTGTATTCATTATAATCTTGTAGTGTTCCGTAGAATTGGCTTGGCTTAATTTGTTTATACCCTAGTTTAGAAATTGGTAAAATGTGAGAAACAACAATTACTGATGCCCAGAGGAATCACAAAATTTTAGGGTCATGGCTTGGTTGAATGTCTGAATGAGAATTAAAGGGCACACGGGGGTCACATAATTTTTTTTTTTTGGTAATACAGGAGTCACATAATTTATTAATTAACGAATGAAGACCTATTGTGACGAAAGAACTAGTATCCCGAAAATGTAAGGAATACTTCGTTCAAAGTGGATCATTATTAATTATGAAATAAACACTTTGCATTTTTTTTAAAAGTACAAGTAATTTATACAATCTGTATATAACTGACAACAAATTTCCTTTTTGCATGCATCTGTCACAACAAATTTCTTTTGTGTAAGCATTTGTAATATTCCATCTGTAATAGTTAAAATTACACCTACAAAATACCAGATCAACAAAAATTTGACACATCATCTTCCCTTTGATAAGAAAACTTAATTGCATTGGTTCACAGCTAGTTCAAAACTATTTTAATTTACTTTTTTCCTTACAAATCAACAATAATATAATTAAATCAAACAAATTTAATTCTATTAATTAAATTGAAATAATAAATTTTTGTTAACTTCCTGTAACTAAATAAATCAAGAAAGAGTTAGACTTAAAAATTTTAATTTTAAAGTAATTTATCTCAAATTTTGTTTTGATAAAAACCAATTTTTTAAAATCTAAGTAATAATCAAACACCTTATTTTTAAAAACCATTTTTTTTTTACAATTTTAATGTACCTAAAAATATGATTTTTGAAAGTGGCCCAACACCCCCCAAACAAACCAATATAAACTTTGGTAGAAAGAAACAAAATGTAATTAAACCTTATATCCATGTACACGTAATCACCCTTGTTCATAAAAAATATCTATTGCCAAATATTACCACTGACCTGCCAGGCAGTCACAACTTGAGAAAAATTTATAGTCAACGATGACCCCAACACAACAATATTCCTAATTCCAAAATCCATCAAATTAAAAATCACATGCCCATTCACATATATGTATCTGAGTTCAATCCCTAAGCCACAAGGACAAGAGCTGAGCATCCAAGACATGCTTCAGAGATACCACACTCTTGTGGAGGCAGCTTAGGACAAAGGAAGATTGTAAATTCAGCACCCAAAGCTTATAACCTTTCACAGGTAGAAAAGGATAATCCACTCATAATCATATTGACAAAGGAACCATTAAGCCTACAAAGCACAGCGCCAACGGCTGTATCATAGTAGCTGATAGAAGATGCATCTTAGGCATCATCCCTAAGCTAAACTAATTCTACTTATAATGCAGAAGAAACGATGATCACCTCCTTCAGACAACAGCACCTCCTGTCTGATGAAGCATGGCATCTATTTCGTCCCCATCCTCCATTTCCAGCTGCAGCGAAAAAAATTTCAAGTCATAAACCAATAATATAGTCAACAATTATCAGAACATAAACGGTGTTCACATGAGATCATGACACAGGCAAACACAAACCTCATCTGGAGTCTGCTCCGCTCTGAGGCGACGCCCATCGAACAGAAAAGCAATGGAGTTAAAATCCACAGACTGTCGGTCACAGTAAGCATTCATAAGCTTTTTCAGTTGAGTGCTTCTCTTGATCCTGAAGAAAACTTCATTCCCGTCCTACAACATCCAAAGCCAAAATATTAACTCTCATGTTTATTTCATATCTCCAATTTTACGATGCTAACCGTAACCAAGCTTAATATGACAAATTATAACCATTTCAAGAATTGGTATTTAGCTTTCACTTCTATTTGTGATGAATCTGTCAACAGCACTTTCAATGGCCACCCAACAATAAAGTAAAATTCAGAATAGAAAATCGTACTCATTTTAAAAAGTATGACCTTCAATAGATTATATTAGAATGGCCATGTCCATCCAAAGGCAAATCCAATCATGTTGAAACAGACAAGCTAAACATTACCGAATACATTACTATAAGACAAGGAAATCGCTAGTAGAATTTGAAAATTAGGTTTCATAGATAAACATCTTAATAGGTATCCTCTACCAGAGAAATTGTTTTTTGGGTGGTGTTAAGTGTTTGGGGAACCGATCTTACAAATCCAAATAGACATAGATACCCCTTTTCTTTTCATTTTCTAAGCCAAACTAAACTAAAGCCCAACTCCTTCCATAAAACCTACAATCAGATCCAAGACACAGGTATACAACAAATTCTGCAATGCGCAGGTATACAACTATATCCTGTCTCTGCCTATCAGAAGGAGACACTAAAAATGGTCATAATCAGGCCAATAAACATATCCCATAGCATCTAAACTACTGGAAATGAAAACAGCAACCGAGAACGAGAAGTAAACAAAAACCAAACAATAACTGTACTTTCAACATGCCCCCATTGAACAGGTTTAAAAAAACATGTACGGAGACTTATAAACTCTTATCAACTAGATTCGTCCTGTAGCAATTGTTTCCTCCTTAACCAAGTTTGCATTTTTGAAGCTTGTCACCTAAATTATCTCTAACTTGTCTGCTTCACTTAGTACAAGCATCCTTCCAAAGACATCAAGTTACTTGCTGTCATATAAAACATATAAATTAAAAACAACTTATATCCTGAAGAGAAAAGAAAGAAATTTAAAACACAGGTCAACAACTTACATAAATTAGTTCAAAAGATAAAATTTGATAACCCAACAGCATATCTGCCGCCATAATTTACCAGTCCAGACATAAACTTCAAAACCAATATTCAATAAAAAGTAATTCACAAAAAATAGCAAATGGACGCAATAATTAAACTATAAGAACTTTTTTTTTTTGTGAATACTGCAGAGAAAGCTGAGAAACAGTCAACGAAAAAACTGCAAAAGTATAATCGGCAAAATAATCGTACATAGATAAATTTGAGTATAAAGTGTAAAAAAAAAAAAGAAAGAAAAGAGAAGGTAAAACTCTAGACGAAATCCTAACAATTTTTTAGCGAAATTATCAAGATTTAATTTTTCTCCATCCCCATGAATTCAAACCAAAAATAAATCATGACCAAAGCCAACCAACAATCAAAAATCCACAAGAAACCAAAAAAACCACGAAAACCCTCATGCCGGCACACGATCATGAACCCCACCAAATGCTCTGGAATTCAAGAGAACTAGCAGCTAGAGCAAAAAATTCAGGATCTAAGGCCTCCAAAAAAACATGATCATGACAAGAATCAAAACCCCAGAAATGCAAACGGGGAATGCAAAAGGGAAACGAAAACGAAACTCCAACAAGGAGAGGACGGATCAACGACAAACGAACCTGGCCCTTGACCTTGAGGTTGATGTGTGCGCCCTGATCGGTTGGCTTCTTGTCCTCCTCGTTCGCCGCGCCCGACATCTTGAGATGACTTCAGAAATCCCCGAATTACAGGACGGAACAATGTATTTGCCACCGCCGACAAAGTTTATATAGAGGGTGAAACTGAAGGGACGCGGCCCACGAGAACATGGGCTTTTTTGTGTTAGCCCAGTAAGGTCCAATCTATTCCTTCGCTTATAGGCCTGTGGCATTTAATTTAAATTTTTGAATGTGAATGATCTTGGACATGACGTGATAAACAACAAAAAAAAAAAAGAAAAGTGAATGATCCAAAAAATAAAGAGATTTTGAACGAGATGCACAACAACAAAGAAAAGAAAAACAAAAGAAAATAACAATAGTAACAAAAACAAAAATGTTTGTCCTGCATGAAATTCTTATACCTATAATTATATTTTTAAAGTGATTCTAATTCATCATTCAAATAAAATTAATTCTTTTAAAATAACTTTTAATATATCATTTTCAAATACGAATAAATTCTAATAATATTTTTTTATATTAATTCTATTAACATTAATTCTTTTAAAATTAATTTAACTATAGTCTAAATCAAACGCATCTTTAACGAGAATAGACCATAGTCTTTACTTTGATGTGTTTGATGTTATGGATTTGATCCCTATATGTTTCTTTCAATTTTTTCTTTTCCCTTACCGAAGTTTGTAAGGCCCCCTATATAACAAGAAATAAAAAAAATAGTGTAAAATTATTTTAAAAAGGTATAACATCACTCTATATAATGTTCACTTTTTTACTTTAACATGTTTTAGTAATTTTTTCTTCATCCTTAATTAGCTTCTTGGCTTAGATCCATTCTTCTTATATTATCTTTAATTTATATAATGAAAGAAAATTATTAACATGATTTACGAGATAATAACTAATAAAAATAAATTATATTATTAAACATAAACATTATAATTTAATTTTTAAAATTTATATTTTATAAAAAATATTATATTTTTATCATTTATAATTAAAAATTAAATTTATATAATAATTCAAATAAACTAAACTTTTTTCTTAATTCAATCCGTAAAAAAAAATACTGGCACGTATATAAGTAGATAACTCTTCACTTAGTTTATATCTATCTTCTTAACTATATTATTATTTTAACCATCTCTCACATCCCATCACGGAGTATATTTTTTAACATAAATTTGAAAAACAATGAAAATAAGAAACCAGCTGTGGAAAACAAAGATAAATGTGAAATATAACAATAGGTCAACGTCACCCCACTCCGTCGTTGAGAAATACATGCTTGCCCTCATTTCCAAAACAAGATGCTTGTTCATCAACTGGTCAAAACAAAATCTCATCTATTTCGTCATACATAGGTCTCTATAGGCCTATTTCGTCATATACTAGGTCTTTATGCAAAAAAAATATAAGGTGCATTTTTTAAAAATTCTGTATAATTAGTGTAATTTATTTCACATTTTTTTTAAATGTGTAAACCAATACTTTCGTTGAAATTAATAAAAATAATTACAACTTACTCTCAGCAAATATTTTATTAGTGTAGTATTCCTTTAATTATCACTGTTAATAGTGTTTGATCCGTGCGTAACCTCTAGTATAATGGACTTGGGCCAACAGGCCCAAGACCGTGACCCAAAGATCGTAGCTATCCCTCTGACCTGAACTAGGAAGGACCTACTGAAAAGAAGTATCATTATCCCTCATCCACACTCCCCCATTACGTGGAGAGGGAAGGAGTTAAATCATAACTCCCTCCACAGTCTGACCACAAAAGCCACTCCTTCACCCCCTCACTCGCTGCTTGCAAGAGGAGAAATTTTTATATATTTTAAGAATATTATATTTATCTAATTAATTTATAATATTTAGTATTTTTTAACTATTCAGCCGTTAAACTAAATATATATTTTAAATAATAAAATTAAAATTAAATTTAAATCATTCAAATCTTATTAAAAATAATACACCCAATATAAACAAGATTTTTTCTATAAGGGAGGAATTTATCCCCCCAAGTAAAGACATCTAATTTTCATCATCTACATACATACTACGTCATTTAATTCTCTTACTCACTTAGGCATCAAAGTGGCCTTATAGGTATACTACCCCTTTATCACAGCTACCTCAATGTTAATCAACCAGTTCGTATTTACTCAAACAGCCTAACCTTGCCGACGTGTAGAATATTGTAGGGTGAATTTTATAAGAATAAATAATACCAATTGAATGTTTGAGAATAAATCAGACATAAAATAAAATTGAAGAAAAATTTTCAACATTTAATCCTATATTTATATCCCTACTCCAAAAGTTTACCAACAAAGTAATATAGTTAGCTAGGTGACCAAATGAACCAATACAAAAATTTACAGTGAACTTTCATCACAAAGACCCTCATTCAATTCTTAGTGGGGAAGGTAAGAAGAAAATGCCCAAAGAAATTAATCACCATACCAAAACTTCTTAGCTTTTTCCAATGACATGATGCAATATACACATTACCAAACGCAATTATATACTTCATCCAATCACTTTTATCGGTTATGTAAAAAGATTTTTTTATTTAAAAATATCTGTTATTTGATAATATTAAAAAAGTATTAATTAATTTTTTTTAGCTTTATTCATATCTTTTAATAAAAAAAATTAATGAAATAAATAAAATTGAGAAAGAGAGAAAATATTAATGAAATAAGAAAAATAATAATTTAATTATATTTTTTTATAATTAAAATTATTTAATAATTTTTTTAATTCTTTATTAAAAATCTTAAATAATAAATAAAAGTGAACAAAAAAAAAATATAGTTCCCAAAATTGAAAGAGTAACAAAATCAGTTGCCTTTCAAATTAAGAAGACGATCCAATTCAAAATAAGTATCTTTTTACTATAAAAGATACAAAGATCAATAAAGATAAGTCATGTCTTAATTATATAAAGTTTTAACTAAACTACATTTACTTAATTTATAATAATTAATTATTCCACAATACTATTTCACATTAAGTGAGAATTTAAGTAATAGCTAAGAGTTGAGAGATTCTAAGAGTAAAAGGTTAGACTTAGAAAATAAATAATTAGTGTTACTTTAATATATATGAGCTAAGAAATTTTCATTAAAAGAACACTTATTTTAAACTAGGGGGCCGAATTACGTGTTTGGTGACAACGAACATTGATATCTTCATTGTTCACATAATCAAGGGTTTTAGACGTTGGTAGTTGAAAAATTAAAACTGAAAAATGCTCCCAACCACCTCCTTTACTTAATTCAACCAACAATAAGCCTAACCTATCATTATAATATCTCCTTTCAAGTAACTAATAAGGTCAGCCAACTCGGATTGGCTTAATTGGTTCAAGAAATTCAAATAAGACTTTACATTTTTCACGTATGCAATAAGTTGAATCTCCTTTACTTATGAATTAGTTGAATAATCTCATTTTATTGAGAAAGTAAATCATTTGTGGTAATTTTTTGAATGGACTTTTATTTATCTCTTTGGGATCCTAGACATAACGCTAATACCCTAATCCAATAATATATAACCTATCTTTATTACTATTTTTATAACATAAAAGATAAATATATATAGTTTTCAAGAAACAAGTCAACCAGGTGTCATACACAGCGAATTATCTTCATCAACAAGCTTTCCAAGTATTTTTAATTGTGAAAAGGTCTCCATGCATTTGATTGCTTCCTCACTTTGAAGAAGATAATGGCAAAGTTTGTGGGTTGTCCTTCAAGTATAATTTTTCTATAATCAGTTCACTTTGTGTGACATTGAAGGATGATACGCACTTCACCGACTGATCTGCGACCTAATGAGTTTTTCTATGTAATCCTTGATTAGTGATATATGGGGTAACAATGATGACAGTTTTGCTGATATCTACGGCAATTGTACTTTTTCTCTTGAAATCTTGCATCTAGGAGATATAGACCATTAAATGATTATAATGGTTTTAAAAAAATGAAAACTGGACCAACTTGTGTTTTCAGTTTTGCATCAGGGTCAAATTTCCCAATTTGTTAACTTTATCACGTCTGTTAATGACCGATTCCTTTGATCCATGATCTGTATCCAATAAATTATTCAATCTGTCAAAAATCAAACGAAAGCAACCCTTCACAAGTTGCAAAAAAATAAAAATAAAAATTTAAACTTGTAAGACAACAAAAGAATATTGCCAGAAATTTTTGTATTGCTTTCATTTAAATCTAACTACAGGATCTACCATCTATGCAGTGCCGCCCCACGACTTTTCTGAATTAAAGTTTTCATAAAATTATTGCTGATAACGAAAGCAATAATATTTAACACAAAATAAATTTTTTTATACCATTGATTCGCAAAGGTGCGTGTGTGAAGTGGCATCGGAAATTGTCAGTATCTATTCTATATATAAATAAAAAATAATTAATTTAATTTTTATTATGTGTTATTTTAATTATATTATTTAAATTTTTTTTAATATTTAGTTCTAATAAATAATACTTATATAATAAATAATAATAATATAAATTTTAAATGTTGAAATCTATCTATTTTATTTATAAAAGAAAGTATGTAATTTCACTCTCTCATATGTCATTTTAAAAATATCATTTAGAATTTCTGTTTTGACATTTAGTTTAAATAAATAATACTGATGTGAATCTTGAATGTTATAATGTATTTATTGTGATAATTGATAAGTTATGATTTTAAATTTTAATAAGAAAAAACTCATTAGTCTAATCTTTTAAAATTTTTCACTCTTTCCCTTTTTATTATTATTTTATTTTTTCTTTTTATTTAGTAATATTTTTTCACTTTTTAATTTTTTATGAATTAAATTTAAAATTTTAATTTTTTTTATCAGTTTGAATTAATCAATACTAAGTATTATTAAACTTTTTTAACAAAAAAAAATATTAGGTATTAAAAATACTAACAAATATTAAAATAAACTTAAAATGAGCAATGAATATATAATTTTAAATTATGTAAAATTAAAAAGGATAATAATTTATTAAATATCTCATTTAAAATTATTATAAGTTATTTTTTTATTTTTAATTAAATATTATATTATTTTTAAGTAATATATCATTATTTTTTTGTTTTATTTTCTCTTTTTAAATTTTTTTGTGCATCGTATGGGTATTACGCTAATTTTTATTATGAGAGATGAGAGAAGTAAATTTTAATTATTAAATTATATATAAATAATTAAAATTAAATTTTATTTAAAAGTCACATAACCAATTAAAAAAGTCACTTGACTTTATATTTTAATTTTAACCATTCATACAAAATCTAATGGTCAAAATTTATTTCTCTCATTCTCATAATAAACCATTCATCTCATTTGATATCTTTCCTATATATATATATATATATATATATATATATATATATATATATATATATATATATATATATATATATATATATATATATATATGGCGATAATCCACTTACACCAAGTATAAGTCTTGGTATACTTATTCTGTTTAATAACTTTTATGAATATTGAATTTTATCAATCCAACCAATAAATTAAAAGTTCTTATGAATTAGATCAAGTTTACATAATTACCTAATGTTGTTAAAACTGAATAAGATAGTAAATCGAGGAGACTTCTAATTTAAATTCAATCAGTTCAATCATTTATATCGACTAGTCAGATCGGATGATAGCATAAAATTTTTATATATAATGATATAAAATTTATGAAAATGCTCATAAAATATGAAAAAATATTAATTTTTTTAAAAAAATTAATAATCAATTGATTAAATTAACTAATTTAAATAATTTTTATTAATCTAAAATAATTTAATCATAAATTTATTTATAAAATTAAATCATAACTTAATGAATATTTATTTTACAGTTAAATCGATTAAAAAATCCAGTCTGATAAAGTCCATCCAGTTTTAACAATGCTGAAATTACTACGTGATGAGGCATAGAAACTAGTGTCACAATGTCTTTGAGGTCTGAGTGAGACAGACACACAGTGAGACTTATTGCAAATGCAGAGCAATGTACTGGCCAGTAACTGTAATGGCCAAAATATTCCCTCATGTCTTATTAGAACGTACAAGAAAATAAAGGCAGAGAATGCACCATAGCAGTATAGCACACTACTTAACCTCTCTCTCTCTCTCTCTCTCTCTCTCTCTCTCTCTCTCTCTCTCTCTCTCTCTCTCTCTCTCTCTCTCTCTCTCTATGATTTTCAAAGGTTGATACTAGATATAAGATATTGATTATCATTGGTTCTTGGATCCTATTGCGTTTATCACACTGTTTGTCTCCATTACATTCTAAAACCCTTGAAATGGAGAAGTCTTGCGGCTTCCTTTGGTTTCAGATTGTAGGTTCATTTGAATAATTTCATTTTATCAGCACCATCTAATTACTTAACGAGGCGTACCAATCTTGAAATTTTCCCTTTCTTATATCAATTATTATGGTTACTGTGGTTAGAGGAGAAAAATTAATATGATAAACCAATAAGAATTAGACACACTGATAAATGAGTTACGGACCTAGAAAAAGAAATAAAATTTAAACTTTAGAATAAATATTTGTTTGATGGGCATTTGGATCAAAGTTTCATGTGTCCATACTTAAAGAATTAGTTTGATAATAATATCGAGATGTCTTATTAAACAAAATCCGATATGATTAATTATTGAATATTGACCTTTGGATAACACCAATCGTCAAGGAAGATGTCATAGGTTCATACATATATGATATACCATGTTATGTTAGCAAACTCATACTCATTTTGAGAAACAAGTCAACTATCTTAGCTGATACGAAATTGAGATTGCTTCGCTATTCTTCTTATGTTTTAAAACAATATATATATACCTGTGTATGAGTTTTGTGGCATACTGGGAAATGTAAAACATCTAGACACGTGACCTATGTCTCTGTTTTTCTTTACCTTTGCCAGTGAATTTTGAAGGGCATACAACAGTAACCTAGTTATTTAAATTTAGTATAAACTACTATATAGAGTTATAGATTTTATTACAACGGAATTAGAATAGTCTAAAAGTTCAAGAAAAAATAATAGATAGAATTTGATTATGGAATCAAGTAATTTTAAAAGACACAGTGTCACTTGAGATACTGTTGGACTCTTAAGTCAGATTTTTACCTTAATTAACTTAGTTAAAACAAATAAAAATTATAAAAACATATTTAATATAACACTGAAGTTACTGTTGAGCAAACAGCTTTTTGATTAGGTAAATAGATTCTATATCGGGTATAGGTAACGGCAGGAAATTCAGACATGGAATCTATAGCAACATTTCAAACCTCACAGTAAATCTCATGGGAGAAAACAATAGTACGATGCTGGTGCATATTCAATGTCAAGACTCAAGAATTACCAATATTATGTATAGATCCCATATTTTCCATACTTGATGCCCCCATTTTGATTCCAGAATTGCCTTCCTATTTCGCATTTTTTTTTTTTACCTAGAAAGAAGAAAACAAGGGAACCAGCCACATTCACATCAAATCAAGCATATCTGGCCAATCCCAACGTTAAAATATGAGCAAAATAATTGATGCCTCAACCTAGTTCGCCAAGATCATCATGGTTTCATCATTCACAGGATGATTATTGATGAACACTTTACAAATATGCACCACTTCTACCCCAAAAAAAAATAAAAAAAAATGCACCTCGTTCTCTATTAGCATCTACGAAAAAAAATTTATATAAATATTATTTATTTTAAATATTTTCATTCAATAATTAATATATATATAATTTAATAAATTACGTTATAAATACATAATTACAAACTCTTTAAATAGTTCATAACAAAAGTTTTTTCGGTGTTCCAATCCACCTTTCACATTCTCATCTCGTCTGAGCAGCCACGTGTTACTATCTGTGACACTAAACCAAAGGGACACGCCACGTGTGCGGTGAACACATGGGGTGCAAGTTACTGTACACAAAAAGAGCTGCATGTTAACATTATCAAACCTAACATCAGCGGTTCTGAAACGGTCATGTTGGTGGGTGGGTCTCCGAATGTCCGTCGTAGACATTTTCATATTCTCATGCCTCCAAAACGGGTCCTACCACTGCATCGTGTGAAATCCCATTTGTACTCCTCCACCGCACGCACACGACGAGTAGTGTATCCATGTGATACAGTTTCCACTAGCCCCACTCTCCCCAGTCCGTCACTCTGCCTTTCTCTATTAAAATGACATTTTTCGCGTCGCAGAAGAAAATAACTGCTCCTCTTGACTTCTCTTTTTCAAGCTCTGCTTCTCTCAGAAACAGAGCATGGCTCCTCTCGCATTCTCCTTCTTCCTCACCCTTTTCTCACTCTCTGCTTCCTTAGGTAAACATATATATATATATGTGTGTGTGTGTGTGTG
Organism: Castanospermum australe; assembly: GCA_019955255.1. NCBI lineage: Eukaryota > Viridiplantae > Streptophyta > Magnoliopsida > Fabales > Fabaceae > Castanospermum > Castanospermum australe. The sequence continues at coordinate 242,047 of NSJW01000051.1, forward strand.
TGTGTGCGTGTGACTCTTCCTCACTGAAAATGTGTGCTGTTTTTAATAGCTTTGTGAATTCATTTGCATGTCAATATCTGGGGTTTTTGCAGAAGCGGGTTCCATCGGAATAAACTACGGCACAGTGGCCGACGACCTGCCTACGCCGTCGACGGTGGTGGAGCTTCTCAAGAGTCAGGGGCTTACCCGGGTCAAGCTCTACCACACCGACACCGACGTCCTCACCGCGCTGGCCAACTCGGGCATCAAAGTGGTGGTTGCTCTGCCCAACGAGCTCCTCTCCTCCGCAGCCTCGGCCCAGTCCTTCACCGACGCTTGGGTGCAAGCCAACATCTCCCGCTACTACCCTGCCACCCAAATCGAAGCAATTGCCGTCGGGAACGAAGTCTTTGTCGACCCGAACAACACGACCCAGTTCCTCGTACCAGCCATGAAGAACGTCCACGCCTCGCTCGCCAAGTACAGCCTGGACTCCGCCATCAAAGTCTCGTCGCCGATAGCGCTCTCGGCCCTGCAATCGTCGTACCCGACTTCATCCGGGTCGTTCAAGCCCGAACTCGTCGAACCCGCGATCAAGCCCATGCTGGATTTCCTGCGCCAAACCGGGTCGTACCTCATGGTGAACGCGTACCCGTTTTTCGCATACACCGCAAACTCCGATACGATCTCTCTGGACTATGCGCTCTTCAAGCCAAACCCGGGCGTGGTGGACTCGGGTAACGGGTTGCGGTACTCCAACCTGTTCGAGGCTCAAATCGACGCCGTTTTCGCAGCCATGTCAGCGCTCCAATACGACGACGTCAAGATGGTGGTCACCGAAACCGGTTGGCCCTCGAAGGGGGATTCCAACGAGGTTGGGGCGAGCCAGGACAATGCGGCGTCGTATAACGGGAACCTCATTAGCCGCGTGTTAACGGGAAGTGGGACCCCCCTAAGGCCACAGGACCCACTCAACGTCTTCGTGTTCGCGCTGTTCAACGAGGACCTAAAACCGGGTCCCACATCGGAAAGGAACTACGGTTTGTTCTATCCCAACGAAAACAAGGTTTACGACATTCCACTTACGGTGGCGGAGCTTGGCCAAGGTGGCCAGTCAACGCCGTCCAACGTCAGCAAGAGCCAGGTTCCGGTCACCGGAGGCGTGGCGGCGACGTCGTACCGCGGCCAGACGTGGTGCGTGGCGAACGGCGGAACTGCGGAGCAGAAGCTGCAGGCGGCGCTTGATTACGCTTGCGGCCAGGGAGGGGCTGATTGCGCCCCGATCCAGCCAGGTGCCACGTGTTACAATCCAGACACGTTGGAGGCACATGCTTCGTATGCTTTCAACAGTTACTACCAGAAAAACTCACGTGGATCTGGCACGTGCGATTTCGGCGGTGCTGCCTACGTTGTCACTCAGCCTCCTAGTGAGTGTTTCGTGATCTTATCCTTGCAGTCCTAAGTTTGTGTCTTTGACTTCTCTTTTTCTTTTTTATGAATTTTCCTTTGAAAATTTTAGCTTAATCAATCTTAGGTAAAAGTCACAAAATTTTCGTCTTGCAAGTTTTATTTTCTTTTACTTTTTCATCTGCTATAGGGGAAAAAATTACATTTTTGACTTGATTACTGAGATAAATTTCCTAAACGAGCTTGAATTTAATTATTTTTAAACAATAATGGAGAAATTAACGCCTAATCTATATTGACTATTGAAGAAGTTCACATCAATGGATATTAAGATGTTGAAGTTTTCGCATAGCATAGGAGAAAATGTTTGAATATTGATTGCTTAACCCCATAAGTTAAGAAAGTAAAAGTTTGCACACTAGGCGCATAAAAGCTTCAATGAATCGAGGTTTTATGATGAAATTGTGTTTTTACGAATCTGTATTTGCAGAGTATGGGAACTGCGAATTCCCCACAGGGCACTGAATGGACAAAGATGGAGCGCGTTAGGTGAAGCTTGCAGTTGGATTTGTTGGGAATTTGGTGGCGTTTCTTCCATTGTTATTTTTCATTTTTTATTCATAGATGATATAAATATTCGAGAGTAGTTCTGAGAGGATCATCAGTTTCTTTGACTATTTTATGATTTTATCTGTAATTATGCCTATTTATTTAGGTCAGTATTTTTTTTTTTGCAGTGAATAAGAATATAGAAATGCATTACCTCAAGTGCTTTAGTTTCTTCTTTACGTTTTCCCAAGGGCTCCAAGTTCCTCTTGTTATGTCGTTCATGGTGGTGCTGTTTAAATCAGTGCTATCATCATGCAAAGTTTCATTGGACTAAAAAAAATAAACGAGGGCTAAAAGTTGACTAAATATAAATCACATCGTTCTCCGTTCGTTAACGTAATTATCAATTTCTATAGATAGAAACAATGAACGGAGCCTGCATTACCATGAAAGTAATTGAAAAGGCCCTCTTCGAAACCAGCTTATATTTACGTTAACATGATGTCCAAAAATCAAAGGCCCCGCTTGGGTCATATCCACGGTGTCCATGGTGTTAGTTTCGAAAACTATAAAGATTAAAAACAAAAGCTTTCGTCATATAATTCACCGCATACATAATGCCCGCGTGGCCACATGATTGAATTGTTTACTTTTTTTTTTTTTGGGTAAGTTTTTGACTTTTCATTAGCTATTCTGGATTAGAATAAGTTATTCTTTGTGTCATTAGAAATGGACTACTAAATGAAAAATGTGACAAGTTTAACCCTTTTTATATCATCACTAGAAAAAGAAATCTTTTTCTAGTCCTCCAATTATAATTCAATCCAAAAATTTTCTTAATTTCAAACTAAAACGTGGAGCCCAAAAAAAAAAAACAAAGAGTTTGAGGTAGCACTTGTCCATCCTCACCCCTTGTTTTTGCCTTCACATATAAAGCATAGACACATTTTAAGAAAGGGACTCTATCTGTGAATGATACAAATATACAATGCAATATTTCAAAATACATGCAGACACATCAAATTTTGTTATGTTGCCATATCTGACTCCATGTTATGTCTTGTGTTTGTTAAGTGTACATGCTTATTTCTATTTCATCACATCTTCACTTATGTTTCTTTTTAGGTGTACCCCTTTTTCTTTTTTTTTCCTTTTTTTTTGAGTTAATGGACAATTGATAAGTATATTTGTAAGCATTTAATAAATTCAAAGGCATGCCCTAACCATAAATTAGACAAGTCTTTTTTTCAATATAAATTTTAATGTACCAAAAAAAAAATCCTATTCTATTCTAACGACTTGAACGTTCCCTTCTATATCCTTCATCCTCTTGATGTACCCTTGTTTTTTTAATTTTTTTTGGGAGAGGGTGCCCTTAATTTTTATTTATGCTCCAACATAGCTTTAATTACTTGTTCAGTTTTTTTTTTTTGGAGTCTTCACTTGTACATATTTGGGTCAGACTTTACAAGATCCCACATTAAATAGAGAGGGACATTCTAAAGCCCAAAACTGTATCACAATATCAAAGGTTCAAACAACTCTTTTGGGCCTTCCACCGAAAGGCCTCATTGGGGCTTCTTCTAAACAATCGCCTCCATTTGCTGGTGAAACTGAAAACCCAACATTGTAAATTGTAAATTATTCTAACATAGAGTTCCACATCCTGAAAACATTTCTGAACATGTTAATGGTCCTTGGGAAGAGGATCATACCATCTATAATTTGTAGTGTAAATTATTTAAGAAAATGCAAAATAGACATTTTTAAAGAGACAAAAAACCATGATTGTGAATCTTTACATAAGAGTACTGATTTTTTATTCGTATGAATATAAACATAGATTTAATAATTTAAGAGAAAATTTGGTTGTTAGAATTTATAATTATAGTTCAATAAATTCTACGGAAACATGATATTTAAAATACGTGCCCTCTATCTTTAACATGGTTGGTGGCATATTTACTGATTCTGATTCCTATACTGCAAATGTCTGTCTGGACTTTGGATTATTACTAACACATTGTTTTTCCCTTTCTCTTTTCCTCCAAAATTTACTCTTTTTCGAATTTGGATCCACGCTTTTCTGCTCTTGAACTTTTGGGTGGAGTTTGGAAAAGCAAACAGAGAAGAATTTACAAATTGAATGCAAGTCATGGGAATGGCATAGGGTATGACCGTATGAGGAATAGTGTCTGTCAGCTGAGGTGAGCATGGTCATGGTCAACAACTGCATGCACACTTTCACTCATTTTCTGCATCTTGTTACTCTTGTCTCGCTTACCTTCTCTCTAGGCAAAGGTAAAAAAAGTACCTCCTCCCAAACACCCCCTTTCAAGCCAACTTGAACACAAATGATAATAATGTCTTAAATAAAAGACACATTCTTTTTTATTCTCACGAGGTACTGAGGTTTTAACATTATCTTTCTTTTTCATAAGAGGTTTTTTAACATGATTTAATTTTTTAATATTACAAAAAAGCTCGTTTTATTGTACTTTTAATTTGCTTATTACTTGAGTTACACTCTTGTGAATTATTAAAAGATACATTTGACTCGGTTTTAGTGTTCTCTTAAAATATTTTGTTTATTTTTTAAAAGTGCTTAACATCTTCATTTGCACATAAATGCTTGGTGGTGAGAGACAACTATTAAGAAAAGTTAACACAAACATTAAAGTGAAGTTAATGTTGGATTGTTGATGCTGGAGACTAATGAGGTGGAACTGTTACAACCAGTTAGATCATGATTTCCAAGGAGTAAGAAAAAAAAGGATGTTGTCTTCCAAGTAACCAACATTGTAGCATGATATGCTCCTAAAAAATTTATAGAATATTAAATAAATATCTTTACATTTTTTAAATATTTTAAAAATTTGACACTAAAATGGCTAAACATATTTTGGCAAAAAAATCTATATTACCTAACTGCAAATTTTATTTGGAGTGAAAAAAACATTTATACAAAACGTGTAAACTTACTTATCAACATAGCATATGGAGACAAGGAATGCCTTAACATGGAGGCAACTAGATATGAATAATTTGCTCCTTTGATAATCAATAATGCCCATAAATTCTGTTAACTTTATTTATTGATTGGGGAGGGAGAGGAGTAGATGGGTATGGCAAGTGAGCATATAATAATAAAGTCCTTGCAACTGAGTAAATGGAAATGGACTCCTGACTTTATTTTATGATGTTAACTTTACCTGTGAATCACTGTAGCCATTTGTCATTGATTTGGGCTTCTTCGTCACTTGTGTCTTTTTGGATCAAGAGCTGAGGGAAGATCCAATATTAAATATTTCAGAATTAGTGGGAGTATATATGGGTAAAAAATGTTGACCCTATATATATATATATATTAGAAATGTTCATAATCAAATTAAATTGATCTAAAAAAATTAAATTAAAATTAATTAATTTTATTTAATTTATTTATTAATTTGGTTTGTTTTTTATTTTTATTTATAAAAGTGAATCAAATCAAATCAAATTAAAATTATGTAATTATACATATATTTTTATAATTACATACTTATAAATGATTATATTTTTTTATTATTATTTTTATAAAAAATATTTAAGTCTATTTATTATTTATATTTATATGATTATACTTTCATCAATATTTTTAAATTAATTTGTTGTTAACTAAATCATAAAAAAAAAAGTTAAGTTGGATATGATTTTTTTTAAAAAAAATTATTTTACTAAAAATTAGTTAGAAAGAATCGAACCAAATCAATCGATTCCCAAAATAAGAAAGTTGACTATTTTGATTTGGATGATTTTTGTTTAAAATTAAATCAAATCAAATCACAAATACCGCTATAAGTGAATCAACTTAATAACTCTAAAATTCATTTCTGAATATGTTAATTATGTAGTTGATCGAAGTTTACAAATGCAAAACTAATTTAGCATATATTTGGATGATCAATTAAAGAACTGGTTCTGTATAATATCCTCCATTGTATTGAATGAAAAACAAACTAAAGAACTGAATAATATCATTAAATGCAACAAATATTATAATAATCATCTTTTGTAAATCACTTATTGAAACAAATTTGCTAATTATTGCATATATGAGGATTTCAATTAGCTTATTGTTTTGGACAAGAATCCAGATGTAAGGATTACCCGAAATTCAGTAGAGATGCTTTGAGGTAGTTGACTCCAAAGAGCGATGAGAAGATTAAGGAGTACTTGCAAAAAGCACTTAAGTGCATTATTAGTATCATAGAAGGAAATGGAATGAGAATGGAAGAAAAAATGAGAATAAAGAATGGAGAATGGAATAAATATATCAAAAATAAAAAAAAATTACATTCATTAACAATTATGTGTTCACTATCATTCACATTCCATTTCATTCCATCATACTAAACAAGCAATGAGAGTGAAGTGTACTTGAGGAATTATCTTCCTTATATAGACAAGGTCATCCAGTTGTTTTAAAAGAGATTTATCTTCAAAAGATCACCATAAACCTCCAATTTAGACTTATTTCATAATGAGATAAGTTTATCTTAATCTATATAGACTTTTTCTTGTGTTATCTATTATCGCGAGGTAGATATTAGGGTTACGTCAACCTAATTGTTATCCACATCTTTCCAATAGGACCCAATAATAACCGTATCAAACAATTATGTTTTCCAATAATCCTAATTAAGATCGTTAGCTAATCAATAGCATCAATGTTTGTTGCCAAATGAAATGAGTGATGTATATATAGATAACCAAATCAAACTAAACACATATTTAATTTGGAGTTTAAAAATAAAGATACATTAAAGCAAAAAAGAAAGGGCACCTAAAATATACAAAAATGTTACCCTTATATTTGATTTTTATATCTTTATTTCTACAATTGTCCTAAATGATAAAAAGATAAGAGAGAAACTCGTTTTTTTTTCTCTTTTTTTCCTCCAAAAAAAATAGATATAAAAAAAAATTTAAAAATTAAGTGTTAAAATAACAATAAAATATATTTGTTGATGTAGAATGGAATCTAGCTATTATTAATTCACTATATCTCTATTTAGAGTTTTTGTTTCTGTTATACTATGACTGTTGTTAAGCTAAATATCATCAATTTAGATTCGGATGGCGTAAAGAAATTAGATTATACTAGGATATTCCTCCGTAAAATTCATTGATTTTTTATCGTTTTATAGTTTATATTTTTTATTACATGTATTTTGTATATTATTCTTTTATAATTCAAATAATATAATTTTAATAATATTTGATTAAAATAAATAACATTTTTACTAGGTAAATGTTTACAAATTTTGTATACTTTTACCTTTGAATAATAAAAGTCATTAATGTTATTATATATTATTTGTTTATATTTGTAATAAATTTTAGATAAAAATAAACATAAATTATAAATAGAAATAAATTTAAAATTTTTAACAGCATCATGTGCACAAACTTGGAGAGAGAATATCTAGCGGCTTGACAAAAGTATATAGAGAGTAATTTTAGAAAAACAAAAGCCACATAACATTACACAAGAATTACTCAAATCAAGTGTCAAAGAAAAATTATTCAAATGTGAAAAATTATGCCAAAAAACTTAAAGATGAATTATAAAATGAGATTGTCATGTAACACTAGAAAAAATCCTATTAGTGATATATAATATATTGGTGTTACCAATAATTAGACATCAAAGCAGGAACATGGGCTATGTAATAATGCTACTTAATTATACAACTGTTGAAGTAACTAATTAAAACTAAAAGTTAAGCCACTTAAGACAATCACATAATTGATAATGTAATCACGAAAAAATAAAGCAGTGTCTATGGTTTTGAATTTTTTTTTTATTTTTTAATTTTACTATGTGCAATTTCATTTAGAGTAGTACAATTGTCCATTCCCTCAAAGTATTTTTTAACAAAATTTAAATTTACATTGCAAGTAAAACTCCTTCTATGTATTGAGACCCTAACTTGTTTTTCACGAGTTACACGCTTGTAGATATCTATAATTTTGAACACATAATATGTAAATTAAAGTCTGTAAATATGTGTACCATTTTATGAAACTTTCTTAATTACCAGAGAGGTCTCACCTCCTCTGCTAGGGTTCTATAGGACTGAAGGTAAGGTAGGCATCTCCGTATTAAATTGCCCAAAAGCTTTGCAACAATTAGTGAACTCTTCGTTCTCTTCATCACGACTCATTAATTTGTCAGATTGAAAGTAATTCCTATTGGGCATCGTGGCAGGTTCATGCCAATTAACTTTCTCCGAGAAGCTGCAATAACAATAACATGTGAGAAACCGCAAAGGTAATAATAGATGGCAAGACTATCTACCCAATGTCCAATTTAGGAACTAGGGTTGGATTCATTTGTTGGTCTAGAGCTGCAAAGTTCTTTTGTTTTTGTTTTTTTTTGGACTTACTATGTGTTTGAATTTATTTATTTTATAATTATTTAGTATTAATATTATTGAGCTTTAAAAATGATCAACTCATTAATAAGTATGAGATAAGATCCTAACAAAATAAGTCTAATATTTAAGTTAAATTTAAATGATAAGGTTTATTCTTATCGTTAAGGAGTTTTAATCCTACTAAGTTAAGATTATCACTTTAAATTCTTGTCTATATAAAGGGAGCATACCTCTCAGATATACTTACTCAATTTTCATCTAAAAATCTGTTGAACACTCTTTTCACTTGATTGTTGGAATGTCTTTTGCAGGTATAATCACCTTCCTCTCATTTAATTCTCGGTGCAGATCATCATATATCTCAATTCGATTCTCAAGTATAATCTTCTATCTTAAATTTAGTTCAAAACAATAATTAAAATAATTTATAATCAAAATTTTTATAAAAAAAAAACTTTAAAAACATACTTTTTTTTCTCTAAAAAATATTATTTCTAAAGATGCTGTTAGGCTAAGGTTATTGCCAACTAGTTGGTCGTAGCTGGAGTTGTGGATATAAGCTTTGTTTCCAATGCCCTCCTTGTGTACTATTTCCTATTTCCAGCCTTGATACCACAAACCTATAAAAAGAAACAAAAAAAAAAATCTGTATAACCAACACATCGCTCGCTGTTGCCATCACCTCGGTAATACAAATTATTCTACGAAACAGGCGGCCACTACTAAAGCCTGGATTTATGTTATTATTTATCAGTCATAACTTAATTAAAAAAAAAGAAAAATTCATTAACATTAAAAGTTTAAAACTAATTCTATAATTCATTCGTGCCACTTTCACGAAAATGATTTCGTGACGTTTATAATTTCTCGTAAATAAACCCCCCCTTTATGACGGTAGCCCGGGTTCGAGGGAACGAAAGCGCAGTATAGGATAGATTTTGTGTAGAATTAGTATGTATTTAAATTAAAATTTATAAATTTTATTTTAAATAAATTTAATTTTAATTATAAGTGAATTTAAGTAAAATTGTTTATATTTAAAAAATCATATTTAATATAAAAATAATAAATATTAAATTGTTAAATAAGTTTTTGATTACAGAATTATGATTATGAAATGATAAAACATTAAAAATAGATAAAAATTATTTGAGGTACTAAAAGCCTACTTAATTGAACGGAGTAAATATCCATCTAAACATGCATTTAGTTTATATAAATTTTATAAATTGAGTCAACCAAAAAATGCTGACAAATCATAATTTTCAGCATAAACAATTGTCTTGCAAGAAAACTTATGAAATTATTTAATATAAAATGGTGATGTATTAATTTTTTTTTATTAATTTAATTTACACAACTTGTTTAAATTAAATTTAAACATTAATTTCTTGCAAGATAAAATGTAACTTTTTACTTCCTATTCAGATATAATTAATTGAGAGTAGGCTCGGCTCAAAAAAAAATATATCATTATTACTCTCAATTTAGATAAATTAAACTTATGAAAATATTTAAATGATTACAACTTTGTAGAGATATTTTTGATTCATACCAAAAAATAATTGATTGAAAATAATGTAATTTTTCATTCTTTATAAACAATAAAAAAAAATAAAAATTATAAATACTAAAATTTCAAACAAACCACAAATCTTTATATAAACTTCGTTATTACAAAGGCACATATGCAATGTAACAAACTATAAGTTGTGATTGAGTTGCGAGACTGAGTTCTATGTGAGCAAATTTTATTTGCAGTATAGGTGTTCAAATTTTTTTGAAAATACTTTATAGTCAATATAAAGTTAAAAGTTGAATAAGAATTAGTTTCATATTGAAAGAATGTGAGGCACATCTACATATTACAAAAAAATAAATTTATGTAATATACAAGAATGTTATTCAATAATAAATAAATTATAATCTTAATAAAACAATCATTACTTGTAATATTAATAATTTGAATCTTATTAAAAAACACATTATAAAAAAGACAACTTCAATATTCTAAAAGAAATTACATTTTATAAGAATAAAAAAGAAAATTACATGTGGATAGTTAACTTCAATTTTTGGAAATAATTTTCTGCAGTTAAAATTATCATTTTTAAGAAAAATCATTTTGTTCTTTTTTTTTTCTAATGTATCCCAAACAAATAATATTAAAAGTTTTTTTTTTCTGGTCACATTATTATCATCTTCAAAATCACATGAAATGGAATCAAACCAGTAACATAACTTGGTGGAGTGTGGGTGGAATAATAAAAAGCGTAACGGAAACAATAAATGTAGCGTAGCAAAAACGAGGGGATGGATCATTTTCCCGCGCAATAACAAACAATGATTTGAAATGAAAGGGAATAATAGCGTGTGCGCCTGTGCGTGAGAGAGAGAGGATGCGATGCCCGACCTGCCGTGCGCGCTTTCACAATAAAAAAAAAAAAAAGAAAGCCTTTCAAACGAGAAATAATTAGATTAATGTTACATCGTTAAAAAAAGTAGTTAAATTTTTTTATAAAATTTATAAAAAATTTAAAAAATTATTACATAAACTTAAGTGATAAGATTATTTATTTATTTAAAAATTTAAAAATATATCAAATTATTTTATTAAGAATTTTAATAAAAAATTTTAATTATATAATATTTTTAAATTATTATATGTTTTCAAACTCACTTAAAATTATGTTTTATTTATTTATATTTTAACATGTTAATTTCAAATTATTTAAAAAGTCAACGTGCTATTCCACACAAATACTTGTTTTACGAATGATGACAATCTAATTCATTCACAAATTTTGATAAATAATAATAACTATTTATTCCTTTTACTCCTTTCGTAATAACCATAATAATAAGTAGTTTTTTATTTTAATAAATATGTTTTTTGAAAGTATATTTTTCAATCATTTAAAATACTAAAATACAAAATATAAATAAATAAAAAAATAATTTAACATGACAGTTGACAAAATCTAATAATTTCCTAACAGGCTAAACCTGTTTGTGTTATTGATGGTCACATGGCACGCATCCACTCCTCAGCCAATGCGCTTCTCCTCAACGCCCACCTCTCCCCATCAACTCGACCCCACTTCTCATTTCCAATTGCCACCAAAAACTTACTCCTTTTCTCTTTCCCCCACTTCAACTTATGGTCAACCAACTGGCGAATATCAACAGCACCTTGTTACTGATTCGACACAAAATTTAAAATTATTTCTTTAGTTTATTTTTATTTATCATTTAAAATTTTTATATAAATTTAAAAAGATTATATAAATAATTTTAATTATAAAAAATATAAATTTAAAATAATTAAATTATTATTTATTTTACTTATTTTTTTATAAAAAAATAAAAATAAAATAAAAAAGTAATAAATATTTTTAAATATTTTTAAATGAAATATATTATTAAACAAAAAAAAATTTTAATAAATAAAAATAAACGAAAAGAATAACAATAAATTAGAAAGAAGTATGTATGAAGAAAATTTTGTGTATTCTCAAAATAAGATACTAACCTTATAAATACATAATATTGTGTAATTATATAGTCATCAAATTATATTTTATAATTATAGATAATAAATTTGAGATTAAATTTAAATCCTGTTAAAAATATTACAATCAGAGTAATAAAAATTTCCCGAAACAGATCACTGAGGCGTTGATAATTTGATAGCCGCGTGTGAAAGGCAGCTGAGGTAGTATTTGTTAGCGTGGCCTCGAGTTAACCGAACCGGGTTCTACCATGAACCGGAACTCGAGTGACCGGGTGGGCCGTGGATGACGTATCCTATGTTGGTGGGCCCAATCCAACTTTTTGTTTTTCGTTTTTGGGTGCATGCCCAAGTCATGCCTTTGAAAAGTCAAGGACTCAGGAGTAGTGCGTGAATGCAGGCCCAGGTTGGGGGAAAGAGAAGGGTGGGTGTGGTTGGGCCCACAAAAGGGTGTGGTCTGTGGTCAAAGGTCAACCAGCTCGGGGATTGCCAAGTCTAGATGCCCTCGGCCTAAAGTTGATGTCACACTGGGATCCCCTTCCTGCTTCCCTGGCTTATCTCTTGGTTCGTGATCTTTGCATATGGAACCAATTTCAACCTTAGTCTTCTGTGGATTTGGCTCATGAAAAGTGAAGGGTTTAATTTTAAAAAAAATTAAAGAATTATATTTGTTAATAAAAAAATTAATAGCTAATATTATACTAAAATATATATATATATAATAAATTATAAAATTATTAAAATTTATTTTATTAATAATTATAATTACTTATTTTTTTAAAATAAAATAATATTATAATAAATATATATATATAATAAATTATAAAATTATTAAAATTTATTTTTTAATTTTTAATTAATAATTATAACTATTCACTTTAAAAGAAATAAATTCATCTTTTCTTTCTACATTTCTTTATTTTGCTATAGTATAAATTTTTTTAATTTTTATGTTAGTGGAGATTTTTTAAGAAAAAAATTTAAACACAATCTTTTGTGTCAATTTATACATTTAATTGTTGTTGTAATGAAATTATTAAATAATAAATCAACACATAATTTAACGATAATATACAAATAATAACTGAAATTAAATTTTTAATAAAATTAATTCCCTTAAATATTTAATTTAGATTTAAAGTCAAACAAACAAGCCAAGTAGCACGGCTCTTTTTAAGGCCAAACCCTGTGAGTCACCTTTCTCCATCTCTTTTAACGCGTTCTCTTTGTCTTCTCACCTCATCTGTGCAATGAGTTATTAAAGACAAACCGCTGCATAATAAAACTCAATAATTCGAGACAGTAGTTCCCCCCCCACCCAAAAAAAAAAAAAGACACTCTTTCGTTCTAATGTGTAGTTTAATTATCACTTTTTTTTTGGTTTGCAACAAAAGTTTAATTTTAAATTGAGTCATTATAAAATAAATCAATATAACTAGGTGAGATACCCTTTTTTTTAAAGTCCATCTTTCATTAAAAACTGTTTATTGGAAGAACCAAAAATGAAAGAATAAATTCTTAATGTCTCGAGGAAAGGTCTGTGTTCATATTACGAGAGGAATTTTTTTGTCTACATTTTGCTCACTCCAATCGTCGGAGTTGAAGTGAAGTAGCCTAAACAATAAAGAATTTGAATGAGATCTACATGGAAAGAAAGGATTTAATGCCCGTTTGGATATATTTCTTTTAATAAAAAATATTTTTAAAAATTTTTTATTTTTAAAATTTTTAGATGAGTTGTTTTTTTTAAAAAAACTAAATATATAAACTAGACTTTTGTATTTCTAAAAACAGATTTTTAAACTTTTAAAATATTTTTTAAATATTACATTCAAATATAAAATAATTTTTATTTTTTTATAAAATATCTTTTGAAAAAAAAAATCATGAAAAACAGATTTTTTTATTGCTCATCCAAATGAATCATTAACTCTATTAATATGAGGAATTTACTTTAAAAAAATAAAAATTTATAATTATTAATAAAATATTAATAGTTAAAATTATGATAAAATATATATATATATATAATATATTATAAAATTATTAAAAAAAAATTTTAATTCTTTTATTAATACTTAATACTCTTCACTAGCTAAATTCAAAAAGAAAAATCACAGTTACCAATAACCTAGGTAAATAAAATGACAATGATTGTTAATAGTCTGACTGATTGTCACTTAAAATTAAAGGTTGTGTTCTCCTTTTGGAAAAATTGTTTTACTTATTGCTAAATCCTCTTTGCATATATAGAAAAGAGGACCAAAATGATTTCATTTCACAGCCAATTCTAGCTGTAGTTTAACTTATAATTTTGGTATTTTAGATACAAATCGTTATTGTCATTATTAATCATTATGGGTTTCTTCTCTAATGGAAAATCTTGCTTTCTTAAGAACATAATTACTTGAATCCTAATATTTCAAAAGCAATCCAATTCCCACGAGCGATGATTAAGAAATCACATAGATACAGCTTCTATTATTTTTGATTTCTTCAAAAAAGGTCATTTTGATCAGTCACTCTCGTACAATTCTTTGATTCCAACCTTCACAACTTCACCCATTGGAAAAGTGGAAACCACTAATCAAATTTTCCTTTCTTTGTTTGCTATCAATTGAATTCGGTCATGTGGAAGTGATTCATGCACCCAAAATAAAGTCCAGCAAGAAAAATGAATAGAGGCATGATTATGGACATTATTGTCAGAAAGGATAAAGGATAGAACCATGAAAAACTTTGAAAATTAGTCGATATCTTAGTGCATTTGACAAATCTACCCTTCTATTTGAAATCATTGTAGCATTAGCTTCTATTATATATATATATATATATATATATATATATATTAGAAACTAATACTACAATTATTTCAAATAGAAGGATATATATAGAAGTAAAGCAACATCCAATTAACGAGTGTAAATTAAAAAAAAATAAAATGAGAAAAATATAAAAGAAATAATTTAAGAAAAATAAAAGATATAGAATGTAGTTATTTAAAAGTTTTCATTATTTTGAGCATTCAATTATATTTATAACCTTATATTTTATTAATTTATTAAATAAATTTCAAGAATATCTAGTTAAAAGTTATACTATAACTAGCAAATATTGTCCACGAGGAAATGAAACGGAGAAAGGAAAAAAAAATAATTAATATTATGTGACCTATTAATTCATTCACAATTTTTTTTAACAGTATTTAATTTTGTTGAGATAACTATTTTTTTGTAATAAAGTTTAAGGAAAAGGAGACTACCTCATTATAAAATTAGAGTATATCACAACTTTTAGTGAGAACTTACTTAAATACTTACAAATTATTTATCAATTAAGAATTTTAATGTGAATCGAATCTAAAATCTTTAAAAATATACATCTTGATCTTACTAGTTAAGTCAAAAACTTATTGGCAAATAACAATTATTTTTATTGAAAATATTTTATCATATATGAATATAATACCATCCTAAATGATAGCTTCTTTATTCTTAGAACAAATTAATGAACAAGACTGATAATTGAGCACGATTCATGGCCAAAAGCAATGAAGTTGCTGAGAATGCTAGTGGAGAGCATATTCAATTCGAGTCTTGAGACTTTGAGAGCCACAACATCAACCTCAACCTCAACCTCAACTTATATGGTGTCCGGTTCCCACTTGGCCACTTTCCAGCTTCCACAAATTTTGTAGCAAGGATATGCTTAATTATCCATCATTTGGATCCATCTTTGGATATGATAACCCATTATTTGTTCATGTGCAATGGATTGGACATTCAACATTTTTTATAGAAGAAAATAAGATATACCCCAAGTTGTTATTTTGTATTTAATGTATTAAAAAGTCCTATATTAATCAGGGTTCAAACCCTACCTTGGTATCTAAATTTAACAAAAGTTTCAATTTAGCTCTAAATATTTAATTTATACTAATTTCATCTCAAACATTACGAAATTATATTAATGTGATTATTTTCATTAATTATGTGCCTTTTACTAATGTTATTTTAAGTTTATTTTACTAATTAATTCTATCATAAAAACAAACCTAAAAGGATTACATATTAAAATGGATATAATTTCATAAAAAGACCTAAAATAACATTAATAAAATGAATGTTGTTAATGAAAAGAATTATATTAACACAATTTTGTAATATTTGAGACCAAATTTTTACAAATCAAATATTTGAAACTTAATTAAAATTTCCGTTAAATTTTAAAGATGAAAATAAGATTTTGGCCATTATTCTGTATTTATATCCATATTCACCTTTAACTGCATGAATTAAGATGCGGTGGTTCCATCCTTCTTGTTGCCTTTTTTTATCTCTCTCTCGTTGATCTTAAGAAATCGTTTTGTTGATTTTATATAACAGGTCAACAAATTTTTTTTTTTTGATTCACCAGGTCAACAAATTCTTGTAAAAGTAGTATTTTTACTTCTTGAAAATTTTGGGAACCATGTTTTCTTTCTTCAAGCTTATGGCCCTTTGTTCATTTTCTTAGATAATATTATAGTAATGATTGGCCTTTCTTCATTTCTTATTTGGTCAAAAGCGAAAAAAATTAAAAGCAAAGAAAGCAATATATTGAACAGAATCAACTTTAGTTTCTCCAATATGCAAAATAAAGTCTAATTTATTCCTATTTGATTGATTTGGAACATTCGAAACATCCTTTTTTTTTTTTTTAATGAAGTCACTTGTGTAAAAACCTTAATGATAATTTGTTCAATGAAAATTAGCAAGAACTAAGGTTACCACAATCTATATCAAAATTATAATTACATAATCTAAGATTGACATTGCAATGTAACAGTCATAAGAAAAAATTGGCTGATTTTGAAATAGAATTGCTTCTTACATTGTGTGTGTGTGTGTGTGTGTTGCACGGAATTGATTGATTGACTCGTGAGTTGTACCTTTTATTGATGAAGGAGGCATTGCATTCATGGGACTCTGGGAACATGCAGATGTTAGAGGGAATCCAAAGGAATAAAAGAAAAACAGACAGAAAAGAAAGTTAATGGGGTCATGTGAAATGAGTGAGCATATAAACATTCATTATTATATATATATATATATATATTTTTTTTTTTTAATTTATCGTTTTCATAGTGTAAAATAATATATAATTAATGTAATATGAACATGATATGATATAGTATAATTTCAATCTTATTTTCTTTTTATAAATTACTTATTTAAGATATACATTCTATAAAAAGTTATTATTAATATTGAGAATAATTTTATTTTAACTTACAAGTATAGGATTAGGGTATGTTACTATTGTTTGTTTAATCTTTATTTCTGTATACAATGGTAATTACTGTTTAATAATCTTTATATATTACCAATAAAATTATTTCTAACATTACATGATAGTCTCATATTTTAATTTATTTTTAATTTTTTTACTTAATTTTTGCATTTACGTAAATTTTCTTTATTACTTGATTTGAGTAAATCTCTTTATAATGTTATGTAACTTTTATTTTTATGAAGTTGTCATCTGTGTGTCCTTTTATCAAATTGTTCTTTTGTCTAAACATATAAACTTTGTAAACACTTATTTAATAAAAATATTATTTATCTGTGATTAAATATTGTTAAAATTATATTATCTCTATAAAGAATAATATAAAAAGAGACATGTAATAAAAATATCAATTATAAAAAAACAAAAAATTCATGAATAATAAGCAGGCATAAACTAGTAGACATTAAATATGGATCATAAAAGAAAATCTCATTGGAATATTCATTATCCTCTTGTGATTTTTAATTTTAAACATCTGTGATAAATAAAATTATAGTTTTCCATTGTGATATAACGGGGTGAAGAAGTCGTTATGTTAATTGTTTAATGTGAATTAATAAGTCATTGTTAAGGCATACATCAACAATGAAGAAGAACCTATTAAAAAGAAAATAAAATGCAATAAATATTTAGCATTTTCGTCTTCAAATTAATCGCTTGTTTTATTATTATTTTTTTCGTTTGCCATTTTTTCTATATCAATGCTATCACAGGCTTAACCATGATTATCCTGAAGTAGTAAAGTTAAAAAGAAGAAAATTATTTCTCCTTTCTCAGCCGAAATAATTGAAAATGAATGAACAAAAATACAAATTTCTTTTTATGTTTAAAGAAAATATATGAATTATTAGAATTTGGCGTAGTATCTTTCCGAAATCCAAATCAATTGTTTCTCTCCTCACGTAAAAAAATTTGAACAAAAGATACAGATGCCATCAGTTTCTGTACATTTTACCCTCTGTACCCACTGAAACAAAAAAAAAAAAGAAAAAGACAGGAACAGAGGTGTGATATCATGAAAGAGACCTCACCATACAGAAAGTGCACCAACCAACGCGCTGCAAATTTACCCCGCAGCATGGTCCTCGCATCACCGCGTGGAAATCACAGGGGCCTTCTTGTAATGCACTACTACACATTAAAATCGCTCTGATATGGGAAAATATATAATAAATGTCTCATATATAAAATATTCGAAGAGAGGGAAAAAAAAAAGATAAACGAGGGAAAAAGAAAGAAGCATGTGGGGTGGGGGGGGGGGTGAGAGAAGGAAGGGTGAGAAAAAGGAAAAAAAAATAAAAAAAATGAAAATAGAAAAAAGATAAAAAGAGAGAAGGACCATTACAGCCACAGCCAGTGAAACCCCCAGGAAGGGGAAGAAAAAACTACTCTGGAGGTCTATTTCTATTAATATATTTTTGCGTTGAAGAAGAAGAAGAGAAGGTGTTATTGCTGTTGTCGTTGTTGTTGTTGTTTTGTTGTTATGGTGCCTTCTACCCTCCCTCTTCCTTCCACCCATTCACCTCTTCCTCTCTCTCTCCCTATCTTTCTCACCATCTTCTTCTCCAAATCCTCAATCTCTCTGAAAAACCCATCCATTCAACCTTAAATAAATGGCTCTCTGAGATTACCCATTTGTGAAGGAAGCGCCCCATAGGTCCAAGATTGCCCCTTTTCTTGTTGGGTGGCTTTTTTTCATCCATTATTTCTCCCTCTCTGTCTTCTGTTCTGTCTGATTCTGTTGTTCTCTGGGGAATCCTGAAAAGATTGAGTCTTGGAGGCCATGAGAATGGGCAGAGGAGCCGCGGCTGTCAAACCGCCGGCGGCGACGGCGGTTGAGCTCAACGGATCCGACTCAAGGAAGATTTTGAAAGAGCCGAGGTACCGGGGCGTGAGGAGGAGACCGTGGGGCAGGTTCGCCGCCGAGATCAGGGATCCACTGAAGAAAGCCAGGGTGTGGCTCGGCACCTTCGACTCCGCCGAGGAAGCGGCTCGGGCCTACGACGCCGCCGCTCGCACCCTCCGCGGACCCAAGGCTAAGACCAATTTCCCTCTCTCCCCTTCTACCCTCTCCCCCTTCTGCTACCACAACAACCCCGCCGATGCTTTTTTGGATCACCGGTTGTACGCCGCCGCGAGCGGTTTCCAACACCACCATGTTCATCCCCAGAGACCCGCCTCCAGCGGCATGAGCAGCACCGTCGAGTCCTTCAGCGGGCCCTGCCCGCCGTCCGCGCCTCTGCCCGCGCTGCCGTCGGCGGCCGTGACAGCCCGGAGATACCCCCGGACGCCGCCGATCGTGCCGGAAGATTGCCACAGCGACTGCGACTCCTCGTCGTCGGTGGTCGACGACGGCGACAACGTCGTGTCGCCGTTGTTCCGTCAGCCGTTGCCTTTCGACCTCAATGCCCTGCCGTCGGATGATGCTGATATGGTGCCGGGTGATGATCTGCGCCGCACTGCTCTCTGCCTCTGATAGCTCATCAAAGAAATGATTTTTATTTTTATTTTTGCTACCCACTAAAATTTTTTGTTCTTCCTTTTTTACTATGCGGAAAAAAAAATGAAAATGACGATCAGATATAAGATTATGGTAATATGATCTTAATTTCTGTGAGTGTAAGCTTCTGCCATGGTGTTTGAAGAAGGGCATATTATTGCTACTCCCTTTTCTTATTTATTTTTTTTAAAATTTTCTCTTTTTTTTTTGGGTCATCAAATTTTCTCTGAAGAGGATATAAAAAACAAAAACAAAAAAAAAATGATCTGTTCGTAGAAAAGAATTTATTGATTGGGGTTTGTAGTGGAAATCCAAAATGTGTTTGCATTCCCCACTTCCCTGTACCCATAGATCCTTCTCTCTGTCTCTCTGTATGTATAATACTGGTTAAGAAATTCGGTGTTGCTCTAACAAAGTTAGATTTAGTTGTTCTCATTGTTTATACTTCATTACTTTTTGAAAATTAGTTTCTATTTGTGGCATAGCTCTTTTGGATACTTGGTATAAAATAATGGCTGGATTATTATAGATGGCAAGGGAAACATTAGCTTTTCTCCTAACCATAGGGTTTTCCTCTTAGTTTTGATTTTTTTTTCTTCTTTATGGCAAACCAAGAGAGCTCCGGAAGAAACTTTGTTTGGTAAGTGATGCTGATGGTGATAATTTCTTCTACCTATACTTATTTTGGGAGTAATTGCGAATAGAAAAATAACTATCATTCTGCCTTCTTTAGCACTCAAGGTGTTTGGCATGGTGGGTAATTTAGATTTTAGGTGTGAATGATTTAGATAGAGAGATGCTTTCTCTCTTTTTTAAATTTTTTTTTTTTCACATTGTAATTTATACTCTATAAGAAAGGAATCAATCCATCTCAGCTCCAACAAGTTAATGGACAGTGCATTAAACGTGCCCAACGCTAGTAAGAGGCGATGTTAGAAGCTTGAAACTTTGAATTTGAAGCATGAAAGCGTTGGGGTTCACCCCTCGTTTTACCTTGAACTTAGGTGAATTGTCTTTGAAGTATGAAATGAGAACCTAGAGAGAGGAAGGTGGTGGCGTTGTGCTGTAAGATTGGGGTTTGACAAGGAAGAAATTTGGGCTTTACCCGCATTTCCCCAACTCACTGTAACCAGCGTGACTCTTGTAGACGCCATGGAAATAACAGGTTCCCTGTTTCTTGTCTTCGTTGAATGGCGAATCAATAATGGATAGGCAAAAACGAGATTTCTCTAAAAAGTCAGCACAAATTTTAATCAAACACGCTCTCGCCGTTTGAAGTGACGCTCTCAGGCCTGCAACGTGCAAAATAAAATACTGCCCTGGAATCAATTAGACTCGTATTCCACTTGAAAATTTTCTTGTCTCTTTCCCACAGGAAATGAGGTGGAGCTTTCTTGATAGGCTTCGCCAACCATTGTCTATTGCAGCCAAACCATTCAGGCATTCCTACCTTGGTGCAGCTCACTTTGCCACTTATCGTCTTGTCCTGACATACACAAGTTCTCTTGCTATGAGATATCAATATATGCCATTAAATAACACTATAAAAGCCAATTATGTAGGAGAAATTTTAATAAACAATAGGCGATTATAAATTACAGAACATCATATTATAAAATAATAATTAAAAAAAGTAAAAGTATACCTGAAGGAACAACTGGGCCTACAATGTATGTCTAACCAGTTTTAGGTATCCAAACTTATTACACAATAAAATGATCAAATCACATTGGGTCTATAATGTATGTCTCTAGCTTGGATCACATAATCAACACAATTTTCACAAATCCAAAATAATACAATTAATTGTAACTCACTCAAGGAAAAATTTTAACAAATAAGAGTTAGCTTAACTGGTAAGATCTAAGTTGTACATTTTCAAAGGCTTCTATTTCAGATTCGAAGGGAGCTTGTTTGGATGTTTAATTTAAAAAATGAAGAAAAAGTAAGGGAAATGAGATTTATTTACTCTTATTTATTTTAAAATGAACACTTTCTCCTTCCTTACTCTCATTTTGAGGGGAAGAATTTTGGAACTGAGGGGGAAGGACGGGGAAGTGTTCTCCCTTCTTTTCCCCTCCCTCCCCTTCATTAAAGATCTTCCAAACAAGAGATCGAGTCACTTTTCTCTTTTCTTCTGTTCCTTTTTACCTCCTTACTTAACATCCAAGTATAACACTATTGATAGGCGATTTGTCATTACCATTGTGAGTTCTGGCATGTCCTAATTGTGGAGTAAGGTAGTCTTTCTTTTACCTAAACTTCTATCAACCAAAAAAATAATAATAACAACAACAACACCATAAAAATGGAATCTTGGATTGCCATATAACTGGTTGCATCAAATTTGGGAGGTAATGAATCAGCAAGTTTCTCTGTTCTGATCAGCCGATAATTAAAAAAAAAAGAGGAGAGAAATAATAATTGTCTGATGTCTATCATATTCCTCTGTCTAATGCTTTGTGATTGTATGCCCACTAATGCTTGTATACGAAGCATGCCCATGGTTGCTCAAAGTCCACTTTAGCACAAGAAGAAGGTGGCAAAAATAAGAAGAGTTCAGATTAAGATCAAAACTTCTTAGATTTTAACTTTTTCTAAACTTTAAGAATGACTATAACAATTTAACACGCAAAACCTCTAGTCTATCTACTCTAACCACATAGGCTATGTCCCAGTGATTGTAAAGTTATATTTTCTGTGAAGGGTTATTTTACAGAAAATAGAAAACGAAACAGAAGTGTGATTGTCAGATGCACCAAAATTGATTGTTACCTAACAACCCAACGTTGGTTCATTATTTGGATTCTGATTTCCAAGAATGAACTTGGTTACAGGGGTGCATTTTTTTGGAATGCTATTGACTTGGATTGTGATTAGGGTTAGGCAAGTTTTAAATTACGGTCGCAAATATTATTGTTACAGAAGTCTTTGCAACCATAATTGTAATCGTATCAACAGTATTTTTTATAATTTTTTATAATTTTTATAATTATAACGTAACTACGTTCATAACGATAATTATAATTTAAAATCATGCTTAAACTCTTAACAGGAAGTGTTAGACTTGGACCACTTTTCAGTTGCAGGTCTTTTTCTCGGTGGAAAACTGTGTCTCTTTTCCTCCACTGTTGTCTTGCTGCCAAACTTGGGGAGAAGATAAGTGGGAGTTAAACGTGAAGGTGGGAATTGATGCTGGCCCTGAAGAGATTTTAGTCCACATATATTATTGATCATGCCATGGCCTCCATTTGCATTTACATATTCTTATTATATGGAGCAAATACATGGGCTGAGAAACCTGTCCCACAGAGAATTTTGAAGCCTGAGTCATTCTCAAACAGTGAAACAGGGTATCATTCAAGGGTGGCCCAGGTGAGCTTGGGGTCAAAAACAGAAAGGGGAACAAAAATAATGCAAAAGTATAGTAAAAACTTTTGTTTCGGTCAACAAAAAAGTATAGTAAAAACTAATTAACTAATATTCTTCCTTGTTGTCAAGCAGAAAAATGATTGGGCCCATTCAATGGTAAATAGCAGTCATATTAAAAGAAAAAGAAATAATAGTATTCTAGGAGTTATTGAAGAGACATCAAATTGAACTAGCAGTGAATATTTTCTTTTATCTACATCAGAGCAATCTAAATCCTTTTTATTCGGAAGAGAGAGAGTGTGTGTGTGTAATTTCTCAGGAAAGGATGACTATACTTTAAAATTTGATTATTTTTAAAGCATATTTGCTAAATTTGTTCTAGTGTTATCTCTTGGTCAATGTAACCATTGAAAGTTATTTTCTATAGGTGGATTGGGTGAAAAGTTCTTAGTTGGTAGACTAAATAATTCCTCAAGGTTGAAGCTGTAGTAGGAGGGAAATATTAAAGTTTAAATAAATGGAGAAAAAAAGAAAAAGGAAATGATAATGGTTTGATTAGAGACATATGGGTAGTAAACTGAAAATAAATACGAAGATATGATTATTTTAGAAACTAAATCCACTGCTAAGGTTACTGTTCCTTCCTCTTTAAAAATGGGCCTAGTAGCTGTTTGGCCGTGCTGGAGGTGCTCCAAGCACAACGAAGGGAGTATATATAAAAGTACCCCAACAATCAAGTCAATTTTAAAAGTAAGTTAAGTTGATATTTAAATGTATATTTAGATTAGTTTATTTTATTATTAAAATAATTTATAATTAAAATTTTTTTAATAAAACTTTTTTAAAAAATAATTTTTTTTTAAATTAAACTATTTTCAAATATGCTATAAGACTTAAAATGAACATAGCCGGTGATGTCTCGACCTTGTGTTATAGGATAGAATGCCATTACGTGGAAGTAAGAATCTCGAGCAAAGGATGAGTTGATTAAAGGAATTTTCGTATATCATATTAAATGGAGAAGGATTCTAGGAGATGCTTGGGTCAAAGCTTTGCCCAGTTGGGTCAATATAATGGGCTAGAGCCGTTGGGCCCATACGGTCCAGTTAGCTATATTTTCGATTCACAAGTTCTGCTTATCATGGTTTCATCTGAAAATGGCTGTAAGAATTTAACCAAACAACAAATGTTGGTAAGAATCATTAATCATGTCTTGTGTTTTAGTATCAATGAGCTAATCAGTAGAGATTGAGAAGTTTCTCACCATCACGTTTATACAGAATCTAGTTGAAGTTGTTAACTGTCTTGCTGATAGGAGTTTTTCAAAATGATGTCAACATATGAAGGTTCTTCATCAACCTCTGTAATATTCAGTATTCTTTTTTAAATTAAAATATTTTAATATAAATTTTTCATATAAAAATTTTTTTAGTAATTTATAGAAAGTCATGAGCTCAAAATACTGTGCTGTTACTGTAAAAAAAAATAAATCATTTGATATGTGTAGATGTTTTAATTCTGGCCGAAGGCTTGTTGCAAATTTTCATTTACACAAGATATTGTGTTAATTTTCTTATTAAATATATTATCAGGTGACAGTCTCACATAAAATCATCTCGATCTTTCTTTTTGTAAGTTAATTGTGATTTACCTTAATCATAACGTGTGCATATAATTTTTCTTAATAAAAGAAAATGAAGAAGAGTCTATGTATAATATGGGATATGGTTTTTTTGGGGGGGGGGTAAATTGGGATATGGTTATTTTTTCTTTTGGGTATTAGGGATATGGTTATTTTAAAGACACGTGATATGTAAAATTAAAAAAAATGAAAGTTAAATCACTAAAAATGTGTTAGAAGCGAGAAATTTAAGTAATTTATAATATATTATAAATTTAAATTTTTATATTATCATTGTAAAAAAAAAACAATAATAAGAAAATGATGCATATTGAAAATGTTGAAAATAAAAGCTTACACAGTAAGACAACTATCCAATTTAGCCTCAAAATATTTATACAAGAGAAAACAAAGAAATAATTATAATAATAGGGAATATAACTGGAACAAAGTAAGGGGATATAAACTCTTTTTATGTTTAGTATATCACAAAAGTTATTATTATTTTTTAACGAATGTACTTGTTTGACTCTAATAATATTATCAAATCAAGTTAATTTTTTTTTAAATATTTACAGACATCTTAAAATTTTTAGAAGGGAAGATGAATAAAGATTATCATTATAAAAATACTAATAAACAATACTTATGCATTAAAATATAAATTAAACTAAAAAAAAACCCATTCATAATAGGATATGAAGATTAATCTCCTCATTTCTGCTGTAAGTCCTCTTATTTAGTGTTTTAATTTTTATATATTATGATAAAATTTTCATGCTTCATAAACTATATATGTGCTACATATTTTTTAATTTTTCATATATACTTCTGATTTGTTTGGGTATTATAATTATTATTAGTTATTTTCTCATGAACAATGTTGAGCGAGAAGGGGAAAACAAAAAGCTTGTTTATATATTGTTGAGGCGAAAGTGGTTTTGTTGTGGCCTTGTGGGACAATGGCTAGCGAAGAGGAGAGGCTTCTGGAGGAGCAACTGGAGCTTCAATTGCAAGAACAGAGGGATTCGCTCTCTGCTCTCAACGAAGCTTTGCTCTCTGATCCAGCCAATCCCGAGCTTCGAGCGGTGCGTCATTTTCTCCTCTTTTCTCCTCGAAACTCTGCTCTAAAAGTGAAGTGAAAGAAGAAAAAAAAATCAATCTTTTAATCTTTTGAACCGTTTACAATTTCTTGGCTTGTTCGAATTCGATTTTTTTTCCTTTGATTGTTTTGAAAATTGAGAAATTATTAGACTCTCTAATTCTGCTGGGGCTATAATGGTGACAAGAAATTTGTTTCGGCTTAAAGCTTGAAACTCTCTGTGACGACGTGCGAATGAAATACAACCCGAAAGGTTGAATTTCAATATTGGGTATTTTTTTTTTCTCCTTTCCTTAATTTTCCAGAATCAATGATAATATGGGTGCTGACGACAAAATGATGTTTGTTTTCCATACTGTAATGGCTATAGGGCGTAGAACTATTCTCATCAACTGTAGATGTTTAAGATCTACTTACTGTTGCTCATTGTCAGATGCTGGTCTTTCAAATTTGATCATGCTGTAGGCTAGAAGAGCAAAATACTGAGGATTGGGAAATGTGGTTTTTGAAGTTCTAATCATATGTAGATTTATGATTGTTAGAAGTTCAACTGTGTGGTGTTTCAGTAAATCCCTTACTAACTCAAAGACATATATTTTATTGTCGTGGTGTGGACAATTGGAGAATCATTCTGACTCTGAGTGATTGGACTGAAGTAGAGGGTTCAGGAATCCATTTTGTTTTTCTCTGTCATTCTTGTGGTCCTTTATGCGCAGCACTTTTGGCTTCTAGATTTTTAAAATCTATGCTGATGTAGCTTGGAAAGTTCCTTTGGGTATTCGACTGGCTGTTCTATGGCTATATAGCTGTGTAGGATTGATTGCTGTCTTGTGGAATGTCTGTTACCGTGGTCATATATATAACCTATTAAGAGTAGAGGGTCTTTAGACTTAAGACATAAGTTTGTTGGAAGATGGAATAATTTTAACTTGTGCTTTTCAATTTCTACAACTGATGGCGATATCTCAGGAAAACTTTTAGTCATTTTGTATAAGTGACATGTTATTGTTCATCGCCATTGCTTAGACATTTCCACAATATGATTAATTTTATATGCTGTTAAAGATTATTAATGATAATATGCAGTCCAAAATCCATCAATTAGTTAGTTTTGGTTCTAACTAATAGAGTAATACCTGGTTGAGAAGTAAGATAATTATGTAAAAATATGTGGTTAAAAAATCGGCCACAGTTCATCACTTTGTTGAATGTTCAATTAAAAAATTTTTCCCGCTACAAAACTCTGAAAGGTCTATAAAAAGTTAAGTGTTAATCACAATATTATCTCTAGGAGACTAGGACTGTGGTTTTCTGGTATGTTTGGGGGTTTGGATTTGTTGATAAAAGATAATGAGTGATTCCATTCCCCATTGATTGGCTAGAAGGTGAAAGGGAAGGGAAGGGAAATACTACAATTATTTTCCAAGAGCAATTTTATTTCCCCTTGCTTCCCCTTGAATTGGGAAGGGAATATATATTTCTCTGTAGGAGCTGAATAAAGGGGAATGGCTGCCCTCCATTCTCTTTCTGCTCCTAATTAAAACAGTTTGCAATCAAAAAATTAAGTCTCCCTTTTGACCTTTCCTTTGATTCTTTTCATTTTACTTTCCCTTCATTCCACCTCATCCAAGATGCTCAAGGAGGTGCAGTCCTTGTATATCCAAGCACCTTTAAGCCTATAGAGTAACCACTTAAATCTAATAAATTATTTTAGATCTACTGGGCTGCATCAGTAAAATGAACAAAAATCTCTCATCTGCAATGGAATATTATCATGACTAGTGTCCAGGAGATTATGACAGCTAATCTAAAATTTCTGAGGCTAAATTTATACTTCAAATTTCTTAATATTATTGTTTTATTATCTCAGGTTCACGAGGAGCTTGTTCAGGGAATTAAGGATGCAGAGGAAGGACTTCTTCACCTAAAACGTGCACGATTATTACAGGAAGCAGATTCAGTGCTGCATAGTACCAATCTTTTTACTGAAGAAGAGAAAGTAGAGCCCCTTGATCCCACAGATGTTGACCCAGAGCCGCTGGAGGAAAAATGTGATTCTGTTGGATCAAAATGTAGATTCCGTCACAAAGATGGGCGTTGGTATAACGGTCAAGTGGTGCAGTTGGATAATTCTGTGGCAAAGATTTCATTCCTTACTCCTACATCTGAGAATATGCTGGTATGTATGATTATCTTGTGTTGAGTGGCCATTTTTGCTTTTACTTCGTTGACAAAAGTATATTATGGTATTCTATTTTAACTGATATAAGTATTTCTCCCCCTCTTTTCCTCTACTGTAACTAATTATGAGAAAATGAGGGATTTGAAATAACAACAGTTCATGCATAATTGTGGAATCTTTCCTGCATAATTATCCTAAATTTTTTATCGCCTTTGATAACACAAGCATATAGTGGTTATGAACCTGTATTTCCAATTCTTCTTGGATTCATTTAGAAGTAGAAAAAATTTTCCAAAAGAATGTAGAAGTTAATAACTCTTTTGTTTAAGGTTATATATGCTGTTTCCAACACCCTCTCACCCTTCATCCCTGAAGAAAACAGATTACGTATATGCTGTCAATGTCATAGTTTAAGTGCGGTCCTAATATAAACATATCTTCCAGCTTGTGGGTAGCTGAGTTCAAATACTGAAGCCATGGCACAGAAAAGTTAGACAATTGAAATTTTTTCTCTTAAATGGAATTGCCTTTGTTTTCATAATTTCAATACCTTGTTTCTAGGATTCACTTAACAATATGCTACAACCAAGCAGCTATTTGAACATTTGTTCTGGGTTTGATGTTATGACAGTTTAGGTTCATTTCTTCTTGTTTTAATTTTTAAGTCATTCCTTGGCAACCCATATAACATAGTTTTTACATGAATGTTATGTTAATGGTAGATTGGTAGTCCTCTAGAGTCCAGAGAGGCTAGCCCGCAATAGTTCATGAAAGGCTGTGCTAGTTGGCTTATGTTATTTTCAGCTTTCAACTTTTTACTGCACTCTTACCGTGTGTTTTGAACACTTTTTTTTAATATAACATTTAAAATGAATCCATTTTAAATGAATGATTTACAAATAGTATTGAAAGTGATACGTTTTACATATGACACAGTTTATAAATGAAATCAATTCTTAAATTAATAACAATTCCAAACAAGTTTCATACAATAATTTATTTATAAATGTATTGGATTTGTTGTTTAAAAGGTTCCAATCACACGATCAATGAAATATACCTAACTCATGAATTTGAAGTTGCAAATCCCTGTAATGTGGCAAATTCTTTTTCTCTTTCTCTGTCTCGGTCTGTCTTTTCTCTCTATCTCATTATCTTAATTGCAAGTCATCTCAAGGATTTCACGGTAACCTCAGCCTCTATTAATTACCTTATATGATGAAACTCGAACAAAAATCATTTTGATTGAACATTGTAAGTACATGTTGGTGTGTGAACATTATAAGTATACATTTGAAGAGATTCATCTTAGCATTGTTGTTACTCAAAATTTTCGTTCAGATTATTAATTAAAATCAAGTGTTGTTATCCATGTCAGTGTACTAATGCTAGAACATCCAAGTGCAGATGTGCAAGTTCTTTTTACAACAACGATGTCGATTTGGTACTAACTGTCGCCTCTCACATGGTAAGCTGCTGTTATTGAGCAAATTGAACAAAACTGGATAGAGGTGAAATCACATAGGCCTCTATCTTTGAAAATAAGTTTGTCCCTAAACTTTAATGACACTTGCACTTTTAAGCACAGAATTTTTTATGGGAATTTGAACCCTGGTGTCCTTGATGACTTGTTGACTCAAGTTTTTGTTCAGTTTCAGGAGCTAGTTCATTTGAGTAAAATATAGTTTGCGGATCCTAATGTAATCACTTTAGTATTGCACAAAAACTTTAGCATATTAAGCGAATAACTTTTTTTAATTTTTTTTTTATATTATGACATTCTTACATTTTAAGATAGTAATTTTGTATAACATTTTAAAATATGAAGGTGGCTTGTGTACTTCACCTAATTCCTGAGGAGGCCGGTTATACCTTTATAACTATTCCTATCATCCTGTGATTCCTATTTACTTCTAAATTTCAGTTAAATTTGTTGTGGATTTTGTGTTTGGCAATTCTTTTCTTTTATGATTCACTTGTTTATGGTATCTTGGTTGAAATTCCTAACAGCTTCACTTATTGAATCTCTTCCATAATACTTTACTAAGTTTCTTAGCACATGCTTTAAGACACGCACAAAAACATCAGGCCTAGAAAGGAAAGAGAAAAAAAATTACAGACTTAGTACTGTTAACCCAGTTCATTTTGGCTTCAACTTTTGTTGTTGAGAATATGAAGGGTTAGAAACCCTGTATCCCCTTATTTATTATTTTTTGGGTCCACAACCCGCCCCCGTCCCCCCCCCCCCTTTTCTTTCCCCCAATTTTTATGTTAGTCTGGGATGGTTTAAGGTGACCTTGATATATCATAAGCCTATTTTCAAATATATTCAATTGCTGTTTTTATACGTGGAAAAATTTTGTTATACCATATTACTTTGTTAGGGTTTTTGTTTTTCGTTTCAGTGCTCATATGTTGTTCAGCATATCTGAGCTCATGTACAATCTATATTGACAGGAGTTGATGCCCAGTTGTCCTCCCTGAAGAAGTATGTCCCAACAATCTGGAAGCCGTCCCTTGTGGGGTCAAGTATATGGGCAGTCTCAAACGCCAATGCAGGCATTTGGAGGGAAGCTGAGCTTGAGTCCTGGGATGAAAAAGTTGGAGTTGGACAAGTTGTTTTTCGAGATGATGGAAGTTCTGTGAAGCTTGGGGCAGAAGATATAGCATTATCTGAGTATGCAGAAGTGGGTGATTTAGAGAGTGATTCCAGCTCAGAACAATCCGATTCTAGTGACTATGAGGAAGAGGAATCACAAGGTTTAGGATTTCTGGAGAGTACCAACCGACAGAGGGGCATTCAGACAGAAACTGCTATATTTGCCACGTGGGAGAACCACACTAGAGGTGTAGCTTCCAAAATGATGGCTAATATGGGTTACCGAGAAGGAACGGGTTTAGGTGTAACTGGTCAGGGAATGCTAAATCCCATACCAGTGAAGGTCCTCCCACCAAAGCAATCCTTAGATCATGCTCTTGAGTCTCATAAAGGAGAAGAGAACACAGAGAATCAAGGTAAGAAACGGAGCAGAGGCGGTAAGAGAAAACGTGAGAAGAAATTTGCAGAAGCAAATCGTGCAGCAAAAGAGGAAGAGGAATCGGCATCAGATGTCTTCACACTAATAAATAATCAGCTGGCAATGCATGGTGAAGCTTTAAATGGAGGATCAATGAAGAAGCAGCAAGGTCAAGGTTCAGGGGAAGGTAAAAGGGTGGATAGGCGGGTGTTGGTTGCTTATGAGGATGAGGTGAAGGATTTGAAGATGCGGGCTGAAAAGCTTGAAGAAATGGTGAATAGAAACAGGAAAGAGAAGGCTGTTTATGAGGCTGCTATGAGAAAATTAATTGAAACCCGCAAAGCTTTAGCAGAGGCTGAAGCTGCTCATGCCTCTGCTTCAAATGCAGTTGTTAGCAAAGAAAAAGAGAAGAGATGGCTCAAGTTTTAGGACTCAGTTCTTCATGTAGTTGCATAATATAATACCTTCAATTTATTCCAACGCTGATGCTTGAAAAAAGAAAATGGAAAGGAACTTTCATAGGTGCAACTCAACTACGATATTGGCAGATTGCTCTGTCCTATGTATCATTGCACATGTTCTGGGATTCTTCTATTGGATGATGTATTTTTCACTGTGCAGTGTAGATTGTGTTTTTCTTTTTGTGTCATGAATTCTCAATTACCTCGTTTAGAAGGCCTAGGGCTTGATTGGAATATATTAGTGGGACCAATAGCTATAATTGCTCTCAAATGATGATTAAGGGTATTGGCTAAAATCAACATCTTCGGTTGATGTCATGTTCTTTGGTGATGAACCTGTGGCAACAGATATTGATGGCCTATGCTTCATTACCCGTTGGAAAGCAAACGGCACCACAAACCTTCCTAGGCACGCAAACATGAAATGACCTTTGGACAACAAGTTAAAAGGACGCGGTTTCCTTGTACTTGCTCAATGTCCCAAATGGGTTCAAATTATCTCTACTTTTAATTAAGTGTTGATAATTTATTATGAAAATATTTTTTTTAATTAATATTAATTTCTTATTAAATTGATATATTTTTGAAAAAATAATACTTAATTAAAAGGACAAAGCTAGGAACAGAAAAAAAAACACAGAATTTAAATCTGTCCCAGATAATGGAGAAGGCTTTTCCTAAGAATCTTTACGAGGGCATAACACTCTGAACATGAAATGTTTTCAAAGTTCGTTGGCTCTACACGACACTATCATGAAACTTTAATCAAGAGAGCTAATTATTGGAGATTCAAGTTGCCAAGACAGCAACTTCCTTGTCTTGGACGATATGAAGCAATTATGCTAATTCAGAAAGGCAAAGAAACTCTTAAACCAGTTACCTGTCACTTTCTCCCCCTATATATATGCACAAACCATTTTATATTGCCGTCCGTTATTACTAGAACTAGAAGAAGCATACTTGTAAGATGCCACATTCATTTATATATATTTTTTTCATCAATATATTTGCAACTAAGAACCACAAATATGAGACATGGATATGGTTAAACATCGAAATTTAAAGTTCTTGATATAAATATAATTATTTTCTTGAAGTGTTCTTGCTTTAAAGATTGGCAATCATGATGTATATCAAGGGATTTAATTTCAATTCATGTTAAAGTTGACTTGAAAATGCTCTTAAAGCTAAAAAAAAAATGCAATGGCTTTTATAGGTTATGTACCACATTTGTTTGGGAGTAGGGGTATACAACTGGATTCAGTTTATTACCCAAGAAAAATACCATAAAGAGCATTCTTCCACTCAATTGTTGAGTACATGAAGCCATTGCTGTAGCCTGTGGGCTACGTACATGAATTCTTCTTCATCTCTTTTTTATTCAACCAATTTTCCTTTTGTTTTGTCACTTCCAAATTAGTCAGATAATCACGCCACAGTTAATGCTGTGCTGGCTCTCACAAGCAAACTTGTGCTTTCTTCTCGTTTCAAATCCAATCAAGACTTCTATGAGTAGTTTGTTGCTGATAATTTTGAGCCATGCCACGTGAATTCGTTCGAGTTTCCTTTGAGTCAGAGTGTGGGAACTGGGATGTAGAAAACGTTATGGGATAATGAGATATGATAATGGACCCCCATAAAAATCACAAAGGCAAGTATCTATCACCCAGAAATGGTTTGTTGCGGTGGTTAGCAAATCGCAATTCTAGGAATACAAATAAAATTCTAATCTCGAAATCGCCACTTACGAGGAGAGCTTTAACCATGTTGCTTTTGACGTGAAGGAGTGAGAACTTCTTTTTACTCTTTTATCACCAAAAAAAAATAATATCTATCTCTACCTTCTTACTATCTTGTGCAGATTCCAGCTGTCTTCCACTACTCCAAGAAAATGTATTGTGGCCTACAGCCAACGAGATCACAATCATATTATTTTATGTATTATATCTCTCACACTCAAGAAAGATTCCAACTATTTTGCACTCATTCACCAAACAAACCAGTAACTAAATTGTGGTCCACAAGCAAGCAAGATTCCAAGCACAATAGCAGTATGAATGGGAGCTGCCTGAAGAGACCCACCAGCCCCCCCATCTTGCCCATGAGGTTATCAAAAGAGTATGCTTGCTGGCCAGTCATACAGTTTCAAGTAGAGATAATGACAAGCAAGACCCTTGATACATGGCCCTTTCAGTTTCATTGGAAGATTGCAACTTACATTAAAGCAGCAAAGTTAATTATAAGTGCTGTCTCATAGGTTATCTAATTAGAAGAAGCAAAAAGAGTTTTATCAGAGTCTCTTTTTTCTCTTTTTTTTTTGGGGGGGGGGGGGGGGGTAAAGTCAGGGTTAAGAGTCTCTTTACAGAGGAGAAAATCAATGAAAGAAACATATGAAGAGAAATGTAAGTTTCTGATACTGAATTTGGACATCTTGTATGTCCTTATGCATCATAAAATTTTTCTTTCTTTTTTTATTCTTTTCTCTATTTTACTCTTAAAGCCAGTTTGGTACAAGAGAAAAAACTAAAGGATAAATTTTATCAGCGGTGAAGGCCTTGTTTTAATCTCAAATTAAATGTCAACAGTGTTATAGAGAAAAAAAAAAGATTGGGTTGAATTTAATTGATGCTATGTAAAAGTCTGAGTGGTGTTAATTTTATAATTTTAATTTGTATTATTCTCACTATTTTGCTATAATCTACTAGATAATGACTAGATTCTACTTAAAATTGTATTAAATAGTTTAAATTACTCACTTTTCTTTTTTTTTTTGGTTTTATAAAGGAGGTGTAGGACCTAGTTTGGAGAAGAAAAGGATAAGCTAAAATGGAAGCACTTTAAGATCAAATAATTTTTAAAAGAATTGGGTGTTACTTGAATTAAGACTTTTGAGCTAAATTACTCACTCTTTCTCTTGCATATATGTACCAATAGATTCATTATTCTAAAATTTTACACTCTTACCATGAAGCATTTTTTTCCTTAAAAATGTAATTATCAATTATTTAGTTAACTTTGCATATTAAATTTTAAAATTATGATATGATGATGTTAGAGATTTTTTTTTTATTAAATCACTTCTCCCTCTTCCCTATTCAAAAACCTGCATCTCCTATGTAACAAAAGAAAAACTTATTACACTAACCAAACATTTCTACACTTCGCTATAATCTTATTAGCAAGATTCTATCCAAAATGCTTGACTAGCTAGTGATTGTGTATGCGTAGAGTGGGATATTTCTTTCATTGATTGACACGTGTCATTCTCATGAACCAGTACCACCATCATCTTCTTAAACCTGCGTACACACATTCATTGCACGAGAGAATCGTAGGAATTTCAGCTAACGTCCGGCAAAACGTCCGTCGAATTAGAATAGAATAAAAATGTCATAAAATGAGATTAAATAATTATTCTTAATTTATAATTTAATAATTTTAAAAATAAAATATTTTTTAAAATTATTTTACTGTTTATTAAATAAAATTATTGAAGGATAAAATAAAAGTTAATTTAAACAAATATTCTTTATAAAAAAAATCTTTTAAACATTAATAATAAGAATTTAATTTTTATTTTTTATAATTTGATTAGAATAAATATTATTATCTTTTAAAAGAATAATATTATCATGTTAAGTAAATACTTTACATTTATTTTTATATATAAATAAGTTTTTAAATAAAAAAAAACTATATATGTTGAGATTAAAAATCATATCGATAAACTAAAATATCATTCAAGTCAGTAAGTAATCAAAATCATAAAATTTAATTAAAAAAATTATATCATAAATTAAAATGCAAGAAGAATAATATTTTATTATAAAAAAAATATAAAAAAGACCATAGGTGTAATTTTATAAATTTTTTAAAGATATATTAAGAATAAATAATTTTAATATTATTTTATAGAACATAAAATCTTAATTTTACCTCTTTAGGAGAGAATGAATTTATTATTCTATAATTTATTTTATAAATAAATATAAAAATATCTCATTTTATAAAACGAGTATAAAATAAAATCATCATTCTTATATATTAAATATCACATTAATTATATATTTCATCCAATTGAGGGTTATTTGTCGACAAAAAAAAAACTTTCAATTGAGTAAGTAGAAAACTGAGAATTAACTAACTCCATATGCTTTCCAAATGATAATAATTGATTTGAAGAAATTTGAAGATAGGCTAATTATTTAGTGGGAGACGGTTGGTGCTATATATATATATATATATATATATATATATATATATATATAGACACACACACACACACGGGGGACTCACAGCACTTTGACAAAAGATAGTGGATTCTCTGTAGGAGCTTACAACTAATTAGGATTTCTATTAGCAAGCATGACGACAAAAAGACCATAATTATTACTCGAGATATGAATTATTTAGTACCACCATTGTACGTACATTACTTTTATTAATAGAAATTCTAAATTTTTATAATTATTTGAGTTTCTATTTATACAAATTTGGTTTTTGTTTGTAGTCAAACGGACAGTTTAAGCAATTATTCAAAAGATAAAAATTTTAAAAAAAAAGTATTAAAAAATTAAAATTTTTTTATTGTATCGTAAAGAGATTTTGGAATCATTTTTTTTTTCAATGGTGCAATTCCGACATTGGCATATTACATTTGATATTAATTTTATTAGATATTAATACAAAGTTCGAAACAAGCAGTTGAAGTAGGGATGTCAAACGGACTATAAAACAATTATTCAAAAGCTGAATTAAAAAATTAAAAAAAAATTGTATTATATTGTAAGAATATTTTTAAATTAATTTTTATGTTAATTGAGACTAGACCTTTTTTTCCGGACAATCTTAAAGATACATTTCTGTCATCAACATAATATACTTTGGAGAATTAATTTTTTTAGATGTTAGTTCACATGTTCAAACCTAAATAGTTGAAGTAAGAAACATACCTTTTTATAACTATCCATTGAGTCAATAAAAATCTAAAATATTTAATCATCCAATTACTAAAGTGAAATTATATTTGACGCCAAGTTCGATACGCCTTGTCAAATATGTGCACACCCTAAATTGTTTATAAAATTAATGTTCTAATGTTCCAGTGTAGTAAATATATTGATTATTAATTCTCATAATAAATGTTTGAAATTCATTTAGAATAATTAATAATTAATAAATATTAAAAACTAATAAAAGTATTAATCCCATAAAAAAATTATGTATAAGAATAATCTTACTAATCCTTTGAACTGAGAATAATTATTAGATAAAATTCTTTTTAAAATGATAACTCTAAGATTCAAATCTATCACGTTACAGGTAATATATGTGAGTATGATTAGTGTTTAATTTCATTCTTTTTTACCTTGGAAAATACCTGTGGCACCAACCAAAATGCGGGCCATGTTGAATGACCAAAATACCCTTGCGTGCTGTACGTTCTAGATTGGTCAACTTTGTCAATAAAATATATTAATGCTAAGAAATAGTATCGTCGAAAGAGGAACCAATTAGGCAATCAAGCTCAATGAAATAGTGTTATAATGGGTGACGTGTAAGAATTGATAATCTATTTGCATACATACCCAAAAACCCAACGATGTATTAGCCTATAAAGGCCAACCAACCCCACAGGGAGAGTGTGCAGCCTGCAAAAGCACACAGAATTGGCAATAGCCTTAGCCTTATTACTGTTATCTCTCTTAATGAAATAGTGTGGTCTGTTATCCAATGGGTGACGTGTAAGAATTGATAATCTATTTGCATATATACCCAAAAACCCAACGATGTATTAGCCTATAAAGGCCAACCAACCAGACAGAGTGTGCTGTGCATAGCCTGCAGAAAGCACACAAAATTGGCAATAGCCTTAGCCTTGTTACTGTTATCTCTCTTAAGGCCAAATGTCTTCTAATTTCCTCTTAGCTTCTCTTGCTCTTCTCTTTCTCTTCTGCTCCTTGCACAAGAACAGCCTCGCCTTTCAAACAACAGCAAGGGAGGCCACACAAAGCAACCATGTGCTTCAATACAGTCATCTGATTCACCTCAGCTCTCTGTTTCCATCATCCACTTGCAGCTCTTCTGCCAAAGGTTAATTCAATCTTCTTCGACCACTCTCTCTCTCTCTCTCTCTCTCTCTCTCTATCTAACCATCAATTATATAAGCTTCATTGGGATATTAAATCTTAAATGCATGGTACTTTTGCATAATTGCCTACTTGTACTTTACATGTATATTTATGGTATATGACCCATAAAACATGCTCTTTGTCTTGGGTTTTTTATGTTTAGAGAAAGTAAATCCTCTATCTGCTTCATTGAGAAAAGATTAAAATCATAGAGGAGAGAGAGAGAGAAATAAGCAGGCATGGCCAATTGCCATTTAAGTTACTGTAGTCTCCCGCATATTGCCCGAGTCTTCTGTTCATTTTTTTTATCCTTTCAAGAGTTTACATCATTGTCACGTAGAATATTCACATGGAACCCACCACCACATAATAAAAAATGAGAATGATAAAGGAAGAAAAGCCAGCTGCCACTCACGTATTCCCATCATTTCTGAATTGATTGATTACCAAAATTAACAAGCTCTTCCTAATTTCTTAACTTAATTATTAACAGTAGTCATATATATATATTTACTACTTAAATATTTAGTCGTCTCTATCACTTAATTAATCAAGTTACTACATAATGGTCCTGTCTTGGTTAATTGATTAATTATAATTATAGTAAACTTGTCCGTTATGACTTTTTCATACCAAAACCGAATTAAACATTTTTAATTATTTATCCTAGTTCTGCAAAACTTTTATCAATTTAATTAAAAGTGCATCTCTTTTTTCTTTTCTTAGTTTACGATATGGACAAAAGTTGGTGTCTATGAATATCACGGGATCACGGCTAGTTTAGACCAATGACTCGGTGAATTTTTGGTTCCAATAGTCCAAAAAAGTTGTGAAGAACACTACTGTCAACTAGCTGATATTGCATTTTTGTTTTATTTACTGGTCTTTGAAAAAAGCATTATTCATTCACGTTTTACCACTTCAATTCCCCAAACCCACTATAAGTTGAAAACAAAAAAACAAGTGGCTATAATTTTTATTTCTTAATAAATTTGTATCCAACCAACCATCTTCTGCCAAACTTTTTAAGAGACAGAGACGAAGTCGTAGATATATTTATATAAGTACTGCTGAAGAAATTGACAAAGTTCGGCCAAAAGATATTGACAGGTAAGGTAGAATCTTAACTTGACAAGTTTTTCCAAGATCACAAGACGTAAAGTTCAATAATTTGGCAACATTATGAGGATACTGTGTTGCCTTAAATTATTACACATAGGGTGAGGATGAGAGTTAGAAAGTTATCGATAGGATCTTGTTTCTTACCTTTATTTCTATGAAAATATGCATGTTTAGAAATATTTTTTTTAAAAATATTTTTTTAAAAGTTCTAACTGTAATATTTTAATTATAAATTATTTTAATTACAAAATAAATTAATTCAAATACATATAGATATCTAGTTTTACTCTCAACATCTATACAATCAACTCAAAATTAATTTAACCAGGTTTCATAAACATATCAATAATAAAAAAGTTGAGCATGAATTGAAAAAAAATTGTTAGGTCTAATTAGCCTAAAAAAAATTAAGTGATACGTAGCTGTCTCATAATATTGTTATTAATACTTAAGACGTGTAGCACTTGTGACCGAGGAACTCCATGAAATAAAGATCAGTCAGTGAGAAAATTATATATAAAGTTCGAAAAATTGTTTCTCAATTATGAAAAATTAATATTAATTCGGTTCTATAGTAGTTTAGTTCTCTGTACCTAACTAATTATAGAATACTATTCTCAATAATGATAAATAACTTCACCCACTAATTGATATAGTGGGTTGTTAACCACGCAAGATTTTTTAAAATAATGCTCATAGGCATTATTTTTTCTTTTAATTTATATAATCCCATAAGCTATATATAGTATAGATATGTTGGAAGTTAAGATAATCTTTTCTCCTCTTTGAAATCTCATTGCTCATACAATAAGATTAAACTAAGTTAAACCCTTTAGATAATACTATATAGGAAAAAGAACATATACATCTTCTAAACTTTGAATCATTTACAAATAATTTTTTAAACTTAAAAATTATCCTAATCAATACTTAAATTATAATAATTACGTAAATCAATCATTTGAAGTGGCTTAGGAATTAGTTAGGACAATTTTAAAATTAAGAGTATTTGTAAATGATTTAAAGTTTAAGGAATCTATATATTCTTTTTTTATGTTATATATATAAAGTAATTAATTTTATATGCCATTATGTGAGATTGTATATATTTACCTATTTATATATGCCATTACCTTAATTAAAGTCAAATTTTATAAATCCTCTTTTTTGTTTGGTCGAGGAGGAGGGATTTTTGGAAAGGATTAAACTCGGATGCAGAGTTTATCAAAATAATTGTCACTTGATCTTAAGCCTCACGCATGCTTATAAATCATCTTTAATATAATATTACGTTAATGATCACTGATTTGACACTACTAATTATCCAGGTCCAAAAAGGAAGACATCCTTACAAGTGGTACACAAGCATGGGCCATGCTCCCAACTGCAGCACGACAAAGCAAAGGCACCAGCACACAGTGATATTCTGAGCCTGGACCAAGCCAGGGTGAAGTTCATTCAGGCCAAGGTCTCCAAGAGCTTGGGGCACGACGGGGTTTCGAAGGAGTTGGATTCCACAACCCTACCAGCCAAGGATGGTAGCCTTCTTGGGTCTGGCAACTACTTCGTGGTGGTCGGTCTTGGTACCCCCAAAAGGGACTTGTCCCTCATCTTTGACACGGGCAGTGATCTCACTTGGACTCAGTGCCAACCTTGCGCTACTTCTTGCTACAAGCAGCAAGATCCAATTTTCGATCCATCCAAGTCTACATCCTACTCCAATATCTCATGCGCATCTTCGGACTGCACCCAGGTTTCTTCTGCTACTGGTAAACCTTTCATTCTCAATAATTCAAGCCACAATATCATTATGATTAACAAAATATTACAATATAAAATTATTTATATACTAACAGTTTAATTTTTTAAAATAATTGATTTATGATATGATATTAATAATAAGAAAGTAAATGAGAGGTATCAAAAGTGAAAACTAAGTAAATTTAATTCTTCTCGTATGTTTGTTATCCCCCAATGAAACAAAAAATGATTTTCATTCAAAATTATTATTATCTTTTTACTTTTCACTTAATCAAAGACACCCTTAATCCTTTTAAGGTCAACTTTTATGATCAATGATTCAATGTTTTTTTTTCAAATAATGACTGAGGTTAATGACTTAACAATTCCACATGTCCCTGGTTTAGGGGTTAAAAGGTTCACTAGATTCATATAAAAGAGACCATTCTTTAGATAAATAAATTCAAAAAAAGTTTTACCAATTATTTAATACCACGTAGATGTACAGTTCACATAAAAATTTTATAATAAAGTGATTTTCTTAATTAATTAAAAAGTTATTTTTTTCTTTTAAGTATGAAATTCGCACACTCATAGTAATTTAGTTAACATTCAATCATTGGCATAGATTAAAACAAAAGTCTTCAATCATGTGGAAATTTTCTTGAACATTCTTGTTTTATCCCATCATTGAAATTTCCTATTCTCATTTTTTTAAATATATTTTTTGGTTTGCCATGAAACGAATCAGGAAACAACCCAAGATGTTCTAAGTCTACGAATGCATGCATATACGGCATCCAATACGGAGACCAATCGTTCTCCGTCGGGTATTTTAGCAGAGAAAGGCTGACGGTGACGCCCACCGACGTCATCGACAACTTCTTGTTCGGCTGCGGGCAAGACAACCAGGGACTCTTCAGAGGCACCGCCGGCTTGCTCGGCCTAGGCCGCAACCCCATCTCCTTCGTCGAACAAACAGCCCAAAAGTACCACAGAACCTTTTCCTACTGCCTTCCCTCCACCTCCAGCGCCGTCGGCTACCTCGCCTTCGGCGGCGCCGGAGCCTCCAACTACGTCCGGTACACCCCCTTCTCCACCGTCTCCCAGGGCTCCTCGTTCTACGGCCTCGACGTGGTGGGAATTGCCGTCGGCGGCGCTAAACTGCCCGTATCCGCTTCCACCTTCTCCGCCGGCGGCGCAATCATCGACTCCGGCACGATCATCACTCGGCTGCCGCCTACGGCGTACAGGGCCCTGAGGGGGGCGTTCCGGAAAGCCATGTCGAAGTATCCGGCAACCAGCGCGCTGTCCATACTTGATACCTGCTACGATCTCAGTGGCTACAAATCATTCTATATTCCAAAGATAAGCTTCTTTTTCGGCGGCGGCGTGACGGTGGACCTGGCGGCGGCGGGGATACTGTACGTGGGGAGCAGCACTCAGGTGTGCCTGGCGTTTGCTCCAAATGGGGATGACAGTGATGTGACCATTTTTGGGAATGTGCAGCAGAAGACCCTGGAGGTGGTGTATGATGTTGGGGGTGGCAGGGTTGGGTTTGGTGCTGGTGGGTGCAATTAAGTGATTAACTTCTCAATCATCATATGCATGGTAGGTTTAGCTAGGCTGGTTAGGGAAAAAGAAATCTTAGTTGGCTCTGGCATTCTTATAATTATAAGTATAATTATGGCAAAGTTCTTATCATGGTAGAAAGAAACTAGCTAGAAAGAAAATAAAGAAGGAAAAAAAGATTTGAGAAAACTTGTTATATATGTGATACATAGATTGAAGGGAAACTAGCTATGACTAAAGGTGTGCGATTGTTTGCAATTGTACGTAAACTTGTTCATGTTAAGGGTTTGTTGA
This sequence comes from Castanospermum australe, assembly GCA_019955255.1. Taxonomy (NCBI): domain Eukaryota; kingdom Viridiplantae; phylum Streptophyta; class Magnoliopsida; order Fabales; family Fabaceae; genus Castanospermum; species Castanospermum australe. The sequence continues at coordinate 284,360 of NSJW01000051.1, forward strand.
AAATAAACCAAAAACTTCTTGTTTTGGATTATTTGTTTTATTTATTTGGTTTGATGATTAATCATTGATTCATGCGTGTGTCACATAAAAAATGGCGTGGCAATAATTCTTTATTAATAAATAATTTATAAATACCATTTTGAGTTGTCATTGATATATCCCGCACCTTTAGTTAAAATGTCAAACAACCTATAGAACCAACCAAAACAAATTGTCAAATAATCAAACAAAAGGAAATAAAAGAAATGATAACATGATGCGGTAAAACACATAATCTGTAAACCAAAATGAACGGAAAAGAGCATTTCACAAATGACTGATTGAATAAATATAAAAACAAGAGCTTAATAGCAACGAATCAAGTAAGCTGCCAAAGGATAATATTAATACATGATGGCTATTAAAAAAGAGACTTTGATCAAAACTTGCCATGCATGGAGCCCACACGAAGAAGCATTGATCCGAGTTTGTATCTGCAACCAAAAATGGATTAGTCTATGTGAATGGATACCAAAAGAGTAAGCAGATTCTTTCTCTCCTCTTTTTTCTTTTATGACCTTTACGTCTCGTGCCTCTCATAAAAAAAAACAAACACACCCACATTTGAAGGTAAAAATACTCATTTAACGTTAAAATGTTAAGTTATAATTAAATAAGAGCATAATTTTAGTAGCATTGCAAGAGCATGTAATAAACTAATCATTTGTCACTCGTGTGAGCCAAAAATCTCTCCGTCGCAGCTGGCATGAAGAGGAGGTGTGCAACAATTGAGGGAGATATTAAGGTTGAACGCTAGAACGGAGCAAGAAAAAAGGGGGAAAACATCTGCTGCTAGTAATCATCGTGAAAGAGGGAGAGAGTTACGTAAGAAAAATTGAACGGAAGAAAAAACACAAGAAGAGGAAAGAGAAATGGGCTGAGTTGATTTTGGAGCAAAGTCAAATGGGCCAAATTGTTCATTCTGGGCCAGCCCCAATCATATTTTTTCTTGCTTTAAAAATAATGGACAACTGAATTTTATTTTAGTCTTTTTAATTTTTTTGACCAAAAAACTTCTTTTTAATTTTTTAAAATAAATTGAAAAGACTTTTTTATTCTTAATCATAACATATATAATTTTTTTATTTTCATTTTTATTGACTTGGACAAAATTGAGTCGTGACAATAAATTTAATTGTACTTGTGATTAATTATACTTGTGAATACCTTAATTATCAAAATCAACCAATTTTGCCCCCTTATTTTAATTACAACATTACCTTTTATAATTTTCAAATAGAGAAATTAAATCTAAAATTTTAATTAAGGGTGTTTGTGAGTTAGATTATGTTGGTTTAGGATAATCTTACACGCAACCTACCTATTAAAGCATTGGGTTGTGATTTTTTTTTTCTAAAATCCAATGGGTTGGATTGGGTTAAATCCATGAATCTAACACATACTAAAGAAAAATATCATGTACTAAAATAAATATTAAAATTAATACAAAATTAAAAATTTATTATACATCATAATAAGTCTCTACAAAACTAACATACTAAGTTTCAACAAATCTCAAATAAAGTAAAAACTTAAACATAAAAAATTTTAAATATAATAAGTCTTAAATATAATAAGTCCTAAAAGTCAAAGATAAATTTACTTCTTTCAATCTTATCAAAACAACATCGTTTTGTAAAATTATATATGAATATGTGAGTTGAATTGAGTTCTGTGGGCTAAAAAAATTCTAATGCACAACTTAACCCATCATCTGTAAGTTAAGGATTTTAAAACCTAATACAATCTATGAATCTAAGTTAACCCGTCAATTATAGGTTAGGTCAAAACCTACAAGTTTATAGGTTGACTCAAACCAATAAACACTCCTAATTTTGAAGCCGTTATGGCATAAGTTAGGGACAACTCGGCCCTTATGCTGCTGCCATTTATTTTTGTCTGTTAGTTTCCCATTGTCTTTGTTTTCATTCAAGAATTATACTTAGTGGACATTTACCCAAAAAAAAAAAAAATTATACCTAGTGGACACTTTCTTGACTTCCTAGAATTGCCTGATCACAATAATTTCTACATTACAAAATTATGTTCATGGATTAGGCAAAACTCAACTAGCATGGATATCAGTTTTTAAAATTAGGATATTATAATGTTAAAAACTTTTTTTTTTTGGGTTAAATCACTCATCTCCTTCTCCTATCCAAGAAACTTGCAGCTCCTCTATATATATATATATATATACTTACTACACAACAATCAAACATCTCTATAGCAATATACTATTCATCAGCAGCTAGTGAAAGTGTAGATGTAGAGTGAGATATTTTTCTTTCATTAATTAACACGTGTCATTCACATGAACTAGTATCACCAGAATCATTTTTTCAATAAAATATCACCATAATCTTCTTGTTGAGTATGTTAGGTTATAGAACTTTTTATTTTATTCCATTTCCTTTTTGGCATTGTGCTCCTCAACTATTTGTAGGCCCAGGCAAGCCCATGCGTGAACCTAAACCTGAACCTGAAACCTGCGTGCACACATTCATTGCAAGAAAGAATGGGAGGAATTATAGTTATTGATTTCATCAAATTGAAGGCTCTTTCAATTGGGTAAGTAGAAAACTGAGAATTGACTTAACTCCATACTTTCCAAATGATAATTATAGATTCGAAGAAATTTGAGGATAAGCTCGTGAATGTAGATAAAATCATATAGGGGGACTCACAAGTGCTGCACTTTGACAGAAGATAGTGGATTCATTGTAGGATCTAACAAGTAGGATTCTATTAGCAAGCATATCAACAAAAGACCATAATTTTTACTCGAGATATGGATTTTATTTATTTATTTATTTATTTGGTATACAAGATACGAATTTATTTCTTACTACCATTGTACATACATTACTTTTATTAATAGAAATTCTCAATTTGTCTAATTATTTGAGTTTCTATTTATACAAATTTGGTTTTTGTTTGTAGATAGGGCTGTCAAATTAAAAGGGTAGTTTAAGCAATAGTTCAAAAGATAAAATTATTAATAAAAATAAATAAAAAATAATTTTTTTATTGTATTGTAAAAATATTTGTAATTTAATTTTTACATTAATCGGGAGTAAATCTTTACTCTGATGAACATAAAGGTACACTTCTAACATTGACGTAATATAATTAGAAAAATTAATTTTTTTAAATATTGGCACAAGATTTGAACTCAAATAATTAAGACAAAGATGTTAAATGGGCTGATTAAAAATTATTCAAAAGCTGAATTAAAGAATTGAGAATCTTTTTATTGTATTATAAAGATATTTTTGAATTAATTTTTATGTCAATCAAAACTAAATCTTTTTTTTAAATATTTTTGAAGGCACACTCTTAGTATTAAAAATATATTTAAGAGAAGTAATTTTCTTAAATGTTAGCTTATATATTTGATTCTGAGTAGTAAAAGTAGGAAGCATACCTCCTTTCCTGTAGAGCCAATCCATAGGATTAATAAAAAACTAAAAGATTGAACCACCAACTACTAAAGTGAAATTGGATTTGACATCAAGTTTTATATGCCATGTGAGATGTGTGCACACCTTAACCATTTATAAAATGTTCTGTTCCAATATAATAAATACATTAATTGCTAATTCTCATAATAAATGTATAAAGTTCATTTTGAATAATTAACCATCAATAAATATTAAAAACTAATCTAAATACGAGTCCCCTAAAAAAAAATTTAGGTATAAGAATAATCTCCATACATAAATATAAGTATGTGTGAATATGATTACTCTTAATTTCATTCTTTTTTTTATCATGAAAAATACCTGTGGCACCAAGCAAAGCGAAGGCCATGTCGAATGACAAAAATACCTCTGTGTGCTGCACGTTTTTGATTGGTCAACTTTGTCAATAAAATATATTAATGCTAAGAAATAGTATCGTCGAGAGAGGAACCATTTAGGCAATTAAGCTCAATGAAATAGTGTTATAATAGGTGACGTGTAAGAATTGATAATCTATTGCACATATACCCAAAAACCCAACGATGTATTAGCCTATAAAGGCCAACCAACCCCACAGGAGAGAGTGTGCAGCCTGCAAAAGCACACAAAATTGCCAATAGCCTTAGCCTTATTATTTGTCATCTCTCTTAAGGCCATGCCCTTTCAAATGTCTTCTAATTTCCTCTTGGCTTCTCTTGTTCTTCTCTTTCTCTTCTGCTCCTTGCACAAGAAGAGCCTTGCATTTCAAACAACAGCAAGGGAGGCCACACAAAGCAACCATGAGCTTCAACACAGTCATCTTGTTCACCTCAGCTCTCTGTTTCCATCATCCACTTGCAGCTCTTCTGCCAAAGGTTTATTCAGTCTTCTTCCACCACACTCTCTCTCTCTCTCTCTCTCTCTCTCTCTCTCTCTCTAAACTAAATGCATGGTACTTTTGCATACTTGCCAACTTGAACTTTACATGTATATTTATGGTATATAATTAACCCGTAAAACATGCTCCTAGCTTGTCTTAGGTTTTTTATGCTTGGAGAAATTTTAAATCCTCTAGCTTCAAATCATAGAGGGAAGAGAGAGAGAGAGAGAGAGAGAGAAAGAAATGAGCAAGCATGGCCAATTGTCATTTAAGTTACTGTAGTTTCTTGCATATTGCCTGAGTCTTTTGTTCCTTTTTTTTTTTTTACTTTCATGAGTTCACATCATTGTCACGTAGAATACTCACATCGAACCCACACCACCAAATAATATAGAGAACGATAAAGGAAGAAAAGCCAGATGCCACTCACATATTCCCATCATTTCTGAATTGATTAATTAGTAAAATTAACAAACTGTTCCTAATTTATTAACTTAATTATTAACAGTAATCAAATATATTTTTTTTGTTTTTGATTTGAAGAGTAGTCATATATTTACTACTTGCATATTTAGTTATCTCAATCACTTAATTAAGTTACTACATAATAGTCCTTTCCTAATTTAGTCAATTGATTATAATTATAATAAACTTGTTCTCGTTATGACTTTTTTATACCAAAATCGAATTAAATATTTTTTAATTATTTATCCTGGTTTCACAAAACTATTATCATTTTTAATCAAAAGTGCATCTCTTTTTTCTTTTCTTAGTTTACGATACGGGCAAAAGTTCGAGCCTATGGTTATCACGGGATCACGGCAAGTTAGACTTATGGGAGACTCGGTGAATTTTTGGTTCCAATAGTCCAAAAAGTTTTGAAGAACACTACTGTCAACTAGTTGACATTGTATTCCTTTTTTTTTTTATTCACTAGTCTTTGAAAAAGCATTATTCATTCACGTTTACCACTTCCCCAAACCCACGTTTAGTCGAAAACAAAAAAAACAACTCGCTATAATTTTTATTTCTTCGTTAATTTGTATCCACCCATCTTCAGCCAAACTTTTCAAGAGACAAAGACGAAGTGTAGATATATATATATATATGTACTGCTGAGAAGAAATTGACAAAGTTTGGCCAAAAGATAGTGAAAGGTAAGGTAGAATCTTGACAAGTTTTTCCAAGATCAAAAGACGTAAAGATCAATAATTTGGCAACATTATGAGGATACTGTGTTGCCTTAAATTATTACACACAGGGTGAGGATGAGACTTAGAAAGTTACCAATAGGATCTTGTTTCTTAATTTATTTCTCTGATTTAGATGTCTAATTTTAATCCCAACATCTGCACAATCAACTCAAAAATTAATTTAACCAGGTTTCACAAACATATCAATAATAAAAAAGTGGGGCATGTATTGAAAAAAATAATAAAAAATTTGAGCATGTATTGAAAATAAAATATTAGCTCTAATAGAGTTACTAATACTTAGACGTGTAGCACTCGTGACCTAGGAATTCAATGAAATAAAGAATTAAAATATATTTGCTTGCTCATCTCAACAATAGAAAATATCAGTGAGTGAGAAAACTATATATAAAGTTTAAAAAATTATTTTTTAATTATAAAAATTAATATTAATTCGATTCTGTAGTACTTGAGTTCTCTGCACCCAACTAATTATAGAACACCATTCTCAGTAATGATAAATAAGTTCACCCACTAATAAATATAGTGGGTGTTAAGTTCACCCAAAAACAAAAAAGGGTTCAGCCACTAATCGAAATAGTGGGTTGTTAACCACTCAAGATTTTTTTAAAATAATGCTCATGGGCATTATTTTTCTTTTTAATTTATATAATATCATAAGGTATATATATATATATACTATAGATATATATATTGGAAGTTAAGATAACCGTTTCTCCTCCTTGAAATATTATTGCTTATACAAGAAGATTAAACTAAGTTAAACCCTTTAGATAATACTATACAAAAAAAGAGTTAATATTGCATGCCATTATATAAGATTGTATTTAACTATTTATATATGCCATTACCATCAATGATTTGACATTACTGATTATTCAGGTCCAAAAAGAAAGGCATCTTTAGAAGTGGTACACAAGCATGGGCCATGCTCCCAACTGCAGCACGACCAAGCAAAGGCACCAACACATAGTGATATTCTGAGTCAGGACCAAGCCAGGGTGAAGTCTATTCAGGCCAAGCTCTCCAAGAGCTTGCGCCATGGCGGTGTTTCGAAGGAGTTAGATTCCACTACCATACCAGCCAATGATGGTAGCCCCCTTGGGTCTGCGAATTACTTCGTGGTGGTTGGTCTTGGTACCCCTAAAAGGGACTTGTCGCTCATTTTTGACACTGGCAGTGATCTCACTTGGACTCAGTGCCAACCTTGCGCTATTTCTTGCTACAAGCAGCAAGATCAAATTTTCGATCCATCCAAGTCGAAATCTTATTCCAATATCCCATGCACATCTTCGGACTGCACCCAGCTTTCTTCTGCTACTGGTAAACCTTTTATTCTCAATAATTCAAGCCACAACATCATTAAGATCGCCAAAAAACTTTGAAGAAGTATTAGTGTGTGCTTCGTTGAGTAGGTAAGATATTTAAGAAAGTAAAAACTAAAAGACAGGTATCAAAAGTGAAAACCAAGTAAATTTAATTCTTCTCATGTGTGTTTGTTGTCCCCAATGAAATATAAGATTATTTTCATTCAAAATTATTATTTTTTTTTCACTTTTCACTTAATCAAAGACACCCTTGAACCTTTTAACGTACTTGGCCCCATGTTTAGAAAACCTTTGTTCCCCTGCTAAATTGAAGAATAGAAACGCTTTTGCCCATCAATTAATGGTCAACTTTTATGAACAATGATTCAATGTTATTTTTCATATAATGACTAAGGTTAATGACTTAGCAATTCCGCATGTTCCTAGTTTTAAAGGTTAAAAGGTTCATTAGATTTATATAAAAAAACAATCTTTAGATAAATAAATTCAAAAAGAAATTTTATAATAAAGTGATTTTCTTAACTAATTAAAAAGAATTTTTTTCTTTTAAGTATGAAATTAAATTCGCACACTCATAGTAATTAAGTTAACATTCAATCATTGGCATAGATAAAAAAAAAAGTCTTCAATCATGAGGAAATTTTCTTGAACATTCTTGTTTTATCCCATCATTGAAATTTCCTGTTCTCATTTTTTTAAATATATTTTTGGTTTGCCATGAAACGAATCAGGAAATAACCCAAGATGTTCCAAGTCTACGAATGCATGCATATACGGCATCCAATACGGAGACCAATCGTTCTCCGTCGGATATTTTAGCAGAGAAAGGCTGACAGTGACCCCCACCGACGTCATCGACAACTTCTTGTTCGGCTGCGGCCAAGACAACGAGGGACACTTCAGAGGCACCGCCGGCCTGCTCGGCCTTGGCCGCCACCCCATCTCCTTTGTCCAACAAACAGCCCAAAAGTACCGCAAAATCTTCTCCTATTGCCTCCCCTCCACCTCCAGCGCCGTCGGCTACCTCACCTTCGGCGGCGCCGGAGCTTCCAACTACGTCCAGTACACCCCCTTCTCCACCATCTCCCGGGGCTCCTCGTTCTACGGCCTCGACGTGGTGGGAATCACCGTCGCCGGCACCAAACTGCCCGTATCCGCTTCCACCTTCTCCGCTGGCGGCGCAATCATCGACTCCGGCACGGTCATCACGCGGCTGCCGCCTACGGCGTACAGAGCCCTGAGGGGGGCGTTCCGGAAAGCCATGTCGAAGTATCCGGCAGCCAGCGCTTTCTCCATACTTGACACCTGCTACGATCTCAGTGGCTACAAAACGGTCTTCATTCCGAAGATAAGCTTCTTGTTCGGCGGCGGCGTGTCGGTGGACCTGGCGGCGGCAGGGATACTGTACGCGGGGAGCAAAACGCAGGTGTGCCTAGCGTTTGCTGCAACTGGGAATGACAGTGATGTGACAATTTTTGGGAATGTGCAGCAGAAGACACTGAAGGTGGTGTATGATGTTGGTGGTAGCAGGGTTGGGTTTGGTGCTGGTGGGTGCAATTAAGTGATTAATTGCTGCAATCTTCATATGCATGGTAGGTTAAGCTAGGCTGGTTAGGGAGAAATAAATCTTAATTGGCTCTGGCTTTCTTATAATTATTACTATGGCAAAGTTCTGACCTTCATGTAGATTGTTATGGTTTTGATCCAATTAATAAAATTATGCAAATGGTTAAGGTTAATTTTGATTTAAAGTTTGAGATTTTAAATTGAACCAAACTAATCAACTCATCTATAAAATTGATTATTCGTTATTAAAATAATTCAAACAAAAAATTATTATAATACTTTAAATTTAACTCAAAATTAGGGGATAAATATCATCGTATTATTCCCAATGAGTGTGTACGGAGATTTAACACAAACCTACCAATGTAATATTTTGAATTTGAAAGTTACGATGTTGTCCTTAGTGATTATGTTTTATTATTCTTTATTTTGAATTATTGATGATTATACAACTAATTATGCTACTAATTTATTGTTGTTGTGATCTACTATGGTCATTGTTTAAGATCGATCATAACCCTTAATTAGGGATGGTGCTTTTTTATTTTTTTAGATGAGGAAAACTTCAATTTTAAACCAAATGAATAAATGGGGGGGAGCAGTGGTAATTAAGAGCAAGAGAGAGGTCATGAGCCAAGTAGTTGGGTACATACCTGCTGAGAATTGGATACCGATGGGTACTTATGAACTACCCACCCATACATGTATTTTACCTCTTTATACTTTCAGTTGTTGCAATCAAGCAAATGAAGATGTAACAAATAATCACCTTCCATCCACTCACTAACAAAAATTTAACTTCCCTTCACATTTAATCACCCTTCTCATTATATCACGTTTGGTACTCGAAAATGATAATTCTATATTCATTTCATAAAATTTAAAATTAATTCCTATGTTTGTTAATTAAGATAATGTATGAAATAATGATTTCATTTTATAAATCAGTTCATAAAAATATAAATGGAATATGAAATTTATTCTTTTTAAGACTAACTGGATTGCATATTATATAGAATGATATATGACTTTTTTTTAACATATCCTCATTAGTTTTATAAAATAACAATTATTGCCTATGTAAAATTTAATTTAATTAAGTATTATGAACAATAGAGGGTGCTATCAATAAAAATTTTAAATAAGAGATAAGATTATTAAAATTTTAATAATTATATTATATATTATTCATTTCAAATAACAATATACATACTTTAATTTTTTTTGTAAACAAAACAGTATTTGTTCCTTTTTTATGACAAAATTTATTGTTATTAAGTTATAAAAAAAATTAAACTTGCATATTGTGCTCAAGATTTTGGTCTTAGACTGATATCCTCACAGACATTATTATGAAATTAATCTCATGAGTACAGTCATGGCTAGTCTTTAACTAGGAAATCTTCTTATTAAGTACTTACTCTAAGGTTATGTGTGAAAAAAATTTAATTTTTTTAATTTTTCTTATAAAGAATATTTATATTATTTAAATTAAATTTAATTATATTTCATATTAATTACATATATCAATCCAAAAGCTACGAAAGTAACGATGGAGAATGGGCATTCCATTCTATTCTAACTCATTCATATTCCATTCTCATTTTGTATAGCAAATTATCATTCACAAAAAAAAAAAACTTAATTATCCCAAATAAACAATGGGAAGCAATCAAAACAGTGAAGTAAGTAATTTTTACATAAACATTTATTTGATTAATTGAACAAATTAAAATTATGAAGAGATAATTTTTAAAAGAAAGAAAGTTAAAGAAAATCATGTGTATTATAACTTAAATTTTTTTATTTGAAATCTTACTAATTCACAACTAGGTAGGTTAATATGTATTTTAATTGAGAACAACTTTTTCATTGCTATATTATTTTCTGTGTTATTTTTGTTATTGAAGACATAGCGAACATATAATGTCATGCTATTATAACACGAAAAGCATTCTACGATCGGTACATGTTATCAAAATGATAATTAAATATTTATACATAAAAGACAGCTTTGGTATGACTGAGATTACTTATTATCTATTACTATTATAAAGAGAATTTCTTTTTTTATATCAAATTTTTAGTTTTCAAAAAAATTATGATTAATTAATTAAACACAAATAAAAAAGAATAAAATTATCAATATAAACATTTTTTAATAATTATAATTGCTTTTAAATATAAAGAATTATCTATTTACATTAACTACATTATTATAACTACTTTCAAACGTATTCTACTTTTTTACAAAATTATATTATAACTACTTTTTACGTTTTTGATTTCACAAATGAATTTGTAAAAGATTAATTGACAGTAAGGAAGAAGTCAGTTTAGTCATGTCAAATTGAATTTAAATTCAATTAAGAACAAAACATCATGCAGGTAAAGGTTTTCTAAAAAGTATACTGAAGTTGAATAATGAGCAGTAAATGTGTTTTTATGAAAACAGGAGACGCATTATCAAGATTAAAAAAAAAAGAAAGTAAAAAGATATGTGAGAAACAACAGGATGTAGCAGTAGAAGGAGCAAGCAGGAGATGCCGAGACGCTTTATAGGTAGTGGTATAATGGTATTACAGTTAATTATTTTTTGCAATAAAAGAAAAGAAAAGAAAATAAATACGAAAAACAGGCAAACTATGAAGAAAAGAAAAGAAACAGGAAACACTTTGCACTTTATGGGCAATAATATAATGGTATTAAAAATTTGTGACTGAAAAGGAAAATTCTTTTATAATAGGATAGATATAAATAACTATGTAATATTAATTGTGAAATCATTATATATTTATTTATTAATTATATATAACAATTAGAAAAAATCATATTGTTAAAAATTCAAAAGTTGAAATTATAAGAATATTAATTGTAACTAAACAAAATCATTACACTTGCCATCTACTTTATAAAAAAAATACTATACACTTAAACATTCAAACTTGGACATCCCATGACTTCTCGAGTATACATGATGACAACATTTATACTAAGAATTGGAGCTAATTTTTATCAAAATTTTACCAAGTTGAGATCTTGTAGTAGTTTGTAATTGTAATACTAGAACTCAAATTTTGTTCAGTTTTAATCAAATTTCATTTTCGTCCAAAACAATTTTTGAGAGGTTTACGCACAATTAACTTTAATTAGTTTTATTAGTTTTAATATCAATATGGTCTTCTGTATTTTTTTTTTCGTTGTTTTACATGATTATTTTCATTTTTACTGGCAAGTTCTCAACACAAGTCTTTCTCACTAAAATCCTATTCCTACCCGTTGGACAAAAATTAAATAAAAAGAGGAAATACTATATTGGGGCAGTCATTTGCATAATTTGTGGCTGTGGGTTTTAAGAAATAGATGGATCATTGAGGCAAGGAAACAATCATCTATCCAACAGGTCTCACGCGTGGTTTTTAACAAGTATATGGTTTTTTTTATGAGCTTTCTAAATCATGGATCATGTCTGTGCCAGTTCTCTTGTGCTGTTATTGGACTGTAACATACAAAACTTGCTACATTGGCAAGTCTGAGTTGATGGATGTAGCCCAAAATTTGCTACTTGAGAACTTGCGTCTCTGTTTATTAATTTGAAGCTTTTATTGGGTCTCGAAGGGAAAGAGACAAATGAAAAAGGAATGTGTGCTGTGGAGCAGTGGCAGGGACATGAAGGCTAGGGGTGCAACGCAACCATATTTGGAAATTTCCCTACAATTTTGTATTTTGCTTTCTTAAAAAGTTAATATTTTGTCCACATTTCAAACCACTAATTACTTGCTTTCGTTGCAACAACGGATCATAGCTCAAGTGCAACTTCGTTTCAATTGGAGGAAATCAAATTTTGGTGCTGACCACCAGCAGTAGAATCCCAGCAATCAAAGCTGTCTTCAGATCCCAAACCATCTCTGCTTGAGTTCTTAGAATGGGCTTTTTATACATGGGGTTATAGTCTTATAAATCACTGCTATACATGTTTTGATTAATTTATTTTGTGTATAAAATAATTTATAATTAAAATTTTATTAAGATAATTTTTAAAAAAGAAAATAATTTTTCATAAAAATTGAACTTTTTCAAACATGCACAAAACATTTGCCATGTGCTAAGTTTTCGGCTTATACAAACTTAGGTCCACAACAAGGTAATTTTGTTCTTTTTCTGTGGCTTTGTGAAAACCAACATTTAGAAAAGAATATATACATACATATAAAGGTGGGTATATAAACTAACTCTACTAGGCTCGATCGGACAACAATTTATATAATTCTAACCCAACTCTTTTAATTCACGAGATAATGGGTTGATTCGTTAATAAGTCAATTTATTTTTTTCTTTTTTTTAGTATTTTTAGTAATATATCTTATTTTAAATTAAAAAAATATAAAATAAATAAGTCACAAATCAGTTCGTCTAACTCGCAGGTTAAATAGACTAAATTAATCTAATCTAATTTTAAACGGATTATGAATTTAACTAATTCTAATCTTTTAAAATCACAGGTTATATCTGCCACCTGGCTGACCTTAGTCTGTATATCCAACTTTACATACACCTGTTAAACTTTATTTAATCTTAAATTAGCCACTTCAATTTTCAAAAGAATATGCTAAAATAGAAAAAATAGTTTGGGCGATGAAAGTATCAAAACATGTGATGCACGCGTATTGTACTATTATTGCACAGGGGAAAAAAAAATCCTAAATCACATTGCGCTTGCCACGCATAGTAAATGGTGTGTTTGGTATTGTTTTTGCACCAAAACAATGAATGGGTCGGCCCACGGTTAAACAGATTTGATCTATTTAATTTGGGCTATATGGTTTGTTATTATAAAAGCTACTCGCACTATGTATACAGTTCAACAGGTTAGTTTCGACGGGTTCAAGCTCGTTTCGATGACCTCATAAATTTCAAAAAGTTTGAAAACATCACAACTAGATTTGAAAATTTAGGTGACTTAAAAATGGAATAAAATTTCATGAGATATCTCTATTTTTTTCCCTTAATATTATTGCTACCTGTTGGACAAAAGTAAATTAGAAAGAAGAAATACTATGTTAGGGCTGCAATTTGCAAAATTTGCGGCTGTGGGTTGTAAGAAATAGATGGATCGTTGAGGCAGCGGAGCAGCAATCAATCCAACAAGTCTCAAGTCTCACGCACGCGAAGCCATTAGGGCTGAGAAGTCTCTGGTTTTTGACAAGCTTTCTAAATCATGGATCATGCCTGTTCAACTTGTGTTGTGTTAGACTGTAATATGCAATAATACAAAACTTGCTGCATTCGCAAATTTAAGTTGATGCAGCCCAAAAGTTGCTACTTTCAAACTTGTGTCTCTATTCATAAATTTCTGGTTGCCCAATAATGTTCCTTTCATCATGCAAAGATGGTCACCACACATGAATAATGAGAACCTGAAAATCTTGGACCCAATTTTCTTTTTTTTTAAAAAAAAATAATAAATGTCTCTCTTTTTTTTTATTTGGTGTGAAATGTTCGTAAGATTTGACTCATTTAAATCGTCTCATAAATTTAATATCTCTAGATAATAATACGACTCTCTTTATTAAATGTTATTATGAGAAATCAAATTATAATTTTCATATTTAAGAAGATAACTCATTTTTATACGTTAACACTTAGTAAGTTCAACAGAATCATCACTTGGATCTGCAAAATGCTTAATTGTCTCGTATTAAATGTAACGAAAGTTATCCATATTTTCAAAAAGAAGCAACGAGAGAATTTACGTACCTTAAACAATCGGATTGGAAGCTTGGAGCTTTAAAAAGAGTAAAGTGGAGCTTGTCTGAAAAGAACGTTGTGCTTGTGACATGCACTCTGAATCTCTCCAGGGCAATGTAACTCAAGCTTGTTGACATGAATTCAAAGCTTTTATTGGGTCTCCACGGGAAAGAGAACAAATGAGAAACGCAGAGGCAAGAGGTCTGGGGGCCAAGTTTCGGAATTTTATTTTTTTTGTTGGTTGTGAATTCTTTTTAAAGCTTTGGAAATTTTCTTGTAACATAAGTATAATTTTACATTTTGCTTTCATAAAAAGTGAAAATCTTGTCAATTTTTAAATTATTAATTCTTGGTTCTTAAGATAAAATTTACTGTTTAAAAAATGGTATTTAGCAACAAAATTTTTTTATTATCATATGTCATAAAGTTCATCATTAGTTATTAGCTTTGAAATTTTCGTTCCAAATTTTAATCTACCTCTGAATTAAAAATCCTGTGACAAATTTGGTAAAAAAATTCTTACATATTCTCAGGATATTATATCTAACTAATAAAAATATAAACCGCTGAATATTGTACTTTGAAAATACTTTAAAAAATTTTCCTATCTGCAATAGAAATCTTTTGCCTTTAAATTCCTTCTGTGCGAAATTTTTTTTAATAGTGATTTATGACTCCATTCGTAGTGATAAGGGTGCTTCCATGATGCCACAGCAGCCTTCTAAGCAATGACAACCAATAACAAATCTACGAAAAGAGAGTTAGGAGTGAAGAGTTTCATTTCCAACAGTAAATAAAATAATAGATATGTTATTTACACACTATTTTTTATATTATTTTTATAACAATTAATTATGTGTA
This sequence comes from Castanospermum australe, assembly GCA_019955255.1. Classification (NCBI taxonomy): domain Eukaryota; kingdom Viridiplantae; phylum Streptophyta; class Magnoliopsida; order Fabales; family Fabaceae; genus Castanospermum; species Castanospermum australe. The sequence goes on from NSJW01000051.1 coordinate 299,439, forward strand.
AATTTATAATTAAATATATATATCAAGTGGTTAAATGAACATATACTTATTGGTAATCAATTACCAATCTGTTTAACTAATTGATACATGTATTTAATTATAAGTTTACACATAATTAACTGGTGTAAAAATGATGTGAGAATTTTATTTTAGAATGCAAAGAACATTTTGGATAAAATAAAATGCTTACTCTAAACTAGTTAACTCACTTTTTTTCCCTCTCAAATGAAATCAAATTCCACTTGTAAAAAATAAATGAATCAATTCCATCGAAATCTGATTGAAATTGGCCGGATTCTCAAATTAATTAAATTGCATAAAATAAAAAGTTCCAAACTGGGTAATAATGAATTCAAGTTTGATTTCCAGCTTACTTAAAACATTAATATTTTTGTAAACAAAAAAAAAGAAATTCGTATATTTAACTCACTTAGAACTACTGTAGAGAAGCATGCTTGAGTAAGAAATAATATGTTTAAGTGGCATAAACAAGTCTTAGAACTTAAAACTAAGTAAATACACACACTTGGCAAAACCCAGTCGGAAATGATGTACAAATGAAAGGAACAAGAAGAAAATATTCATGAAGTGTTGGTGTAGTAAAAATGAACTATATCTTTAAGTATGAGAATTATAATTCGATTTTTGAAAGTCATATTTTAAAGAGAAAGTCATTCTATTATCACTTTCAACCCGAAAAGATTAGACTTATGAGACGGTTCAAATGAATTAAACACAGTAAAAATATTTATAATTTACACAAAAAAAAAGAATAAGAAGAAAGAAAAAATTAAACTAACTAATAGTCCAGAGTTTAACCTTGAACTGAGCTACCATCCTCAATCGTACTTCTAAAATTTAAATTTGGTGGAATGGTAGGTTTTTGCCAAGATCTATCAAAGAGACTTTTCTTTTCTATTATTGCCTAAGAACAGGTGAAAAACATATTGAATCACAAGCATATGATGAGGTTCTCTTTGCTAGCTGCCAATCTGTGTGTTCACAACCACTTAAAACCAGCCCTGTTGACCATCACAAAGTGGCTCTCACTGGCTACTAATTTATCTGTGTTTCTGTAACTATCATTTGCATTAAACTAACAATTTGGATCAGGAATGGTCCAAGAGAAGCAAATCTTGCAAATGAGGCTGAGCCAGGTTTCTGTTTCGCTGCCTTTGTTTATTGCTTGTGAGTTCGTGGGTTTGCTCAGACACGGAATCAAATCCAGAAAAGCAGGGGCTTTCTGCTGAATTATGCAGACATGAATGTATGTAATTATTGGGATCCCAATTCCCAAGTGGGTGGATTGCATTGATTGGGCCTTTTTCTTACTCTACGCCTCCCATGTGGCGGTCCCACCACCAGCTGGATTCTTGTGTCATTATTACTGCAAAATTTCTGAGACTGCGTTGATTGAGGAAGCGTATAAATTAAATACATGATTTTTTTTAATATATATCAATATTATAAAATGTTTATTATTTATTAATTTTTACAATAAATATTATAATTTAAATTTTAATTTATTATAAATATAAATTTTATATACTATTATTTAATTATATATTATTATTTTATTAAAAATATTTAATTTATTAAATAATTATTATATTAATTAAATTTTTTTAATAATTTAATAACTCATAATTATTAGATAATAATATAAAAAAATTTATATTAATAATGTATTGATAAATTTTTTTAAAAAGAATAGTACTTTTCTTTTAATTAAATAAAAAATCAAAATATAATGTAATTTCAAATAAATTGAACTTAAAACTTTATGGTGAAAAGTTAAATATATCGACATTGATAATGTATGCTCATTTTATTATACGTGACTCATTTAAAATAAAGAGTTTATTTTAAAAAAAAGAGAGATTATAATTGTTAATAAAAAAAATTAATATTTAAAATTATTTTATAATACATGTATATATATTATAAATAATAAAATTATTAAAATTTATTTTTTTAATTTTTTTTATTAATAATTATAATTTTTTATATTTTTTTTTAAGTAAATTTCTTATTTTAAAAAAAATCGGATCCTAATTTATTATTTTACTTAATAGAATTTTATTTTCATTGTAAAAAAAAAATTCGTTCTCTTTTTTCCTCTCTCTCTTTTTTTTGTTTTGAAAATTTGCTATTTATAACAAGAGAATCTTATACATAACATGGACTCTTTCTTTATTTTAAGTTCGAAATGAAATTGGAAACAAAAATGCCAAAAGGGATCATTTTGATATTGGGACGGTTGTCTCAGTATCACAGGTTCAAGCATGTTGACAAAATTTACAGGAGTAATGCAACATAGAAAAAAAATAATTAAAATTTTGAACAGAATTCAAATAAAATAAAATAAAATTATTATATAAAATTAAATAATAAAAATTATTTATTATTTTAATAATAAAAAAATATGTCAAATTATTCTATCAAAAATTATAAAAAAATAATATTTTTTAATTTACAATTCCACACTCCACATTAAAAAAATCCCAATCCCCTAATCAGCCAGGTCACACGCCTACATTCCATTCCCAACATCAATCAAACCATGCCATTTTGTCTCCCTCGTTTTCTCCCTACAATTAAGTTAGTACAAACTACAAAGACTTATTTTATAAATTCCAACTTATAAAAATAAACTTAAAACAGTTTATACAGATTTTAAAAAATTATCTTAATTGATTTATTTAAATAATTAAAAATATTTTATAAATGGTTACTGTGTTATTTCATAGATTTCATTATTTTTAAAACAAACTTAAAACATTTACACTTATTTCAATAAATTAATTTATATAATTAAAACCTGTTTCAATAAATTAATTTTTATAATTATAAATAATTTTATAGCAAAGAAATCAAAAGAAATTGAAACTAAAAAGGAACATATAGTTTGAGTAACATTATTCATACATTCTTTTTATACATCTCTTCCCAAGTAAGAGAGAAAAAGGAAAATAAAAAGAAATGTGAGTTTTTTTTTCTTTTTATTTTTAAAAATATTATTTTTATACTTTTTTTACACTTTTTTATATATATTTACTTTGAATGATAAGAAAAAAAATTATTTCTTTTCATTATTTTCTTTTTTTTTTTTGTAAAATGTATGTGTACATAAAAGATGTATATATGAATTGTAAGAATAATATGTTTTTTCCTTTTTATCATAAAAGATAAATTTAAACAAAAAAGTGTAAAAAGCAAGCATAAAAATATATGTGTGTTTAAATTTACTTATTTTATATTTAAACTAATTTATAGTTAAAATTTTATTAAAAAAATTTTGAAAAAGAAAAACATTTTCTAAAAAAAAAGGAATTACCAAAAATTCACTAACATTTTTTATTTATATAGTTTCGGTTCCTCTTTCCTCAGCAGTATTCTATTTATATGCAAAACGCCAGCAACAGTTCCATTGCATTACAAGAAACAGAACCCATTTTTTGGCAACCCATTTTTTGACGCCCCAATTTTCCCGATCTTCTTCTTCCTCCGGCCATGGGGGACAACGGCAGCAACGGCAACAGCAACAGTGAGGCTCTGTTAGACCGAAGAAGCAAGTTCAACCGCAGCGTCTCCCACGCCTACGACGAGCTCCACAGCTTCAGATCCTACCTGCGATGGATGTGCGTCGACCAATCGAACCTCTGCACGGCGTGTCTCTCCTGGTTCGTCTTCCTCCTCTTAGCCGTCGTCGTCCCCTCCGCCTCCCACTTCCTCCTGTCCTGCCCCACCTGTGACGCCAGGCACTCCCGCCCCTACAACGCCGTCGTGCAGCTCTCCCTCAGCTCCGTCGCTGCCCTGTCGTTTTTCTGCCTCGCCGGCTTCGTCAGGAAGTACGGCCTTCGGAGGTTCTTGTTCTTCGACAAGCTCTGCGACGAGAGCGAGACCGTGAGGGGCAACTACATGGGCCAGCTCAACGTGAGTCTCTTTCTTTCTCTGCTTCCTTCTTCTGAATTTGGTTCCATGTTTCAATGGAGTTTCTGGTGCATTTTTCTTTCACTCTTCAATGTTGATTTAATCATTCAAAATTTCAATTTTTCTGTTTTTTTTTTTCCTTTGTTCTGCTTTGCTTGCCCTGTTTCTCTCTGCAAATTTTGTGTTAGAATATTGCACAAGTCAGGTTCAGATTCTTCAGAAGCATCCAGAGAACCCCCTTTTTTTTTAATTTTATTAATTGAATTATTCTACTTGGTAATTCGGTTTTTTAATTTTATTATTTTTAATAGAGCACATCATCATGTTGTTTATCTTTGTCATTACGAAACAGAGGGACATAGAATTTGGCTTGTTTTGTTTTTTCACAGTTTGGAGTTTCCAATTTTTTGCTTCCAGAAATAGAAAATTGAGTTGTTGACAAAATTTAGATCCATTCCCATGTGTAAAACCGAGAATCCAGTGGCCTTTTGATGTGTCAAATTCATTAAATAGAAAGTTGGTAAGGAAACAAGGGGAGAGGTCACGTGGGGTAGGAATGAAGCTACGCTTTTCTCCCCAGCCACAAGAAAATTGTTGATAGAAAGTGAAAGTTGTGAAAATTCACCATCAAAACAGCAAGAAAAAGAAATTTTGATTTACGATAAACTAAATGAAGGTTTAAGCTCTGATTGAAGAAAAAAACATTGCCTTAAGTCTTAACTATTGGAACAATGAAGTTTGAGTTGCACAAGTTGGAAAGAAGATCTACTATTAGCAAAAGGAAACAGCTGGAAAGTTGTAATGCCATTGAAAGGATTGATGGAGAACCTTGTTGTTGATGGAGAGACCCTTTTCAATATAAGAAGACATATTCTGAAATAGTAATTCTGGTTCTAGGTGTGTGATTCACTCTAAAAAAATTTCAATTTTTTATCCCCATGGTTGAAATACTTTATCACCTAGCATATGTTTGGGAAATGGCATAATTAAAGTTCTTCTGCAGAAAGTTGCTTCTTTGACACTGTTTTCTCTTGGTGGTAGAAAGGAGAAACCCACAACTCTTGAGTGTCGTATATCTATGAACATTTTGTCATTTTCAGTTGTGAGACATAGCTACATTGTCATTTTGTGACTCTTTATGACTAATTTACACCTTAGTGGGAAATAACATAAGTAAGGAAATACCCATCAATATTCAATACCATATTTTATGTGATCATTCTTCTTTTAAGCATACTGCAGTGAGAAAAACGAGCACAATAAATGCATTTGATCATCTATGTTTAATGGGTGTCTTTTTAAATTTTTATTTATGTTAAATAATTTTTTGATGTTACAAGTGGCACACATATCATAATATGTGACAAAATTAAGGTAGTAATATTTAAATTTTCTTATATATATATATATATATATATATATATATTTATAAATTGGTCAGACAATCCTAATTTTTTCACAAGTTGTGGCACACCATAAAATCCTCCATTTATATGTTTGGTTGACAAAGGGCATAAATAACTTATATGCTTATTAAAGTATCTGAATTATACTGGAACAATCTAAAGTGGTGATTCCCAATTAGAAAAGAGACAAAAATGAAAAGGTAATTAAGGGGCTTTGTGCGTCAATAGAATCAACTATAGAATCATGCAAAGGGATAGAACCTGTTCTCTTAAGAATTTATAAGGAATCATACCATTTCTTATTATTGAAATAACAAAACAGTATTTGTTAGAGAGAAAAATATAAAATTTTAAATATAAAAAATATATTATAATATATTATATGAATCATAATATATTATAATTTATTTATATCTCTGAATAATTATATTACATAAGAGAATTACAAATTTTTTGTCCCTCTTCTATCATCTTCTTAAGTTACTCTGTAATTGTTTCCTATACAATGTAACAGTTGGGTCAATCTTTATACAGAAACTGAAATATTATATAAAATTTCTGAATGGTTGGTAACCAATTAAGGTTGTTTCCTATGCCGTGTGGTACAGAGGTCACTGAAGATCCTGTCAGTGTTTGTGGGGCCTTGCTTCGTAGCCGAGGGTGCATACAAGATATGGTGGTACGCCTCCGGAGCGTCGCAGATCCCGTTCCTGGGGAACGTGTACGTGAGCAATGCGGTGGCGTGCATCTTGGAGCTGTGCTCCTGGTTGTACCGCACCACCGTGATCTTCCTGGTGTGCGTCCTCTTCCGTCTCATCTGCCACCTCCAGATCCTGCGGCTGCAGGATTTCGCTACGTTCTTCCACGTGGACTCCGACGTGGGGTCGGTGCTGTCGGAGCACCTTAGGATTAGGAGGCACCTGCGCATCATCAGCCACCGATTCCGCGCGTTCATCCTACTCGCCCTCGTATTGGTCACAGTTAGCCAGTTCGCGTGCCTCCTCGTCGCAACGGAGCCCAGCCGTGACGTTGACATATACACAGCCGGTGAGCTCGCGGTAAGCCACGCTCACTCCCTCCCTCCCTCTGTCTTTTTTAAAAATAAAATTTTATTTAATATTTGAGATTTGAGATTATTTAAGTATATTATCTTTTTATCTTATTTAATTATAAGATATTTATTAATTACTGATTTTATTTTATAAATTATAAATAGTTATAGTATAATAATAATTAATAAATATCTAATAATTCATCAAAAGATATTAATACTGTATTAATAATTATGACTAAATTAATTTGTATTTAATTTTAATTTAATGTCAATATAATTTTTTTTTATATTATCATTTAATCACGTATTATAAGAATTTTTAAGTAATTATTATTTTAATTAATTTTTTTTAATGATTTAGCATCCTATGATTTAATAATAGTATAAAATTTACATCAAAATTAAAGTAAATTAATTTAGTAATATTTGCATATTTTTTGTCAGGTCAACTTGTTTTGTTCAAAAAATTTGGGTTAACTGTGAGCCAAACTTAGTATATGTTTGATAATAATTTAATTTTTTTAAAAAATTATTATTTTTAAAAGTGTTCTCAAAAAAATTTTAATTATAAATTATTGTAATTACAAAATAAGTTAATCCAAACATATACTTATTGTATTCCAAAGTGTTAAAATAGTTTGAATCGGTCTTTTGCTTTCATAAACTTATACTTGTTTGATACCTCTTATTAAGAAAGGAATAATTAGTTTTTCATCAAGCTCTTTTTTCTCAAACTTTAAAAAAAAAATGTTCTCGCTCTTCTATTATTGAGTTCTATATATAAATTCATTGAAGAGTCATCTAATAATCAATTGGATGAAGTTGCCAAACCGTTGATGGTATCATAGAATAAAGTTACCAAACCTTTGAGGTATCCTAAAATGCTTTATTTTCTTGACATATTGTTAATAAATCAATAAAAACATGAATTATAAATATTTTAAACAATCAAAGAAAAATAAAATTGGTCAAAATAGTAAAAATACTCCTAACTGCATTTTCTTCCTCCCCTTCTTTCCATCTCTTTCTTATTTTATTTATTCAAATTATCTTTTAAACTTACACATGTACGTGCCTCCATCTATTACTAGCTGTATACATAGATTCATCATTCATTGAGTTCAATTAATAAGAAAAAAAATCTATGTGATTGGAATCATTTTAAGTTTGATGAAGACGTTTGCATGTTAATGCAATTTGTGACTGCCACCATGTTCCTTTGTCGACTTGATTTCTTATTCTTTTCATAATAAAATCCATAGAATAATTGGAAATGACAAGACAAAAAGGGCCACTAAAACTTAATTAATAGTATAATTATAAACCAAACGCGGTCTTAACTTTTGATGGGGCCTGGGGGGGTTATGTTCCGGTGCAGCTGTGCTCCGTGACGTTACTTTCTGCGCTGTCGATCTTGCTGCGTAGCGCGACGAAGATAACGCACAAGGCGCAAGCGATCACGGGGCTTGCTGCCAAGTGGCACGTGTGTGCGACGTTGGATTGTTTTGATGGAGTGGCGGAAGGGGAGGCACCGACAGCCCAGATCTCCGGCGAGAGAGCCTATCCGACGGTGGGGACGGACGGGGAATCGGAGGGCGATGAAGAGTGTGACGAAGAAGATGAGATTGATAACACCAAGTTCATCCCTTCCTATGCTTACAGCACCATCTCATACCAGAAGAGACTGGCTCTTGGTAATTACTCTCTCACACCCAAATCTTTTTTTTTTTTTCTTCCTCTTCTTTGTTCCTCTGTGCAATTAACTGTTTTGGTTTTAGTAGTAAATAATTAAATATATAATTAGCTGATTTAGGCATCATTTTCATGGCAAATTGCCAGGAAACGGTGCAGTTTTATTTTAAAAGGAATACACAAGTGCAAAAAATTTATAATAGTATTTACAGATTTATTAAAAATCACTAACAAAAAGTGAACTCAATACTCAATACATTTGACATTTTTTTTAAGTTAATTCTCAAGTGCAAATATATATTCTTACACATTTTGAGATAACTTCATTCATTGGGAGTGGATATGTATAATCTAAATGTATCCAAAAAATTTTCTACAAAAAATATCTTGTAAAACTAAAAAAAGAAAAAATGTGATAAAATATTGATCAAACTCATAATATCAAACACACTTTAATAAGTAACATCAATGCGAGTCATTGGCTTAGTTACTATGACATTTTAGGGTATGTTTGAATGAAAAAAAATTTGAAAGAAAAGAAAAAGTATTGATTTTGTGTAAATGTTATTTTTTTTTAAGAATTCTTTAAAATAAAATAAATAAAATAAGAGATTATCATGTAATCTTTTAATTTTTTTATTTTTATAAATATTTTATAATTCTCTTAATTTAGAAATAAAAATTCATATTTTTTTTCTAAACTTATCTATTCAAACATAGAAGAGCACCAAAGAAAAAAAAACATACACAATATAAAATGTCAATCTAGCAAGTCACTCGCGCGAAAATGTATTTAGTTTATTTATTTAGCCCATAAAATATATGTTGCTCATATGTTACAACTTACATACATAAAAAAGATATTAATGATGGATCATACATGATTTATTCATTGAACTAAATCATATGAGATCTATCATAAATATTTTACTATATATCCTTCAACCCATTTTTTTATTTATTAGAGGTTTGTCCTTTAGAGGACAGATCATCCCTTCCCTAATCCTTCAACCCATAGTTTTATTAGATTTTAATTACTAAAGAAGGGTAAAGGATGAGAAAGGGACTAAAATCTTAATTAAGAAAATGCATGTTCAGTGAATCATCATCATGATCATTAAGAACGTTTGTTGACTAAAATCTTATTCTATATCTGATTACGTTTGCAGTTAATTACTTCGAGAACAATAGAGCAGGGATTACGGTGTTTGGGTTCATGTTGGATAGGAGCACGCTCCACACCATTTTCGGCATCGAGTTATCGCTGGTTCTGTGGCTGCTCGGCAAAACCATTGGCATTTCTTGAAGAAACCTTTAATGAATCCCTTCATTATTCTTTGCCCTATTGCTCCTCAACCTCCTCTGCATGGCGGGTTTAATTGTTCAAAATTTGATGCTTTGTGTTTCTCATTCAAATTAATGATGCATCATCACTCCTTGCGAAAAAGAGAGACAATAAATCCATTGGAGATAAACCCACCTTCAAAATAGATGGGGCAAGCTCAAGGTTTCTTTCCATTGCTGTTACATGTTCTTGTATTTTTCTTTTCCATTTTGGTTTTATTATTTGTTTCTTGTTTAGGCTTTTTGATCCAGGTTTGTGCCTCTGCTTTGTAATAAGGCTGTTTCCATGTTACAGAAAAGATAAAACAAAGGAATTTAAATTAAACTTAGTTACAGCTACCTTCTCATACTATTAGGGCATGTTGGTATGATGAAAATAAAATAAATGAAATGAGAATGTAAAATGAGAGTGGAGAATGAATGGAAATGTTTATTCTCTCAAAATGAAGAGAATAAAAATTTTCATAAAAAATTAATATTTCATTTCTTATTTTTCAATCAAATATAAAAATGAATCCGATTCTCATTCTATTCCATTCATTTCTATTATACCAAACATGTACTTACTCTAATAGTCCTTGTTCACGTTTGCTTCATGTGGTTCACCATCATATTATGGCTTTATTTTTTCATTTGCTGAGCTTGTTCCTTGGGGCAGTTTTAACAACTAATCCAACCTAACAAAAGTTCAGACATATAAGCAGTTGTGAAAATTTCTCATGGAATGGTTTTGGTGCTCATTTGTACGCTTGAAATTGAATACTAGACTATGACATTCGAAAAACATAACAAGAACTTGAATACAGGGCCCCCACCCAAAAACGTTGTAGCTATTAAAAAATATTTTTCTGGTCTATTTATCTGTCTTGCTGCTAGAAAATTTCGCAGAGACAAACTGTTATTGGACATTTTATCATGAAAGCTACTATATAATAAAAGAAACTACTAAAATTTAAACCATAATGGAAAAATAATGAAAGCTATATGAGTAAAAAATACAGCCTCAGAGACTAATAGTACACTCCACCTCAAAAACTGGTGAAGGGGATGTATAAGAGGATAGACTTCCTCATAGTGTATGCCAAATACCAAATAACAGAAAAAAAAAAAAAGGGATATTTTCCTCTAATGCATTGAGAAATCAAACAAAATCTTGTCTATGAGGACTAATTCATTATATGACTGCTCATTTTGTCTATGTCTATCAAAAGTAAACCATTCATCAAACTCTGTCCTGAAAGCACACAGCACTGACAGTCGCAAAGAGCGTCAAGTGTTATGAAGTACTGACTGTAAAAATTGTAAAATAAAAGATATGAACCAAAGGTTATAATCATGTGTGTCCAAAATTAGACACAATAGCCATAAGATAGAGATCCAAACTTCTAATGAAATGTCACATTATATATACTTGAAAAACATCCTTCTAATCTATAAAAGAAAAACAACTCAAACTATTCAACTTCATTCTTGCAAGCACAGAATGTTCAATGGATCACAAAGTTCAAGGGACTAAGGAATTATGAAGCACAATTACTCAACTGTATAATATGCAAAGAAACAAGATGTCAATTATATTTTAAAAAGAAAATTCTAACCATAATTTCAAATTGATAAGCAAGACTTCAAAAATCAGATCCTATGGCTCCACTGTTGTCACCTGTTGCCACTCCCCATCTACTGCTTCCTTCCATAACGTGTCAACGTTGTTGTTCCCATCAGCCACAGCCAATATGTTTCCAGTCAATGACCATGAGACCCTCCAAACAGGGGTCTTGAAATCATTCAAAATCTTGCCTTCCCACTGATCCCCCTCTTTGGCCACAGTCCATATAATCACTTTACCATCCTGAGATGCGCTAGCAATAGTAGATTTAGGAAGTCCCAAATTGGGTGCCCAAGCAACATCTCGAACCCAATCTGTATGCATTTGAAGAGCAGGGAAACAGTCCATCTTCCAAAGTCCATTGTTGAGCTTCCATATCTTCACGGTATTATCACAACCACCTGAGCATAGCTTATGTACAGGATCAAGCAAGCCGGCACCAACAAGAGCACCAGGTGCTGTTGAGGGGGCCCATGACACAGAAGTGACACCAACAGGGTGAGCTTGGTCAATCCTTGAAGTGTCCCAGCCACCATCTGCTCTTGCAGTGAAAACTGAGATATTCCCATCAGATGAACCACAAGCCAAGCAAAGACCCAACTCGTGAGGCGCCCAAGCGACTGAATTTACAGATGATTTGTGGTCATCAAAGACATGAGCTTGAGTCCATTCGTTTTGGTTACCCTCCTTCCAAATAATGACACGCCCGTCATAGGAACATGAAGCAAGTAGTGAACCAAATTTAGGATGAGCCCAGACTACCTGCCAAACAGGTCCTTGATGACCAGTCAGAGTTGCTAGATGCTGAGAGGCTGTGTTGCTCACCCCAATTATCTTAATGGTGTGGTCGGACGAAGCTGTAGCCAGCCGCTTACCATAGTAATCCATCGCAACATCATGGACTGTGTCTTGATGACCCGTTTCAACCTTTTGAGAAGGCATATTGCTGCTATCAACATACACATAATTTAAACAGTTAGTTTCAAGTAAACATTTGCAAATAAAACTGGACTAAACCGTCTGTTAACATGTCATTTCCAATGTTGTAAAACTCATCTTTAATCAAAGACAATGAATAGTCACCCAAACAAGATATCAAGATTAAACCATAGACATCAGATTCAATACAACCTAGATAAATATTTGCAAGTACAACTGAAAGTTAGCTTTTACTCAAGCAACTTTTCAAGCTTCAATAACACTTCACAGAAGATGTTAATCCAAGAGCCAAAATAATAATATCCAAAATTAGGACAAAGCAGAGGTTTTATTCACCACTGTCAACAAATTTCACATTTAAAAAAAAATCATCTGAAGGCTGATCGATACTTCAATATCGAATCATAGGAGAAACAAATAAGCAAGTCGCGAAATAGAAACACCAAACCCCAGAAACCGGAAAAAGGGGGAAAAAAGAAAGCAGCACGAGGTGAAGAAAACCCATCGAACGGAGTTTAATCGAGGAAAGTAGCCCAAAAACACAATAATTTCCGATGACAAAAGATAAAATCGGGAGCATGGGAAGAAGCATGAAATGGAGGCGAAATCTGAAGATCTAGTTCGAAATTCAACAGATCGAGTGGGCACATACGAGTGATAAAGAGAGGGAGAAGGAGAAATTGAGAGCGCACCTGTGAAGTAGAAGAGATGGTGGGAGCGAAAGGGGGTGACCGGGGCTGCCGTGGACGGTGTCGTGTGGAGTTGCCGATGAGAGAACGAGAGCGAAGATGAGATCTAATAAGAGTGGATCCTGAGAGAGAGAGAAAGAGAAGAGGAGAGGAGAATACTCGCGGTTTCGTGTTTTTTTTTTTTAATTGGGCTCTTTTCTCTGTAAATCCTTTGGGCTTTGTAGCCCAATTAATTGGACTTGTCACTTCAATCTTAAAAAAAAAAGCCCACGTTATTGAAAGTGCAACTATTTGTTTGTTGTTATAAAAAAATATAGGTTAATTTTGATTAAAAGTAGTACTTTCTAAAATGATAAGTGGTAAGAATTACTTTTTTATCTTAAATTTAATAAACCCATCAACATATTTTGATAAATATTTAGTCAAAATAATTCTGGTTATCTTATTTTTGATTAACTGTTAAAGTAAAATTTTTTTATAATATCATTTAATGATATGTTATCAAATTATTATAATTTTAAAAAATTTAATTTCTTAAGTAATTATTCTTTTAAATAAAATTTCTTAATAATAAAGTAATATATAATTAAATAATAATATTAACAAATTTTATACCATCAATTGAATAAAATTAAACTTGAAAACGACAAAAAAAAATTATTCAATTTTGTAATTTATTCTAATTGTAAAAACAAAATCTAACATGACAATTTAATTACCCAAAAAAAAAAATCTAACATGACAATTTTTCTTTCTTCAATCTTAAAACTACGTGTAAGTTGATTTTAAATTATCAAATATGAAGTTAATAATTTAAAAGAAAGTTTCTTTAAAATATGAATGGGTATAAATGGTGAACCATTTGTTTTAATTTTTATCTACAACTTTGCATTCTGATTTTTGTTATAGTAACACAGACATGAACATTTTGGAAAAAAAAAAAAGTGCACAAATCAACATTTTAAGATCAATCAATGCTACGGTAACAAAAATATAAGTTACTAAGGTAAAGAGAGTTAGCTTTATTGAAAACATCAAGTCTTTTTTATTTGTGATCCCTTATTGATAGACATTATTAATTGCAATTAAGGATGTTTACAGTTTGAATTAGTTGTATTGAGAGAAAAAAAAATTCAAACTCAACTGATTAATTTCCTTATATTAGGAACAGATTAGTTTGGTTTTACTTTGACAATTGAATTGAACCAAACTAATCTCAATCAATTTTATTTGATTCAATCATTTAGTGTACTTAATTTTTGGTAAAAGATATTTTATTACAAAAATTCAGATTTAAATTTTCTTGCAACTTAATTAATAAAAATTAACTTAAAAATTTTGATAAAAAAATATCATCAAATATATTTAAGTAAAAAATTGCCTGAAAATTCTAAAAAAAATTAAAATATAATTATCTATAAGTATATTAATTATAAAAAAATATATTTATGTGAATTTAGTTTAATTTCATTTGGTATATTTAGTTTAAGAAATAAAAACAAATAAAATTCAAACCGAACGAATTAATTTTTATAAAAAAATAAATCAAATTTAATTGATTTTTTTCCAATTTTTTTACTTTCTGATTCAGTTTTTAATAAAAAAATGTCATGAAAAGTTTAAAAAGAAAAATCTGTGCATGTGAATTTTAGGTGAATATTACTTTTTAAAATTAATCTAATGGTTTATGTTTGCTTGCATGATCACGCATGTGTCACATTTTTATATGATCTATGTGCTATATTCTAAATAAACACATAAAAATTATATTAAAAGACTAGAAAACTATCAAATCAGTTGATGAGAGTTAATTTATTTAATTGACCTTTTACTTATAATAATTGCATAACTCTATTAATTTTTGCTAAAACTGGTAGTTTTGCTTGATTTTGAAATGTGGAGAGCTTTCTCTCATCCTAATTTTTTTAATGAAAAAAAATTTCAAGTTAAGCTTTTGTGACTTTTACTATTTTTAAAAAAATAATATTACTGATACATATTTTTAATTATGTAAACACTCCTCGTATGTTACTGTCAATAACGAGCAGTGAATAGGGAGACAAAGCCCTTTCTTTTGTTTTTTGTTTTATATGAAGACAAAACACACTTTATTAAATGAAAAATACCCAAACACTATCCAATTATAAATTAATTTGTTCAATTTTTATATAAGGTTAAAATAAATAATTACTACTTATAGTTTCACTTGATTTAAATTTTGATCTTTATAATTTTTTTAATATCAATCTATAATTTCACTCATTTAAATTTTAGTCTTTACCGTTAAAATATTAATTCTTATATTTTTCTTTTATTTATATTTTAATCTCTATAATTTTTATTAATTAAAATATTAGGCCTTATTTTATATAAAAGATAGGTTCTTATAATTTTTAATTATTAAAATATTACTTTATAAGATATCAAAATTTAAATGAGTGAAACTAAAAGATAAATATCCAAACAAAAAATTATAAAAATAAAAATCTAAATCTAAATCGGATAAAATTATATATACGAATTATTTATTTTAATATTTATATAAAGAGTATTCAATACTAAAAGATGAAAGTATAAACAATTAAATGGTAATCATCTTGAAAATAAACGTGTTCATCCAAGTGCATCATGTATTTTGAGTAATCTATCTATTAACTACCTGGTAAATGATTTGAATTTAATAAATCCAGGTCAAGAAAGAGAAAAGTAATGGTTGACTTAATAGATGAATTGGTTCGAGTTTAGTAATGGTTAAGTTTAACAGATGATGAATTGTTAAGAATTTTGCCACCGTGGCCGCACCCAAATTTAAGGGAAACACCGTCTACCGTTATATTTTTTTTTACCCCTCTTTTGGCGCGTTCAGGTGAATTCGTGAAAGAAAATTGAATTTATTTCTAGACAAACTCCCAACACCATCGTTAAAAAGTAAAAACAACATTCTTGCGCCAACTTGGGTTTCCAACACGACAACGTGCATGGAACTCCCCGTCCTCGCATGACGCTCTGCCATTTCTCTATCTCCTCCATGAGAAAACATTGACGCCATTCTTGCGATTGAACGCACAATGGAGATCGACGCCATCCCAATCGGTTCGTGCTCCAAAGAGCACCAGACCGTGTACCAAGAGTGGTTCAACTTTGCAGATGCAGGTTCTTCTTCGAACAAAATTTTTCCTCTTTTGTTTTTCTTCTCTAAATTAAAATTTTTCGGGTGCTGCTTTTTGGCCCTGTTTGTGTTTGAATTTTCTTTCTTTATTTTTTTCTTTTGAGGATTTGATTTCATTCCAAGCATTTTTTGTGAATGGTGGCGTTGTTGTGCACTTGGGTTTTTCTTCAGATGGCGATGGCCGCATGACGGGGAGTGATGCCACAAAGTTTTTCGCCATGACCAACTTGTCTCGACAAGATCTTAAGCAGGTGTTGTACTTTTTATCTTGTGCATTGGAACACGGAGTGAATATAGATAGGAATGGTGTATTCCTTGGTTAAGGTTGAGCCTTTGTTAGATGATTTCTTTATATAGATAGTCAATTAGTGGCTTAAAGTTTAAAGTTTAAACCCTCTTTTCCTTTTGGTAAGGTATGTTAAATGGGAACAGTGAAAATGGAAGGAGTCACAATCAGGATTTAGGAGTGAAAAATCTAAGATATGATTGCTTGGTAAGCGAATAAAGAGAAAAGCAATGAAAATTGGCCGCTATGCAATTCCATCCCTAATATTATTTTTGGTTCCTCATGAATGAAAACTAAAGTGAGGAGAAATTGGAATGAATATGCAATATCAAGAGATAAAACCAGAGGAAGTTATGGTTTTACAAGTTGGCCCTTATCTTCTTTTTAAGTATATTATATATGTTGTTTTCGATATATGTAGTAATTTTAATGTCTACATGTTCATCCATACTTTCATTCCTACCAAGAAAAAACAGGATGTTGTTGACATTCTTTTTTTCATTTCTTTTGGTGACTTCACTATCATGAATTCATTAAATTTCCCTCTCCATTTTCAGTTCACTAAATCAAGCATAGTAGTTGGTCTTCAATTTGATTGACTTTTGGTTTAAAGCGCTATGGTCATGAGGATATCTCCTAGTCAACATATAGTATGATTAACTTGTACATCTTTGTGGAAGTACCAGTGTAAGCCTCAAGCTTGTGGCAATGTCATGACCTTGGAATGGGACACCCTCCCCTCTTCTTTAATTTTTTTTACACACAAAAAAAAACCTATACATTTTTGTGTAAGTGCCTCATAGAATATCCAGTACCTACATTTGTTATGAATTTTTACAGTTTGGATTTGAATATGATCCATTGCCATTGTAGAGAATTTTGCATTGTTAATGAACCATATTATGCCACCTATTTAAAAGACTGTTGAAAAATTTATTTTCAAATGTACCTTAATTACTCCAATGATATGACACTTTATTGTTTACTTATAATGCTTAGTTACATATGTAGTGGATCAAATTTAAATGCTTACAATTTTATCTTATGTAAAAGTTGGCTACGATACCATTTTGTGTCCGTTAGATGTGATGGTTTGAACATTTGATGGTTGAGTTGTTCATATAAGTTGCCTTGCTGATAATATTTTATATCTTTCTTTTGAGTTAATTTCTTTCTTCCCTGTGACTAAATTGTTTCTTTGTTGCTCACATTACCAAAATAAGGTGTGGGCTATTGCAGATTCAAAGCGACAAGGATATCTTGGCTTCAAAGAATTTATCATTGCTATGCAGGTAAAAAAATGACCAGCTTTACTAGAACTTAATGCTAATTGATTTCCAGAACCTTACCCATTTGAATTATAGCTAGTTTCTTTGGCACAAGCTGGGCATTCAATAGCAAATGATCTGCCAACTGGAGATGGTAAGTTATGGATATTTAGGTTTGTCTCTTATTGTTTGCTTGAATGAATAACTCTATATGTTTGTAGTAGTTAAAGATTTTGCAATGCACATTTTTGGTGCTGTCTGCATATGTTGCATGTGAGTGTCTATCTTATAAAGTTACCTAATATAAGCTTAACTTTCATTTCAGTTGATTTGAAAAATATAAAACCACCCGCAATGGAAGGTTTGGATGAATTACTAGCAGTAAGTACTTATTTTTAATGTTTATTTTTTATTATGTTAGAAACAATGTTTATTCAGTGAAAGTACTTATTACTTGGCTTTATTTATCCAGAAGAAAAAGCGCAAACAGCACAAACAAAAAGTGGTTGAAGCAAATGGTAATCTATTTCTTATTTATTGACTACTAGCATTCATATTGCTTTTGGTTTTCTTATTTCTTGCTTCTTTTCTCTTGAAATTCCAAGTTCAGTAATTAGCAGTTATGCAGGTTGGACTCAATTGCAGCCATCACTACCAAGTAATTGGTTTTGTTCAAAGCCAACAAAAAAGGTAAGCATTCTATTATTGCTACTTTGATTGTTTCTGCATGTGCATTATCCTCGTCTTTTGCTAGAGAAAATACTGGATATTTATTCCATGTTTTGAGCTATTGACATACTTGATCTACATTATTTACCTACTTTATTATGTTATGGCATTTTGTGTCATGATAATCTTGAGATGTGTAGCATACATTTGGTTACTATTAGCTGATAGTAAATTTGATTTGTAATCAATTCAAATTTAGTTGCTGATTAGTTTCTGTTAGAACCATAACTAACTTCCCTTTATTCGAACATGGATTTATAGCTGAGCCTTCCAGGTTCAATGAATGAATTCAATCATTTTCATCATTTCACAAATCTCAGTAGTTACCATTTCTATGTGTTTGTTAAGGACTCAAGCACACATTGAGTTGTATAACAGCTACAAAAGCTTAGACTTACTAGTTTAGAGATGCTTAGTATTCTGCATTTTTTTGTTTCCTTTGCTTTATAGTATATTTCAGTTAACGATTTAGAATCCAGTATGTTAGACTCATGTATGGCTCGAGGGATATATTAAATGAATTATGTGTATTTGGTTTCTCCAACTTGTCCAGAGTTTGAGAACTTTGAAGATTTCTTAGGAACTTTTAACTAATTATTATATGACTGGATTTTAATTTAGCTTAAGATACGGCAGATTGACAAGCGATATGGCAAAATTTGAAGTGTCCTAAGAGAATTTCTATGTTCTGACTTAGCTCATATAGTGATGTGTCCGCGCTTCATAGAATTTGGGTTACTTTGTCTCTTTATTTCTTTTAAAAAGTGATAAAAATATGTTTAGGCAGTTATTAGAGGATAAAAACCAATATTGTTATTTTATTTGTATTTGTAAACGACATAGACTAGCACTAGTAATGTGCTTGACACTCCAAAGGTGAGATTTAATGTGCCAGCTTTGAATTGTTATTAGCTAGTTTCTTTTTTTTGGGCTAAAAAATTCTGCATTTTGTCCTATATATATCCAATTTGGTTTCTAATATTACTACACTTATGTTCTTTAGGCCTTGTTTGATATATCATACAGGATAAAGTCCAATAGTATAATACCTGATAATATAAGATGTGATAGTAAGGTTATTGTGTAAGATAGTATAAAACCTGAAGGTGTGACTGTTAGAGGAAACACAAGAGTGAGAATTTGGGTTAATTTGAGATTGGAGTATTGTATTTTTATCCACATTAATATAAAATAATCTTATCAAATGTTACCAAGCTACCTAAAGCTTGATTAGTTTATCCTATAATTATTGAATAAAAATAAAGGGACCAGAACATCAAACATATGATAAAAATGGGTCATATAGTATAAACTAATACTATTAGGCCTTATACTGTGTACCAAATAAGGCCTTAAGCCCTTTTATCTGTGTTGCTACTTCTTGCTATTATCCATTTTTAAAAATTTGCAAATGCTTTCTTATAGGCTTTTCACTTTATTTTTTTGGTGCATATTTCCATAGGTGCCTGTTTCCTCTGTGACATCAATAATTGATGGCTTGAAGAAACTCTATATTCAGAAGTTGAAGCCATTAGAAGTTACCTACCGCTTCAATGATTTTGTATCTCCATTATTGGTCAGTAGGTGACTTTATTTTTTGTATAATAGAGAAAAATGACCAACTACTCCAGATTCAATGTCACATTTCTTTATTCAGTCATGTTATTACCATGTTTCAGATATGGACAAAGATACACAACTAGGTTTTCTATTGATTGCAATTCGTTTCATAATGCAGACAAATAGTGATTTTGATGCCAAACCAATGATTATGCTTTTGGGTCAATACTCAACCGGTAAAACAACATTTATTAAACATCTGCTAGAAAGTAGTTATCCAGGCAAGTGGCTCTGCACTCTCTATATCTACATGTGTATAATATATATGTTGGACTTCTCATATATGTTCTTTAATAAATGTTACTGATTTTTATCTTGTTTTCACATAAATGTCAATAGGAGCTCATATTGGACCTGAGCCAACAACCGATAGGTTTGTTGTTGTCATGGTATGTGCCAAGCCATTTTGTCTCTCATGACTACTAATATGGTCTTTGACTTTGAGTATCACTAATAGCTTCAAGTTTTTCTCAGTTATATATATATATATATATATATATATATATATTACTTCTAAGTCCTGACATGATTCAACATGAAACTGAAAAAGATATCTTTTTGAATGGCTCGCTGAATTTCATTGTAGGCTTATGAGTTTTTGAGACGTCACATTTTGAAATAAAAAGTTTTTGACTTCTGAGACATCTCTTGTCTATGTTCTTTTTATTTTTATCATTTTATTCTGTTAAAATATATTACTCATGGTTTCATGACTTGATAAATCAAAATGCCATGGTAGTTTATAAAAGTTCTAGCATTTTATGATGCGGTCTGTAGTTTGCACAGCAGTATTAGTGCCATGTTTGATATCTTGACATGTTTGTTCTCAGAATTTGTTCATGCATCTATTTACTCTTGTTAGTCATGTTGGAAAATCAATTGTTGCTTCAGTTTTAAAGAGCTAAGTGTACTTCTGTGCAGTCTGGACCTGATGACAGAAGTATTCCTGGAAATACAGTTGCTGTCCATGCAGACATGCCGTTTAGCGGTCTTACAAATTTTGGCTCATCTTTTTTGTCAAAATTTGAGTGTTCTCAAATGCCTCATCCTGTAAGTTGCATAAAGCTATTTAAAAAATTTAGGGGATTTTCCTTTTGCGGCATTTGGAACTTAACTTTTTTTCTTCTGTTGTCCAAAGCTATTGGAGCACATTACATTCGTGGACACTCCTGGAGTTCTATCGGGAGAAAAGCAGAGGACACAACGAGCATATGATTTTACAGGTGTAACATCTTGGTTTGCTGCTAAGTGTGATCTGATACTCCTTCTGTTTGATCCTCACAAACTTGATGTCAGTGATGAGTTCAAGCGTGTGATATCATCCTTACGGGGGCATGATGACAAAGTTCGAGTGGTTTTGAACAAAGCAGATCAAGTTGATACTCAACAAGTAAGAGCTAGTGTAGTTAATCTTCTATTTTTTTTTTTTTTTCAATTTAACGAATCTATCGCAACGTGGTCAGGTCAAACATAACCTGCATATTTGTATGGCCCTATTGCAGCTAATGAGAATTTATGGAGCATTAATGTGGTCACTTGGGAAGGTGTTGAATACTCCTGAAGTCATGCGTGTGTATATTGGGTAGGTCACTTTATATGTATATGTATTGCAATATCAATCTTGAAGTGTTGTAGCCTTTGACATGAAGAGTCATAGACCCATTTGTTTCTGCAATTATAAGTTTGAGTTTCACTTTTTTTGGACTGTCCTGAAGTTGCATCTTTGTTATTTTCATTGGTAGGAAGACTTCTTTCTTTCGATTGTTTTCACCTTTTACCACGTACATGTTCCTATGCAAAATAGATGTGATTTAATTGACTTTCTTTCCTTGGTTATGAGATTGTCTTGTGCTCTTCTGTGCTTAATTACCTTGTTTTTGCAGCTCCTTCAACGACAAGCATGTAAATGATACTGTCAATGGTCCAATTGGTAAGGAACTCTTTGAAAAAGAACAGGATGACCTTCTTGCAGATTTGAAAGATATACCAAGGAAGGCTTGTGATCGACGAGTGAGTTTTTTTCATTGAATTTGTTTTATCATAGTAATATCTTTCCACTAAAAGAAGATTACTTATGCCTTCATGTGCATGTAAACAAAAATCTTCGATGAGAATAATCTTGTGTCATTTTGTTCATATACAAGCTTGATACAGCAGAATCTCCTTCTCGTTCTGGTATAGATTTTATAACTGTTCTCATAGGCTATTATCTCATTTATTGAATTTCAGTATCCAATTAATCACTGATTATGTTTCATCTATTGAAGCTGCTTCCTTGCTTAATTAAGATAAAATTTATGTACATTGTAGATAAATGAATTTGTAAAACGTGCCCGAGCTGCCAAGATACATGCTTTATATTATCAGTCATCTTAAAAAAGAGATGCCTGCTATGATTGGTAAAGCTAAAGCTCAGCAAAAACTCATTGATAATTTGGAAGGTGAATTTGCAAAGGTATGAACCCTACTTTCTCCATCCTTTTATGCTCACAAGCTTGTCTTTTTTTTATCACGCTTGAAAATGGAAATGCATATATATAACTAAAATTTAAAACAGGTGCAAAAGGAGTTCCATCTACCTCCTGGTGACTTCCCAAATGTTGAGCAGTTCAAAGAGATCTTGAGTGGTTACAACATTGACAAGTTTGAGAGATTGAAACCAAAAATGATACAAGCAGTTGATGAAATGCTAAGTCATGACATTCCTAAGCTCTTAAAGAATTTTAGGAATCCCTATGGTTAAGTTAATCTGTGGCAATTTAGATGGCGATAAAATGATACAAGCATATGAATGTACATGCATCATGTGATCTTTATGTGCCATTTGGTGTATATGTTAATAATGGCTTCAACAATGTAACTCTACAGGTGTTTAGAAGGAAGTATGTAAAACATGTACTGATTTGGTGCCTGATGTAGTAGGGAATTTTGTTGTTCATTAAAATGTATTCTTTATCTTCTTGTAATCAACAATAAAATTTAAAGAAAAAAAAAAGCAAAGGAAAAACACATTTGTATTCCACTTTTCTCAAGTTCTTTCTTTGTCTTGTATGTAAGGAAGTCGCGCTTGAAAGTGTGTTTTTAGGTGAGAGGCTTTCCTATCAAGGATTCACCACCTTGGCAATAAGTCTCAATTGAGAATTAAGTATAAGTAATTTTAAACCAAGTAAAAATATTATGTAACATCGAATTGAGTTGGACCAATTTAATAGTGGCTTGATTCTGAACAGTCAAAATAAAAATTACATCTAATTTTTTAAACCTAATCCTAGCCAATTTGATTTATTGAATATTATTGATATTAAAATGCACTATGGAAGTGTTTGGTTTATGGAAGCTTTTCTTTCACAAGTATTGTGGTGTTCTGAATTTTTTTTTTTTGGAGAATTTCATTTTAAGAAGGTCAACCAACATATTTTTAATTAATGCTTAATTAAACTGAAAAGGTGAAGAATGATTATCCAACTAATATTAATCATTAATTATTACTTAAATTTTGATATAATATTCTTTTCAATTTTCGTTAAATTTTTCAAAATTGAAAATGTATTTGTAAAAAACTTTCATAAGTTGTAATTCTTTCATTAATTTTTAACTATCAATTGATAAAAATTAAAGATAAAAACATATTTCCCTCCCACTTTTATACTTCTCAAGTAATCCTATCCCTCCACTTATCAAAGATTTTACTTGAAAAAATAAGTATATTTATTTTAAATAATAATACAAAAACAAAGGAGAAGATGGAGGATGAAAGGAAGAAATAAATGAAAAAAATAAATATCTTATAAAATAAGTTGTTAAAAATGTTATCACAGTTCTGTGAACTTTTTTTTATTTTAAATTATCAGAAAAACAAAACTAAAAAACATCTAGTCTTTGTTAGCACCTAATTTTTTTGCAATCAAAAATTAAAAATAAAAATTCAAAAATTATTTTTATCTCTTCTAATTAAAGATATAAGAAAAATATATAAAAATTAAAAAAATGAAAATATAAAAAATATTTGTTTTATTAAAAGTATATTGACTCTAAACAAAATTCACAAAAATTTAATCTTTTAATTCATTGTCTATTTGATTCAAAAATAAAATTTTCATGACTCAACTTCTAACCCAACTTTAATTCAATTAACTCAAAATTCATCAATCATTTTAACCTAAAATAAAAAGTATATAAAAAAAAAAAAAGGGAAAAGGGAATCACAAGCTCACTCAACAAGGGAGCAGAGGAGGAAATATCTGAGGAGATTCTCTCCATAACGGTTTGGGAGAGGAAAGCTCACGCTCACGACTTAAGGCACGCACCAGAGAGGGCATTGGGAAAAAGGTGCTCTTCATCCGTGGGGTGTTCTAGATTTTTCTCACCGAGGAGACTAAGAGAAGAGGAAGAAGGAGCAGCTCACCCAAGAGAAGAAATCAGAGAACCTAGTGGTAATTTCCAGCACCTCCACACAGATTTTTCTCTGTCCCTCTCTTGCTTCTAGTGTTAAATCTTTAGTGCTATTATTCACCAATGTGTTGATCTTCGTCCTGCAATTTTCTTCTTCTCCCCTGTTCCCATCACCGACCAGCCACGAATTGTCACTTGAAGCTCTGTTTGAATGCTCATGTGATTTGTGTTGTTCTTGATTTTAGTATGGTTTGAAATTTCTACTCCTTTCTTGTTGTTTGGGCTGCTTATAAATTGAGAGAATCGTTTTATTCGTGAAGTTTGATTTTTTGTTTGTGCCGTATGCACCATGTAGGTTCTGGTATTTTTATTTCTTTGGTTTAGTTTTTGTACCGTTCAGTTGCCCATATACTGTTTGATAAAATGCTTTACAGGTGATTTTGGTTCAAAGATTGAGTGAGCTGTATTTCTGTTTCATCTATGATTTTTGTTAGGAACCTCCTTCAAGTCTCAGAATCTGGAATTTGAGCCCAGAAATACAGAGTGCCAAACTAGAAAACTGAAAGAAAATACACAGAAAAGAAACAGCCCAAGCTTTCGAGAGGCTTGGTCTCTCCCTAGCCAAAACCGACTCCAGCAGAAATCCCCCCCTCTCCCTTCTCTCTTCTCCTCTTATTCCCTTCCCATTCCCCCAGTGCAGTAGGTGCAAAACCTGTCCGCCCATCTCCCTGCTCTGTTCTGCCCATCTCCCTGTGCAGTAGGTGCAGCAAGTACATTTCCACCCATCCCCCTGCTATCACCTCTCCATTCCGCACGGTACCTTTAGCCATTCCCTTTCCCACCTGCCCACACCTTAGCCATGGGACTGTGTCTATCAATACTCCCCCCCCAAAAGTCTCACCTTGTCCTCAAGGTGAAGGTATCAGACATGTTCTGTAACAGCCAAAAATAAAAAATAAAAAATAAATTGCCTCCACCAGGGTCCCATTGCTTAAACCACAATGGAACCTCTTTTGCATTGCTAACAGCAGTCCCTTCAATAATACAACAGCAGTTCCAGGAACTTTCATGATCGGGAAGATATTCCCATTGAATTAGCACCGTTGCTGCAACATAGGTATTTCTGGATGCAGTAAGCTGCGCAGCTCCTTCAAATATCTGATGGAGGGCACTTTCCTTTGATGCCTTGGCCGAGGCTATCTTGTCCCCTTCCTGCTCTAGTGCTTGAATTTGTGGACTTAATTCCTGCTTGGGTAAGATTGTCAACGCAGTCAGGAATCCTATTTTGGGGTTTTGTCCAATAAGGTGAGTAGCAGTCCAATACTCCTGTAATTCCACCCCACCCCACCATTCTAGCCCCAACACAGCCTTGGCTCTTCCTGGGTTAAACACTCTATTTTCTGTGGTATTTTTGGCCATGAAACAAAGTGTCATTGCTTCTGTAATTGCACTCTGAAAAATCCCATTGGGTCCCATGACCAAGGCTGCACTTGGTACTCGTTCAAGGGCTTGTTCAAGTTCAAGGGCTGCCTTCCATTCAAATAAGACATCTGATGTTTGAGCCTTAAGGGTGAATGTCTGCCCATCATGTGCATCTGGAAACAATACAGTGAGCAGCTTCAGACCTTTTCCCAAATCAAACACGAAAGCACCATATTTTTCAGCCATATTTGTGATCGCTCCTTTGAATGCTATAGCAGCCTTCTCACAAGCTGGAGAATAGCTTTTGCATTGTCCCCTCTTGGATTCATCCTGTATTCCCTCGTCAGAATTGCCACCCTCTGCACAAGGGCTGCATAAGGGATTTTTATCCTTAATTTTTTCTGACCTAGATTTAATATCCATTTTGGGCTGTGGCCCAAAATCCTCTGCAATGGTTCTGGTGGTCTGGATCATTGTGGGTGCTGTTGGACCCTTTTGTACTGAACTCCTTTCTCTTTCTCTCAAGGCCCGGTTCCTTTCATCAATGAATTGGGCCTGACCCATTATCTCAAGGGGTGAATCCAGCTCCAGCAGCTTCATGGTAGTCCACATATCCTTTCCAGCCTTAATAAACTTTTGGTCCACCTGCCTATAAGAAAAGTTGTGTAAACGAGGCTCATCCAGTAGAAACCCAACCAAAATTACAATTTCAGCTGGGATAGTCATCCAACCAAATCCGATTGTAATGACTAGTGAAGTTCCTGCTATACCTCCAATTGAAGCACCGTGTTCCATGTGTTCATCAGACCTTGAGAGGGTCCTGCTCCAGACAGTGACCTTGAAGCCAAGGCGTGACAGAATCATGGACATAGCCACACCACATATGTCCTCGGCATAATCAAACTGCTCCCTAATTAAAACCGTCAAAGTTTCAAGCCACATTGTATCAAGGTTAGCATTTCCTCTATTGGTGACAGTCGACTTTCCTCCGTTAGCACACTTAAGATCCTCCCATTTGGGTTCCATCCCAGCTTTGGACAAGTGGAAATCGGCATCGCCTGACAACTTACCGGGCTTGATTATCTGATCATATAAACACCAGAACTCCTCAATAGTGTCGAAGGAGTAAAACTTGCGAAGAAAGGTTCCCCAAGCAGCACCTTGCTTAGGCTTTGATTGATTATCGAACCAAGAAGTCCACTTCCTCTCCAACTTGTATTTGGACCCGGTCTCCGTCACCGCTACTGCTGCCCTTGTGGGTGCACCCTCAACCACTGCTTCATTTGCCATCTCTCTCTTTCTTCTATAAACAACGTTAAAAGTCAAGCGTGGTCTCCCTGATGTCAGAAATTCTTTTAAAAGTTGAATCACTCTTGGATAATTTTCTCTGTTTTGGACTAAGCCCAAACCTCCTTTACCCAAAATCCAGCTCCTTTGCTCCTTTAATTGGGTTTGGTTCACTAGCCTAGGATGCAATTTCAGTCCACTACTGTTACCAAGTTTGAGCCCATTTCTACTGCTGACACCCTTCATTCTTCCACGGAAAAAGCCTCCGTGTCTGCCCCTGCTCACTAGCTGATGATCTGAATCCAACCTACCAACAGCCTCACTAAGTTGGGCTGGGCCCATTAGGTTAGAAAGAGAATTCAATGGGTGCAATTCCTGTTTTGTCCCTCCATATTCTTCCTTTGCATTCACGATCTTCTTCACGATGCTTCCCTGTAGGTTCTGTTCAGCGGCGCAGTACAGAGGGCTAGCATCTAGTGGTTCCGGCAGTGGAGGCTTGGCCGAACCACTCAAAACCCATAACTCAGCCATACCTGCTCGCGGTTCAGCCGGCGTCTCAGTTACAAATGTGCCAACGGTCGCCATGCGTCGCTTCAAATCCGGTGGCTGTGGCGGTGGAGGTTTGATCGGAACACGCAAGACCCACGGCTCTGCAACCTTGTCTGGCCATTTCCGCCCTTGTTCGACCTCATCCAAACGCAGCCACAGTTGCTGCGCCTTGCACCTCGTCGTCGCGCTACCCAGACGGTGCAGGTTCTTATCCGCCCCCCTTTCCCTTTGGCTGCCCAGTGGGTGGTCGTCCCCCACTGTCGTGACCTCCTCCTTAAGTTGGCCTCCTTCTAGGGCCACTGAGAATTCTTCCGTGGCTTCTGTTTCCAGCTTCTCCATCCCAAAACCCATAATAAGTTGCTCCTGGGTTCTTGCGGGTTTCTCTTCTTCCTTCAACACCGCATCCTCAGTCACATTCTCCTCCTTCGACCCCTCGAGCAGTCCCATTTCTTTCCCTGAAATCTCCTCAGCCACTTCTGGTTCGAAAACATTAGGTTCCTCCTCCCCTTCAACTACCGGCAGATATGGCTCGAACTCCGGCTGGAAGCGTTTGATAAATGCAATCTGGAAGGCTAACCAAGTAGCCTTTGGATGGCGGAAATTCCACCATTGATACCAGTGGAGAGCTCGACCGCTCAGAGCCCTCGTTGCCGCTAGAAGTTTCTCCTCATCAGGTGTCCCCATCTCCTCAAGGTACTGGGCAATGTTGATCAACCACCAGTAACCTTCCTCTCCTTCAAATACTGGAATCATCTTCAAGTTAGTACCCACAGCTCCTGGATAGGAGCTCTGATACCAATTTGTTAGGAACCTCCTTCAAGTCTCAGAATCTGGAATTTGAGCCCAGAAATACAGAGTGCCAAACTAGAAAACTGAAAGAAAATACACAGAAAAGAAACAGCCCAAGCTTTCGAGAGGCTTGGTCTCTCCCTAGCCAAAACCGACTCCAGCAGAAATCCCCCCCCTCTCCCTTCTCTCTTCTCCTCTTATTCCCTTCCCATTCCCCCAGTGCAGTAGGTGCAAAACCTGTCCGCCCATCTCCCTGCTCTGTTCTGCCCATCTCCCTGTGCAGTAGGTGCAGCAAGTACATTTCCACCCATCCCCCTGCTATCACCTCTCCATTCCGCACGGTACCTTTAGCCATTCCCTTTCCCACCTGCCCACACCTTAGCCATGGGACTGTGTCTATCAGATTTGTAATCTGACCTACATCAAGGTTTCATGAACTTTACATGTATTTAATATTCATTCTGGAACTTGTTGGCTGAGATGTTGGGAATGAATGGCAACCTGACTTGGTTTAATGGTTTAGACACAAGGTTTATTTTGTCCATTTACTTGTCTGGTCTCAAATAGGCATTCGAATGTTCATTGTTTGTGTCTGCTCTGCATAATTTGTTTTGATTGGAAGCCACCGTTTGAGGTTTTGGGATAAGGAGCTATAAAGCTCTGCCATAGGAACTTACAGGGTTCTCTACTTCTTTTCATTGCAATGTTGGCCTGATTTTGTCTAGTTTATTGTCAGTCTTTGTTTGATGAATTCTCTAATATTGTTTATCGATTTGACTGACTGTTGCAGACTGATAGATGTGTAAAGTGCTCTGGCTTGTTTCATTTGTTTCATTCTGTGCACATAACTTATTTGACAAAATGATCCAATAGGAATATTTTGAATATTAGGTTGACTTTGTAATTCAATATTTCTACTACTCTTGTGCACATCCCAATCTCCATATAGATTTAATAAGGTTTTGTGAGGTGATTGCAGAACTGATCTGAAAGGATGTGGTATAATCTTCTTGCTTATTGCTTTGAGAAGTTTCATGGAGACTCTGGCTTTGTGGTTCTTTGAAACAAGTGCTTCTTAAAACTCTCCCTTCTTATTTTATATTCCAACACCGTCTTTTGGCTCCTTTCTTTGATTTGTTATTTGACTTATTTCTGGGTCTGTTGCTATTTTGCATTCTAAGGTTATATGATGAAATGGTGAAGTTAGATCGATTATTATCTCATTCAAAGGTCCCAGTACAGTTTGATGACAGGTTTACACTATTGACTTGTTTAAGTATTGTGATCTTGGGCTCCGTTTATAATCAGTTGGGCTAGTGTATAGTGTAGTCAAAATTTAACAAGTTGGGGGCTTGTGTGTTGTGGTGAGATAATCGAAGTGGCATGATTCATTGAGAGGAGGCGTAGATGGCTTATTAGGTTTCATTGGGTTACTTCATGATTTTCTTATATTTGCTTTTGCGGAACAAAATTAGTTTTTTGCTTCACTTCAATTTGGCCACCAAATATCATATTTGAAGAACTGCATCGATGGAAGTTTCAGGGTTGTGAGAGCAACTTGTGGATTCAGAACAACAATGCTTCCGCAGCGCATGAAGAAAACTATCACTGATAACCCAAAGAAGCTTGCTAACTTGATTGACCTCGTGAATCTTCCATCCACACTAAGAGAGTTTGTGGGTCAATCTCAGATTTCTCGTTTGGGCTGTTTCCAATGCGTTTGGTCCTACATCAAAACCAATAATCTCCAGGTTCTTTTTTTTTCTCTCTCCTGTTACTGCTGCATTTCTGTCAAAAAAAAATCACCTTAAATTATTTCCTATTGAGAGAAATTTAATTTTCCTTGCCAATTTTCATTTTCTGTTGGTATAAAATTTATTGTTGGTGGCATGATTATATGCCAAAGTTACTTGTGATGACAGAACGATATGTAATCTTTAGTCAATAAAGGTGTAGATAGGGTGCTAGTTGTGGTTTTTAAGCTAGGGTTTTGTCAACAATACTAGGGTTTTGCTTTGAAACCTTGCATTGAATGAACGCTGCCTGGAACAAGAAATAATAAAAGATTGGAATGGAGCTCTTCTAAAGTAGTTTGAGCAATTCAATATTGAAAGACTCATAGTCGATCTTTTAGCTCTCTTTTGGGGGATAAGTTACGCGTGCTTGCAGATTTAATGGTAAACTACTACTTAGAAAAATGTGGTCTTCTTGTAGACATGAGGCAAGAGATCACTTGTGTTTCATCTGTTTCTTGTTTCAGCTATGCAGTATCAACTAAAAAATTATTTGTTAGCAAATGAACAAATGCTTGTTGTATGTGCATACCTTCCTATGTGAAATCCGGAAAGGATTCAAACTTACAGTTGTTCGTCAGTAGTCAATAGTAAAGTGCTTAATATGAAGCTTAGGCTGTGGGGACTGAAGTTGCACTGATATAGGTTTGCTACAACAGTTTGTGGCCCAAAGAACATCCTTTTGTCAAGAGGAGAGTGCCCAAGATAGATACTTAAACAAAACTATATGATTTTATTTGGGTGAAAGAGTATCACATGACAATCTCATCCATACAATTGAGTAAGGGTAAAATTATATTGATGAGATTGACAATCAATCGTAGTGATGAGATTGTCATATTTAATCCTTTTCTATACGAGCAATTAAGGGAGGTTGCGAAGCTGTAAATGTAAGATCTTGCAACTGAGAGGGGATTAATCTGGTTACAATTGAGACAACATTAGACTGTATTACATCCTTATTCTCTTATGTTCTAAAATATGAAATATTACCTTAAAAAAATGAAATATTTAAAAACAACTAGTTATTACTTGCAGAGTTATAGTGCTATACCAATTAAGAGATGGCTTAGCACCAAGATGACCTCTCAATGATGATAATAAAGGGGAAAATTGATGATAATTCAGATGTTTTCTTAGAAAATTGGCCAATGTATTAATCCTAATCCTACGTATTTATAGAATAGAAAGGAAGGATGGTAAAGCTCGTGATTAGCCAAATCCAAATATAGTGATTCAAATATCTAATGAACTAAGAACTCACACTGTCCACGCACACAATAAAAGGATTGAAAAAGTTGATACTATTGAAAAGTATTAGAAGAGGGCTGTATCATTGAGGAAGGGAATGTTAGACCAACAACGGATGCAACAGAGTAGAAGTATTAATCAGGTTTTGTTTGAGTATTTATCTCGGTCACCATTCTCTTAACAAAAAGATGCTCTTTGGGATGTAATAAGCACTTATAAAGCATTTTTGTCATATTTGGATGAGCTTATTAAAACAGCTTTTGAAACTCATATAAGCTTTTTTGAGCTTATTTTCATAAGCTAGAAACTAAAGCTTGTAAGAAAAAAAAAAAAAAAACATTGTGAAAGCTGAAAGCAGCACTTCTTATTAAAATTAATAAATTACCAAAATTCTATATTTGCATTTAGCACTTTTTGAAATGTTTATCCAAATGCTATTTAACTTATTTTAGGTCGCACTTATCACAATAGAACTTATTTAATAAGCTTTTCTTGAATAAGTACTTATTTAAGTTGTTTCACATGTAGCCCCACAATCTGAGTTTCATATTCAGTAACTCTACCATTAACTGATCCCTATATATATATATATATATATACCGAACCAATTGTTTTCAATAAAAAGGAAATAAAAGTTAGTTTAGATTGGTTTGGTTTGATTATAAACACTCCTACATACTACAAGCATTTGTTCACTTGCTAACAAATAATTTTTAAAGTTGACAGTGCATGGCTCAAACATGACACATATGACATTTGTTCTGATGTATGGATATGTAACCTCCATGGAGAGACTAAAAGATGAGCTGTTTCTTTAATTGAGTAGGATCCAAACAATAAGAATGTGGTCAACTGTGATGAAAAGTTAAGAAGCATTTTGTTGGGGAAACCTCAGGTTGAGTTAGCAGAACTTCCTGCACTTATCAAGCTGCATTTTCCGAAAGAGCCCAAGTGATGTCTTCTTACTAGATTCCTCAAGATGAGTCTCTGAATTTGTGAACGGATTAATCTTATTACATGTAATCCAACTTAAAACAGTCCTGTTTCGTAGCATGCTTTTGTCACTTCCTAAATTTTGTAATGAGGACATATGTTTGTTAGAATATTGGTTTTGAATGCACAAATTGTGCGGTTTTATGGCAAGTCATTTTATTAGTTCTTAGAATTGGTTTCGAAATGGAAGGCAAAAAATTAGTTTATTAGAAAGATAGGAAGAAAGTTAGGTGATATTGTAAAATCCTGAGAGCCTGGGGAACAAGAATCTTCGTAATGGAAACCAAGCTGGTCTGTCTCTAATCCGGAGCGTGCTATTCTGAGTTGTGTAGCCTCTATTAATGGAGGCAGTGATGCTGTCGTTGGCCAAAAACAATGCTAAGATGATTAGATGAATATTCAGATGGCTTGGTCTCCTCCATGCCAGGAGTGGTTTGAACTTTAAAGCGAACACTGATGGGGCTGCAAAATGGAAACCAGGAAGTGCAGGTTGTGAGGGTGTCATTTGAGGGTAGCATTTGCGAATGAATTGAATAATTGGACTGGTTAGTATTTGGCTTGTCTTTTAAATTCAGTCTTCTTCATAATTTTCTACCTTGTAGTGTAACCCATCTTGAGCAGCATTGCGTGCGACTCTAGTTTCAGTGATTACTCACCCAGTCAGGTTACGAGTTTGGTATAGATGCACTCAGAGAAAACATGATAGATCCAACTAGTATTTGTTTTCCATCTTTTAAGCCCTACTGACAAACAACCTAGCAAATATGATTGACAACACTAATTTTTTTAGTAAATAATCACCAAATTCTACGGTTGTTCATGGGCCGAGTTGAGTTGGATTGGGTTTGACTTGACCAAACCCAATTTGATTTTTTGACCGAGCCAATTTTCTTAACTTGAAGTCAACCTTAAACTTAATCATGTTCAGGTTTGTATGTGGCCTGTATAGAAACGGGCCAGGATCGGGTTGATTTAAAATTTAAATATAATTTATATTTTAACATGTTTAATTAATAAATTAAATTATAAAATTTTAGTCTTTAAAAGTAAGAAATTTAAAATATTTTTTTTAATATTTAAGTTATAATATAATAATATTTACATGAATTTAAAAAATAAACAGGGGATAATATTTTAAAAAAGTAAATATTATATGACTTTGAGTCAGATTAAGTCAACCTAAAAGGTGATTCAGACTTGGCTCAAAAATGCGCTGAGCTAAATTTTTTAGACTTAGACCTGATCTGACTTTTCATTGAAATGAGATTTTACTTGGCTCGATTAGCTAAGGCCTGGTCAGGTTGGGTCTTGAGCACCTTGGGTCTATGGTATAGAATTTCTAACATGATGCTTGAAAATAATTCTGAGCTGTTCTACTACAGTACCATTGTTTGGAAAAGGAAAATGTGTTGAGTTTAAATATCAAGACACTTTGGGTGGAGACCTCACAAACAAAAGATTAACAAGAATTTCTCCTCTCTTTCAAAACCTTTTGGCATCAGGACATTGACGTCGTTTCTCTCTAAACGGATGTTCTTGTATATTGTGCAAAATTGTGCACAATCAAATGTACACAAACGAAACCAAAATAATCTCATCAAATCCAATTTTTTCTTTAAGATCGTTGTATTTTTTTTTTCTTTTTTATGTTTACAGAGGAGGTCAAAACCCTGATGTGAAATGTGGAAGGATAAGTTAAAGTGTAAACAAAACAAACTAGGTGAAATTCAATTCTAGGATTAAGTAGTCTCCAAAGAGACTACCACATGAATTTTGGCTCTTATGCCACTTTCACTTTGATCCTGATATATTGTTTTAGTTTTACCTTGTAAATAAAACTACGATATCCATCATGGTTCAGTATTTATCCCTTAATCTGCACTATTAAACTGTGCAAAATCATCTAATAATAAAGTTGTTTAAAAAACAAAAGTGTATATTACATTGTTACTCATCTTTTTTTGGTGGCATATTATTATAAAAATAAAATTACTTTACTATTTGGGTTCAAACCAGGGGTTAGCATATAGGAAATTAAAGTTACTCTTAACCCTTATGCAAATTTGCAAGGGCATTCATATCTCGTACCAGTTCATACCTATTTATCATCAATGTTATGTTTGTTTTAACTTTCCCCCAGTGCCAATGGCTGTGTTTGGTTTCACGTTTGTCACATCCAAAAACCCGTTCAGTGATGGCAAACCAGACTTTTTCCTAGCAACGTGAGTTGTCAACGTGGTTTTACACGTGAATCAGGTTTAAACTAGGTGGATTTTTTCATTTACAATTGAAATATATATATATATATATATATATATATATTATATATATATATATGCACTTTCAAGTTTCAACTATAAAAATCAAAATTAATTCTCAAATATAATCAAACTAATAACAAAAAAATATTGATAACAAATTAGTAGCATAAATAGTTCAATACAACGTAATACAAAATAATATATTTTTCAAACCATAATCTTTTTGACAAAAAAAAAAACCATAATCTTCAAACACAACATCACAAGTCATAATTTTTAAATCAAAAATAGATTCACAAGTGATAATATAGTTTAATTCGTAAGGTAATGAAATTATAACGCCCGTTCAAAGCCAGGGACATTGTTCTAATATACAAAATTATGAATCAGAGCTTGCTCCTAATTTTGCTAAATAATCAGCACATTTGTTTCAATTGGCTAATGAAGTTGATAAAAAAATACCTTAACCTCTTGCATTATGGTTTTTTTTTTGGTAAGCTTTTTTTATTTGATATAAACTAGGAGTATCTTTATGGGATTTAGTCTATTTGAATCGTCTTATAAATTTAATTTTTTTGAGTTAGAAGTGATAATGATAAAGCTCTCTTCATAAAATGCGATTCTCAGAAATCAAACTACAATCCTCATGCTTAGAGTATAGCTCATTTTTATTACACCGATACCTCTTAAATTCTTGCATATGGTTTTTATTTGGTCATCTCTTGCATTGTGGTTCAAACATACAAATAGGTCCTACTAGCCCCCATCTTGGATAAACCGAGGTTGGAACTTGGAAATGAACCCACCACATTCATAAACGTGCTAATTTGACTCAACAATGCGGTCCTAGACAATGCCAAACCCTAAAAATTCACATTTTTTTTTCTTTTTGGCCTTCAAAATTTTAGTACGCATTTACACAGGAACATACACTAACGCAATGAAACGATGTTGTTGCTTTATAAAATCTGTCCAAAAGAAGAACATTTTTTGGTCTGTGCATTTCATCTGCCAACTGCTGATGTTTATAGAATCACATCTAAATATTACATTTTGGGCCTTTTTTTTAAAGTAAAACTTGTTTTTAATTCTTAAAAGATACATTATTTATTAATGTCGTCTTTTAAAAATTAATTTTATCAATTCAATCATTTAAGTTTCAAGTTATTTACAATTTTTATCTTTTTATTTTTTTAATTTCATCAATTTAATCTATCAAAGGATAAAATTATTGTAAATATAAAATTTAAAGAATTAAATTAATATAATTTTTTTAAAAAATAAATTTGATAAATAATATATTTTTCAAGAATTAAAGATATGTCTTTTTTTTTGTGTTTGTTCTTGTACCAAAAAAAACTGAAGTAGGCAAACTTAGAAAGAGCCTAGCTCAAATTATTCCTCCCACGTTGCATTGTTCTGGAGTCTTCCAGAACCAAAACCAAAACCAAAGTACACATCTATATTTAATAACAATCCTGGCATTTTTTTTTCTTGGTTTTGGTGGGAATTATTTGTGACCATTGGATTGGATTGTTTAAATTAATGATAACCATTGGACAATAAACTTTTGGATAGCCCTTTCTTCCGTGTAGTGTGCATTCATGGTCTTTCAGGTAAATAACTTTTGGGTCTTTAGCCATTAGTCATTAGAGATAACTTTAAGCTTTCATTCATTAGTCATTGGATAACAAATTTATGTGTCTCCTTGAAATCAAGGCTTTCTCAGTTTCTTCAAAATCGTTTGCCTAATGTATGTCTTTTAAACTAAATCATTTGGGTACGAATTTCACTTACTCTTCCTCTTTGAGTTCCAATGCCGCTCGGTTATTTTGTGCATTTAATAATTTCTCTTCATTCCTTTGTTGCTCCACTTTTTGACATTGTGCCCCATGCCTGTTTAATTTTCTTTTCAGTTGTTTTTGTTTTGTTTTTATCTTTTTTGGAAATTTGCTTTCTCTATCTTTTGATGCGTTTTCTTCTATTCCAACCTACTTGCTATTTAAAGTTTATTAAACTTATACATTTTTGTAATTATAGATTTTATAGATGCCTCTGATTTGGATTCTGCATCTTATAATAATGGCAAGGTTATCTATTAATATTACAATCTTAGCATCCTTTTATATTTGTTTTGGAGGAAAAATATTTTAGTCATTGGATTGTTCCCTTAAACTTTATTAAATAATCTGACCATTAGATTGGATGGAAAAAAATTGTTGAAGACTCTACTTTTTTTGGTTAAAAAACATGTAACTTCTTTACTCCTTTTTCTTTTTCTTCTTGAATGAATCATTTCTTTTTTCTTTTTTTTAATTATGATCTTGGCATTTTTTTTAGTTTCATTTTGCCATGAAAAAATGTATACTATTAGATTATTATCTTAATTATATCAAAGAATGCTGATCATTAAATTAAATGTGAAAATGTTTTCCAATATCACTTTTGTCTTGAAAAGTGTTCTTTTTTCTTTTTTTTTCTTTTATTGTATCATATTTTATTTAAAAATTTAAACTCTTTTTATTTATTTATTAAATAAGATTGATAATTATTTGTATTTGTATCTATATTATATTCAAAAGCAAAATTTACTTATGTATTTTATAAAATCATTTAATTTTAAAATTTTATTGTTATTTTCAAATTACATTTGTTAGTTACTTATACATAAATATTAGTTTATTGAACTTTTAACCAAGTTTATAATTGATATCACTTATTTCAAAAATTTACCTCTTAATACTTAATTTTTGTTAATATGACTGTTGTTGTCTCATTATTTCATTTGAAGATGAATAAATTTTTACGCTCATATAATTATTTTATTTTAAATTATTGATAATATTATATTTGATAAATTATCACTATATTAATTATATAAAAATTATGCTTTAATTGTGACTAAAATATTTTTTGGTCGTTATAGTGTATAATAAAAAAATAATAAGATTGAAGTCCCAATAATTAAAAAAATAGACGAAAGAAAGAACCCGTGCGATGCTAAGGTACATGACTAGTTAAAGTATAAACCCAGTCATATTCTAATGTCTACTTTATTAAAATGAAATTCCCATATTCTCCTTCTTAACATTCCTCTAAAAATATCCTTACATCTCAGAGGCGACGTCGTTTCTAAACACCAAAAATGGAAGGGCAATGTGGTCAATAAAGATAGCACCCATGGCCGTGGCCATAAACCCCAAATTCCCCTACCAACTTGGTTTCTTATTTCTTTCTGTCCAAGCAATTTCCTTTCATTTATTTTCCTTTCCTCACTTTCTCTCTGTTTTCCTCAGAAACACATTTCCCCTGCTTCCCCTCCTCCGTCTTGAACCCCAATCCCAATTTCTCCTTTTTCCTTTCCATTTATTCTTCTTCTTCAACTTCGTCTTCAACTACAGCGATGTCCGTGTATAGGGTCTTGTCCCGTGTCTCCAGGACGGTGTGCCGAAGCTCGATGCTTCTCTCTGCTTCGCAAAGGCCCCAACCATTGCCCTCCCTCTCCAATCAGTTCCATTCCCTCGTTCATCGATCCCCCAACAAGGTACGCCGCCGGAGTGGGTGAAAAAAAGTGATTTTTCACATTTTTTGTGTAGTAGGGTTTTGCTAGGGTTTTAGGATTTACTGAAATATTCACGATTTTAGCGTTTTCAACGCCGATTCTGATTATAGTGTTCGCTGTCCTCTTTATATTTGATGATATCTTGGCTATGTGATGATTGAGTATGAGTTTTTCATGTGTGAAGATATCCCAGTTTAAAATTTTGATGCTTATAGTTGACCGTATTTGTGAAGAGTCGATTTTTAAGGTTGGCAGTTTGCAGCATGTTTCCTATTACTTTCAGTTTGTTTGGTGTTTTTTCCTTTGGTTGTAAATTTTCTTGTGGGGGATACTTATGTTTCGTTAATTGCATATTTTATGCTGGCTGGGCTAGGGTGTTCTTGTTTGCATCAGCATTACAGAGTTTG
The DNA here is from genome assembly GCA_019955255.1 of Castanospermum australe. Classification (NCBI taxonomy): domain Eukaryota; kingdom Viridiplantae; phylum Streptophyta; class Magnoliopsida; order Fabales; family Fabaceae; genus Castanospermum; species Castanospermum australe. The sequence goes on from NSJW01000051.1 coordinate 337,880, forward strand.
AAAATGCCTCATTGTGTTTACACCTCTTTTGGAGCTAATTAATCTCTTTTAGCAAGGACTTTTGAATTAAAATGTTTGCAGCTTGTTTAAGGTTAAGAAGAGCTCTTTGAGAATTTGTATTATTTAAAAAAAGTTTATAAGTGTCTTTCTGGATATAACTATTTAGTGTTTGGCAAATTTTTTAAGAAGACACTCTTTACTCGATATTGAAAGAAAAACTGATTGATGAAAAGTCTGTAATCTGACACTTACATAGAACACCTTTATCTCTGGATGTAACAAACTGTACCTGAGCTTTTATCTTAGTATAGTATGTTTTGCCTTCTAATTCTTTTTCTCTCATTGGCAGTCCTCACCATTTTTTGCTGTTTTATGTATTGTAAGTGGTCTAAACTGCCTTTTAGTAATGATTGGCAACTGCCCCCAAAATTTGTTGTTTTTCTTAAGCAAATGATACTACTAAAATTAATTCTATGGTTATTATTATTCTACACTCTAGCATGCAATTATCTGCCTTAAAATTCTTTATTGAGTAAATTTTGTTTTAGTTATGTGCTGTAAAATTCTTATTAAGTTCCACGTATGCTTTCTAATATTCCAGTTGATTCCATTTCAAATCAATTTGTTGCATCCACCAATAAATTCATCCTCAAGTCCAAGATATGGATTTTCTTCATCAGCCTCACCTGAACCTGGTGAAAAGGAACAAGCGGATAATGGTGCTGACCCTGCAAAATCAAGCGAAGAAGCAAATGTAACTGATCAGGCTGGACAAGCCAAAGCTGCAGATCAAACCAAAGAATCAGGTTCTATTTCAGAATCTCAATCTGTCAAAAGAAGGAGGAGAGGTTCTAAACGAACTGCATTTTCTGATTCAGATTCAGAGAGTGAGTGTGATCTATCCAGGGATGATTTAGTGAAGCTTGTTGCTGAAAAGGAGGAACTTTTGAAGTTGAAGCAGAAAGAGATTGAGAAAATGCAGGATAAAGTTCTACGTACTTATGCAGAGATGGAGAATGTCATGGACAGGACTAGACGTGAAGCAGAGAATTCAAAAAAATTTGCTATACAGGTTTAAGTTTTGACCTCTTTAATTTTGTGATTCAGATCTTGCTCCCATATTATTTACTCTTCAACTTTGTGCTGAGTGGTTTCAAATATGCTGCAGAATTTTGCGAAGAGTTTAATAGATGTTGCAGACAATTTGGGAAGAGCTTCCTCAGTTGTAAAGGACAGCTTTTCAAAAATTGAATCATCTAAGGACTCTGTTGAAGCAACCACACTCCTGAAAACACTCATGGAAGGTGTTGAAATGACTGAGAAACAACTTGCAGAGGTAGAATGTTCTACTTTTTGCCTTGGGTGTTTAGTTGCAACAGTCAAACTAGTATCGGATCTTTTCTCTCAAGTCATTTATATGGTTAAGCTTTTTAAATATTTTATGTCTTGCTGCAATGTTCCTCATATATATGGTTTTCTCAGGTGGATTAGTGGTAGAAAATAGGTGAATCAAAGGTTCATTGGGTGTATGTGAGGATAAGGGTGATTTGCAGGGACTAGGAGGGGGATTTTAGGGTAAAATTGCACATTATTTGGTTGCTGTGAACAGTACCTGCGATATTAGGATTCTGGGATTGATGGGTTTTAGGGAAAATTGAAGGAAGTATCAACTCTGGTTTTGAGGGTTGAATTGTTAATATTGTCTGCGCTGAAAGTAGCTTTTGCTTGTGGAGAAAATTAAAGAAAACAGAGTAGAATAATAGAATAGAAGAAACATAGGGTATGACACCTAGGGTTTGATTGCATCACGCAACCAAGAAGATGGCCATTGGCTGCGATAATTTATAAATGTGATAATTCTATTCAAAAGAAAGCATTTCCACTTACTTACCCTACAAGAATTAGGAATAGAATTCTTATAAAGATTGAGACTTTCCAGTACTACTAAAATCATAACAGAAACTTGGAAATTAAAATAAAACCCATTAACATCTATCTAAGCCCAAGTCCAATTACAAACCAGCCAGAAAATATGGGAGTTACTAAAATAACCCTGGACTGAAAATTATAAAATATATGACAACATAGTAAAGCTTATAACCACAATTAACAAAGATCTAGTAAGATTGATAGAATATTAGAATCAGCCCTATAACCATAGGGCTATGCGTAGGAGAGTGGAGTGGAGTAGAGTGGTTTGTAATGGAGTGAAGTGAAACATTCTATTGTTTGAATGTTTAAAAAAAGAGAGGGATGTAGTGGTAAGAATTTCAGAAATGTCAGAGTAACCCTCACACAAAAGAATAGGAAAATAATAAATGATGACGAAAGAGTAACTTACTCTTATTTTATTATTTTTCTGCCCATTCCATTGCAAACCCTATGGGTTTCTCCTCCTTACCATCCCCCTCTCCATGCCTCCGAAACATAGCCTATGTAAATCATATTGTTGAGATTATTTGATGTTTAATCTTATGCTTTCTTGATGCTAGTGCTTCCTGTGTCATTGGATCCACAAAATCCTTTTCAAAGTTAAATTATAAGCTTGCCATTTATGTTTTGCATCATTGTGTGCTAATGTGCTTCTAGGGACAGTAATAGTACTTAAGCTAAGCCTATTCTTTTAAACTTGACAACTGCTTCTGCTTACAGGTACTTAAAAAGTTTGGTGTAGAAAAATTTGATCCTGCAAATGAGCCGTTTGATCCACACAGGCATAATGCCATCTTCCAAATCCCTGATGGTTCGAAGCCTGCAGGCACTGTTGCAGCTGTTCTGAAGGTATTTTACATAGTTGTTTGTGGATGGAATGTGATTCGGTTTTCCAGTATCAAAATTCCCTTTGACCTTCAAAAGTTTTTACATTTTTGGTATTCGGTTAATGCCCTTTGAACACAAAATTTGCAATATGACAAGTCTAGGTTGATCTGTGTAACTATTTATGACAAACTTCTTATTTATTATATCAATCATGCTGATTATATCCAATTATGATTCTTTGTCAAAGGGTTTTTACCTTCTAAATTCATTTGGTATTGGTTTTGTTTCTGTGATTGCTGGAATAAATGTGGTCTTATTCTTGGTTTTGTTTGGTGGTTCATTGAGATTGAGAATGGTTATGTTTGCAGGCCGGATATATGCTGTATGATCGTGTTATTCGCCCAGCAGAAGTTGGCGTAACCCAAGCGGTGGAGGATAACAATGCGACATAATGATGAGGGCAAAGATAGTGCAGTTGATTAGGGCTCATAAAGAAATGCGTGATTGGTTTTTTGTTGGATACCATCCAATGTTTTTTTTTCATATATGTATCTTCAGAAGCATTATGATATGCTTCTCCTCGGCACTAGTTCTCATTTCCAGGCCTTTATTTTGTCCAGCACGCAACGAACCATTCTTTTCTCCTATCTGGAGTTCTCTAGTTTTGTAACAAGAAGATACCATAAGATGGATTTCATTCCATGAGATTTTGGTTGTATCGATGCCCTTTATACAGATTCATTTTAGTAACATCTTTGGAGTCGGACTTCTACTTACGGGCACACACTTCAGGAGTTCTAGTAATCTAGACCCTTTTTTAAAGAAAATCGTAATTGGTGAGTTACAAAGACCAGTCACTGTAAGACTTAAGTTAGCCTTCAGAGGCTGTAGTTGTGTTTGTTTTGTTTTGTTTCTTCTTTTTGCCGTTTTTTTTATTCTCTTTTTGGTGGGGATTTCTGTTTCATTGGATGCGTGTCCCATTCACCACCCACACCTAGCAAAGGATCCAGCTGTGAAGCTCAATTAAGTCCTATTGCTTCAAAGATTCGGTTTACAACTTTAAATACAGATTCCTTTTTTTTTTTTTTGGGACTTCTAACTTTACATATGGATTAAGTGAAAAAAAGGGTGCCTTCTCACTCTCAAACCAAAAGAAGAGTCTCTTTACATGTGTTGGTCTAAGTAGAAGTAACTTAAATTCTTTAAATATCATGTCAGGAGTTTGATATCTGGTAAATGTGAATGAAGCGTGCACTGTTAGTAGGCTTTCTTCTTACAAGGGACACGACTGAAGGCTGAGAGATTAGTCTTTTACTTTCCGGATGAAACGATACTCTAAATGCACAAAAAAAAAAGAGTCTCTTTAACAACTCTTGTTCAGAGCAACAACCAAATACACAAACACAAACTAGAAGTTCTGGTAACATTGTTTGCCTAGTGGTATTACCATGCAAGCTACTAGTTTAGGGTTTTCTCTTGGATATTTGGACAATTGTATAAGTATATAAGGGTTTTTTTTCGGCAGGCTTTCCTTTTTTTACTATTTCTCTTGTACCAAAAAAAGTTTGCTTGAATGTGTTTCCTCTATGTATTGAGGAAGTGCTGAATTCTTTGTTCAAAGTAACATCGTTTGGATCAAACTAAACCGAACTGTTCATCTAACTGAATAATTCTCTAAGACAGTTATAATTTAATATGATAATCAAAATTGTGATTGGACTGCTTTGAATTAGTAAAAAATCAAGTAAAACGGCTAAATTTGTCTAAACTTGACGATAATTGGTCATAATTTAAAAAATGAAAGTGTTTTTACTTTCTAATAACTCAAATAATAACTTTGCCCATTTGAAGATGCCCGCTGCCCAGGAGCTATGGATGACCACTTGAAGTGAAATCATAAATTTGAAATTGAATTACATATATCTCTTTGAATTAGTTGATGCTGATTAGTACTATGTTGTGATTTGTAATTGTAAGACCAAGACCTTGTTATGTATTTTTTATAATTAGTAATGTGTGTTATAACTTGTTAATTATAGTTTGTGAGAAGAGATTTTATCTTCGATATTTTGGTAGGATTATCTAGGTTAATACACGTAATTTATCCATCATCCAATTCGATTGGCCAGTTTAACCGCTTAACTTGAATAAAAAATCTTGCTGATTTATTATCTAGTACGATTTCAATAACAATGGTTCAAAGTAACATGTCAACACTATGGGATGAATTCATGTCCTACCATCATATTCTTTATGAGCCTTGATAGACAAAGACTAGTGGTATCAATGAACTCCAGTGCAACCCTCACTGTAATGCTTGGCACATGAATATCCAATTCATCCTTCATTGCAAAACCTGTTAATGGTGTGAAGCAGTTAATTTACTACTTGTTGAAGATAGGGAGCTAATTGAAAATGCCGCAACGGATTATCCAAATATATAAATTCTAGCTATTTGGGAAGAAAGGTTTCTCGTCTCCTCTTTTATTTTCCAAAATTTTTCCGAGAATGCCTTACTGAAAAGCTGCAGAAGCTACAAAGCTAAGGAATGAGGGAAACATACAAGCTGTAAGATGCTTAGAGTATCTTGAGATTTTATATTTATATACTGCAGCCACTTAGTAGCCTCACATCATGTATGATCCGGCACATAATACAACTGATCATCCTATGCTGACAAACACTAGTTACTGATCATTACTGTACTACTAACACTAGTTAACTACAGACTATACACAATATTCTGGTTAACTAAATGATGTCAAAATAGGATGGTAGGATATCAGATCAGATAATAACAGGTTACAAATATTGACCCAGTATTTCTTGAATTAAAGATTTCCTTCCAGACAGCTTGATTTTCTATCTTCCACATACACAAAGATCAATTCATGGACCACCCACTAGATATACTTTATTTTCCAATTGATCATCACTGTTCCGGCTGTTTTCACCATTGTTGCCTTGGAAGCCCAAACCAAGATCCAAGTGACTGATCTCTGAATCCTGCAACACCAATTGATATGTAGACCAATGTCATGAATCACTATAATGTTATGCCTGAATTGGCAAAGTGATTGCCAAATAGAAACAAGTGATTGCAGTCCATGCATGGCATTAAGGTTTATTGCATGACTACACACAATCGCTCCTGAAGATTAACTTAAGACAGAAGACAACACCCTTACATTTAGCAATAATTGTTTAAAATGAAGATACTGATTCAACCATAAATCAAAGATGGGAAAACTATGCTACAAGAGAGTTTATTTAAACTATCAGAATAAAAAAAAAAGAAATGACAAGCAAAAGAAAGATATGAATTAATGCCTATGATGTGATATTTGCCACAGGAAATATGTTTATCCATTCTTCCTACAAAACATTAAAATTTTAAGTGAGAGCATGCACATGATGATCAGCAGTATAATGTAAATTAAATAATCATTAGACATGATGACAGTCATTTTTGTCCTCGATTATAAGTAAACGATAATCTAAGAGCAGACAGATATGAGTGGAAAAGATAAAAATTAAAGAACATCAAGTCCTCCTATGCCCACTTTGAAACCACAGAAATGTTCAAAACCATTCGACAGAGAAATGGAAAATTTGGTTACTTTACCTGGGTCTCCTTCTCCGAAATTTCATTCATGTTCAGCTTTCCATGCATCTCATGAATCACATTTGTCTGTCTAGCTGTCAATTGGTCACTCCCAGTTGTGGGTTCATATTCAGGCTTTTCGATAACCACCTTTTTCTGTTCTTCTAGCGCAGCAATCTGCATGATGAACATTGACCAGCCTCATTCAGAGTGAAAAACAGTGATTTAAATGAAATTGTGATGCACGGAAAAAACAGAGAGGGAAGGGGGGGGGGGGTAATGAAACTGATAAGATAATGCACTGCCAGAATTTCTCTGTCTAATCTAATGTATGGTAAATCAAGATTAAAACTTGCTAGACTTGTGTCAGGGAGTTCCTTTGCCAACTCCAACTAAAGAGACTTATAGTCATATCATTGAACCACCCACACACTAAGCCATACACAATGATATGACATAACTCTGTTTCTGCCAAAAACATTCAGCAGTTAATGGAAACGCAACCTCTATCCTAAAGACCCAATGTGCCACAGATAGAGATTTCAATACTATAGGTTTCAAGCAGCACCAACCCCGGAAAGAGGGGACAAATAGGGAGTCCTATTACAAGTAAAATGATTGAGACACAAACTCAAAACTCAGGGAAAGTAGTTAAGAAACTAGCTTGCCACTAACCCAAATTCCAATTCGTGCCATATGCAAATAATCCAATAACCCCAAAAGTAAACCATCTAACCCAACACTCTTCTGTATTCTATAATAATAGTTTTCTACGCCAAAATCCCAAAAGATTGCAGAAAAGGCCTCAAATCCACCAAAGATTATTGTTCATCAAGTGAATAGAAGATCAAAAATTGAAACTTTTTATGCAAATAATATATATAGAATACAGAGACAAATATAACATCTACTTACAGGAGTGTAACGGAACTTCCTTTTGGGTGGCTCGTCTGAGAAGTTTCCGGAGCTATTGTCGGTGTCATCAGCTGTCGTGCTCGGCGCAGTAATCGGGGTCCACCGGCAGAGAAGGAGGCGAGAGCCACCATTGTTGCTGTTGTTCTGAGCATTGGTGTGAGACTGAGAGTTATGGAAGGTGGCACCGGGTGAAGAGACGTTGACCCACTTCTTCTTCCACTTCCTGACGGGGCCACTGAACACGGTGGGTGCGCCGCCGTACCGGGACGACGCTCGGCCAAGCCTTGAACCCACCGCCTCCATTTCCGAACAGCCACCGGCTTATCGGTGGAGGGTTTCACTGTGTTTCTTACGGCGTTTGACCCTAAGAAGTGACTACTAACATAACAACATTTCTTGAGAAGATTAAAAATGCGTCCCACAAATATTTTTTATTTAAATAAATTATCGTATTCGTGTAATACATGTATTGTTAATTCTTATCATAATATTTTTAAATGATTAAGCGGTGTATTTATCTAATACATCAGGAGAAGAAATTGAATTATGTGTCTCACAAGAAATTTGAAGTTTTGAACTATTAAGAGAAATTTTGCAGTGTGTTTGAATAAGTTGTTTTAAGGAGGGAATATATATTTTTTAAAAGGATTAAAAATGATTTATCACAAAATAGTTTGTTTGCATATTTTAAATAAGAATTTTAAAAATTCTAAATCATTTTCATCGGATCAATATTTTTAACTCAAAACAAAGAATTTAGAATTACATAACTTTGGGTAGAATTTTTTAAAATTAGCATCGTTTGACTTATTTTTAAGAAAAATATTAACTTTTTTTTAAAAACTTACTCAATAAAATTTTGATTATAAATAATTTTGAATACAAAATAATTTAATTTAATTACACATTTAATGAATTTTCTTATTTTATTTATGTATCAAATGGTTGCTCACTTGAAGGAGATAATGGTTTTGAGGAATCTTACAATATCAATAGGTAATTACAAAATGTACTAATGTCATGGACGGTGACAGTAAAGATTCAGTGTATGTTTAAATTAAATTTTGTAAACTTGATTTTGAATGAATTTAATTTTGTAAATTTAATTTTGATTCGAAGTGAGTTTAAAGTGAAATTATATATATTTAAAAAATTTTATTTAAAAATTAAAAATTAATTTTGATAAAATAAATATTATTTAGATAATATTGATCAAAATTATTTTTAAATATATAATTATCAAAATAGATATAAATTAAGGTGTAGTGAAATAAGATAAAATAATTTGTAAGGAATAAATATTAAGATTAAAAATATCAAAATTTTTGCAATTAGCTTTTACTCCAATACAAAAGTAACAAAATCTTACTTCAAATAAAATATTAGTTTCAAGTAAGAAAAAATTATGTCTTGTAATTACCAAACATAATAGCATAGCATTTGAGGCAAACATTTTGCCCTCAAACGAGCGTCTTGCTGTCCCAAACGCACGCTCAAAGCTTTTTTTGTAGATAAAGATGCAATCAACTTTGAGTATTTTTTTCTTAGAATCAATGGAACAAAATAAGTTATTTTAAGGAGGGAATATATATATTTTAAAGTATTTAAAATGATTTATCACAAAATAGTTTATTTGCATTTTTAAATAAAAATTTTAAAAATTCTAAATCATTTTCATCGGATGAATGATTTTTTACTCAAAACAAAGAATTTGGAATTACATGCCTTTGGGCAGAATTTTTTAAATTAGCATGTGGTTGACTTCTTTTTAAGAAAAAAAATCAACTTTTTTTTTAAAAGCTCACTCAATAAAATTTTGATTATATGTAATTTTAAATATAAAATAAGTTAATCTAATCACACATTTAATGAATTTTCTAATTTTATTTCTACATCAAATGGTTGCCTCACTTGAAGGAGTTAATGGTTTTTAGGAATCTTACAGTGTCAATAGGTAATCACAAAATGTGCTAATGTCATGGGCGGTGATAGTAGAGGTTTAGTGTATGTTTGAATTAGATTTTACAAACTAAATTTTGGATGAACTTAATTTTATAAATTTAATTTTGGTCAGAAGTGAGTTTAAAATAAAGTAATGCATGTTTGAAAATTTTATCTAAAAATTGATTTTGGCAAAATAAATATTGTTTGGATAGTATTGATTAAAATTACTTTTAAATATATAATTATCAAAAAAGATATAAGTTAAGGTGTAATGGAATAAGATAAAATAAATAATAAAAAAGAAATATCAAAGTTAAAAATATCAAAATTTCTGCAAGTGACTTTTGCTCAAATGCAGAAGCAATAAAATCTTACTTCAACCAAAACTTTAATTTCAAGTAAGAATTAATTCTGTCTTATAATTATCAAACATGATGGCATAACTTTTAAGGCAAACTTTTTGCCCTCAAATGAGCTTCTTGCTGCCCTAAACACACACTCAAAGCTTTTTCTGTGGATAAAAATGCAATCGACTTCGGGTGTCTTTTCCTTAGGACCAATTGAACAAGAAGATGGTGAGATTACGTGATCTGCTAAAAGTTGAATTCACCTTTTTAAGCTTGATCAGGACATTGGACTCCAAATCGCAACAAGTTCCTTCTCCTTGATGACACTTGTTCATTTGCAGTTCTTATTTATCATGTTTTGGCACAATAATCCCTTGAATCTACAGATTTGTTGCTTTCAGTAAGGTGATATTCAAATAATTCATTAAAGAGGATAGTTGGATGATGGTAGTTTAATTTAGTTGATTGAATGCTGTCATGTTCTATATTGAGTAGAATTGGAAGCTAAATGTGGTACTTAAACTATGAGGTCACTCCCAATAGGCTAGTCTTTTAGAATAGAAGTAGCTTCATGACTTAAATATCACATTGAGCCTCCAATCTTATTCAATATGAGACATAATAAATGCACAATAGTTATTAATTGTTGAAGGAGTTAAGGTGTAAACAAGTTGCACAAACAATGAGGATAGGAGACCGCTTTGGAAAATCCAGTTTTACTAATTATACAAATACAAAATTTTGTAAATAATGGGCATTGAATTGCTTCAATTTTTGACTAAATTATAATTTTGGTCTTTTAAAAATTCACTTGACATCAATTTGATCTTTTAAATATATGTAACATCAAATTAGTCTTTCAAATATTTAAAGTGACATCAAAATGATTGTCACTTTAAATATTTGAAAAACTAATTTGATATTACATATATTTGAAGGACTATTTTGGTGTCACTTTAAATTTTTAGATGACTAATTTAATGGCACATATATTTAAATAATCAAATTGATCTCAAGTGAATTTTTGAAGGAGTAAAATGATAGTTTAGTCTAATTTTATTGTATTTTGAATTCTTTGAAATTCTAAAATGTTTTATCCAAACACAATTTCAATGATATTAATTGAGCTTGATTTAGTTATCTTTTAGAGTTTAATATATTTATCTTAAAATCATAAAAAAAATTATTTAAATGATGATTAATGAAATTAGCTAACATAAGTCAATTATATACATTAGCGTCTTGATTCTTGAGCGACATTGTCATGCTTCTCAATTCGTTTTTTTCTTATATAATTATTTTATAAATTAGTTAATTATAATTTTATTATAATTATAAATTAATTAGTTAAAAAATAATAATTTTGTGAAAAATTAAAAAGATAACTTTTTATTTGAAAGCAATAGTAATTATAAAATGTAATTATAAAAAAATATTTATATTTATAATTTTATCCTTTTTTATTTGTATTTAATTAGTTGTTAATGATTTTTTGAGAAATTAAAAATTTGAAACCCAAGAAAGAAATCTCTTTTATGATAACGTATCTCTTAATTTATATTTTTTTAATTTAATTGATTAAATAAATTTATTCAAACGTACAACAGTTAATAAGTTTTATTTTTTGTATTTTATTAAGTTATTTGTTCTGGTTGATTTTTATTTCATTCTTTATTTTTAATCTAAATAATTTTTTGTTTTACTATATCTAATAAGCTGTTTTTTATAAACTGATTAGATGTATCAAAAGAGAAAAAATAAGAATAAATAGTTGAGGAAATAGTGTTGAGAAGTTGTTGAGAAAGTGTAACTGTTTTTAAAATAGATATAATTTTACAATTTTATCCTTCTTATAATTTGTGTTTTAATTTGTATTGTTATCTTTTTGGAATAAAAAATGGAGGCCAGATGGAACAATTATTTTTATATAATAGTATATATAATTAGTGTTTTGAATAGCACTGTCGTGTTTTTTAATTTATATTTTTTTATTTTTTTACTTAATTAATTATTTTATATATTAATTAAGGATAATTTGATTAATTATAAATAAACTAATTAAATAAAAATAATTTTGAGAAAAAAATATAACTCTATGTATTTTAAAGTAATTGTAACTATAGTATATAATTATCAAAAAAATTTAATTTAAAATTTTGCTTATTTTTTTATTTGTGTTTAATTATTTATTAATAACTTTTTAAGAAACTAAAAATTTGAGATGAAAGAATATATAAATTATCTGTATATATCTATTAGTATTTATAAAGAAAATTCTCCTTCTTTGATTTTAAATTTTTAATTTTTTAAAAATCATTAATAAATAATTAAATACAAATAAAAAAAGATAAAATTGTAAATATAAATATTTTTTATAATTATATTTTATAATTACAATTCTTTTAAAATACAAAGAGTTATCGTCAAAATTATAAATAAATTATTATATATTTTAAAAAGTTATTTATAATTTATATATATATATATATATATATATATATATATATGTATGTATGTATGTATAATTTTTAGCAAAACATGGAAATTTATGAGATCAAATTTAAATAATCTTTTCTGATTCAGATAAATACACATAAATTTATATTTTTTAAAACAAATGATATTTAATTTTTGGAAAGAGATTATACAATTAATCTAAGGATTTAAATGTGAAACATAATTTTTTTTAATGCTTTACTTACTGTATTTTTTCCCCTTAATCACTGGATTGAATTTTATGATTTATGATTTAAATATACATAGTTATTCTTTTATGAAAATTTAATACCTTATTAAAAAAATATGAATCTTAAATAAAATAAATCCTTTACCTAATACGATATTATTTTAGAACAATAACTATACTTTCTATAATTAATAAAATAACAAAAATATTCGATCCTTAACCGTAAATAGAAAAATATTATTTTTATTTTACAATTATTATGCTGAAAATATCTCTAAACGTAAGATCCTAAACTAAAAGTTATAAAACAATTAATATATTATGTATTTATTTTGTATCCTTACTATTAATTTTATGTTATTAATATAAAGAAATAAAGAGCTAGTATTTTAAAAGGAAAATTATAATTTGTCCTTCGATTACACTTTGTTACTCTTTTTTTTAATTTAAAAAATGACATTTTGTCTCATGAAGTTTGCTTCATTAACAAATTAGTCAATTATAACTTTTTGTTTAATTATATTATGCATCAATAATATATTATGAAATAAATTGTGGTATATCCCTATTTTCCACGAAAAGCAAAAAAAAAAAATTGCTGTATATATTGATATAGCACGTTGTGACATTCAAATATCCTTAATTCGTGACCATATTCTGATTTTATTCCTTCCATTTTAGAAAATTACATTTTCAACCTCCTTCTTCTTCTTCTTCTAAAATTTTTGTGGACTACTAACAGCAAAGAAAAAAAAGGTAACGTAGCATGCAAACTGTAATTAGCTAGCTAGGCCTAGTAGGCAGCAAGGAAATCCATCCTTCTTGGTCGATATAGGAGATATCCAAGAACTTCTTGAGCTCATCTGCAGATAGATGCTTCAGCCAAGGCACTCGCTTAGACTCGTTTGCCCCTGGTCCACTGCAACCCTCCTCCACAAACGTCAAGTTTGCTCTGCAAATTCATTAATGTTAGAATTAATTGGACATATGATCTAGAATATGAAGCACTTTAGAGAACAAATTATATTGTTTATAATTATAGTTAAAATAAATAAATAATTTTTATAATTTTATTCGATTTGAGCGTTAGTCTTTTATATTAATTCATATAATTTCACTCATTTAAATTTTTATCTCTACCGTTAATGTATTGGTCCATACATTTTTTACTTATTTAAATTTTAGTTTTTATAGTTTTTATTTACTAAAATATTAGTCATAATTTCTGTAAAAGATTAGTCTCTATAGTTTTCAATTATTAAAAAATTAAAGACCAAAATCTAAATAAATAAAATTATTGAGACCAATATCCAAAAAAAACTATAAAAAACAAAATCTAAATAGAATAAAACTATATAAACTAATTATTTATTTTAACTAATAACTATTAATTAGAACATCAACATTAGTTTCAGATTTGAAAGTGTACTCACTCGTGTCCTTTTTGGTTCCAAGAAGACCAACCCTCGGGTTGAACCGCATCTGAGAGATAGGAATTAGCAATGATTACTCTGGAAAATGGTCCATAAGCTCTCCCAAGTTCGGTCTTTCCGTTCCCGGTTATGGTACATCCCTTGAACACAAACCCTGTTGGCGAGTCAATGGAGTCTCGGCTGTTTGCCGTTATTGTACCGGGGAGCCCTTGAGGACCATCCGGCCCCATTGTAAAGTTGATTACACTATTCTGCAACAAATATATAAGATTTCAATTTTGATGAAAGAATTTTGTTATTCTTATGTCTAATTTTTACACTAAATTCTTTACATCTTTTTTGATGGAAAAAAAAAGAGAAAGTAAGCATCGAAAAATATATTTTGTCCTTCTTAACGAGGAAGGTGTAGGTATTTTGGATTGATAGGTCTCTCTTCAACTTGAGCCTAATGACTTGTATCTAGTCTATTCTATCAAATCCTAGTGACTTCGCCCGCTTTATTTATATTTACTATAGAGATCATTACTAAGAATATTTACTCTCTATCTAAACCTTAAATCATATTTAGGTATCCTGCTGCCGTGCTTGGCCGACATGATCGAATCTTTCAAAGCAAACACCAGTTCGCTAAAAATGGTGAGAAACAAATTAATTTGATGTGAAAATTAAGTATAAGAGTATGATCTTTTTCTTTGATTCAACGATAAAAAGAAGCTTCAAATTAAAAAATGAACCAAAAATCAGATAAAAGATGGTTTTGATATGTAACATATTACCTCATAGATGGACTGGCCATCTCCAAATATGAAATCTATTGCACCTTGAATGTAGCAGTTATGGAAATAATGGCGGCCTTTACGATCCCACAAGGTATCTTGCACCCCTTCAAAGGAACAGTCAAAAAAGGCATTTCTGTCGCCCATTAGTCTAGCTGCCAATGCTGGTAAAATGCTTGCTTTACTAGCTCGCGCTGGAGGAACAGGATATCTGTTGTACGTGTTCTGTGAAAATATATAGTTTTGATTTTAGCTACAAGAAATTGTTTTTTAACTGTAAGAAACTATAGTAAATATATAGGATCTGAATCCTCTTCTATTAGTCAAGTAATAATAGAACGAAAAACACCTTTATCTGTCAAATATTCACCTTAAATGTAATGCCCTTTGCTACGATATCGGTTGCTAATGATGTAAAAGTGGCACTGGTAGACATCCTGTCATGGCCATTCCATTGAATGATGGTGGAGGAACTGCCAGCTCCTTCAAGAAAAATGCATGGCTTGAGTGCGCTGATGGAGACTATTTCTCTGCATAATAATAAATAACAGTGAACGGTCATGAAATATAGAAAGAAAACAAATAGTTTTATGACAGGTTACGGCTCGAGTAATAAATAAGTTTGAGTTAAGGATTGAGAGATGTTTATAGTATCAAGGATTCAAACCCGATTGAGTAGTTTCTCCAATGTCAAAGATTCAAACTCATTACTAGAAAGGACACTCTAAAGAGTATTTGAACAAGATTAGTCTCACAATAAAAAAGTATAAGTGGGCAAGAAAAAAATAATAATTCGAAACCTATATATAACCAATGCATATATATATATATATATATATATATGCATATATATATATATTTGGTATGAATTAAAAATATTTATACAAAGTTTGATTTATTTGAACTGTTTCATATGTCTAAGCTTCTCGTATATCAGATTAATAATAGTATAACTCTTTCTATAAGATATCATAGTCATATATGTGAATGGAGAAAAATCCCTTACGAATAAGTTCCTGCAGAAATTCGGATGTGAGTCCACTGAGTGTTGAGTTTAGGGATAGAGTGAATGGCGCCTTGGATGGTTTTGAAGCTTCCTCCATTACCTGACTGGTTAACATCAATAACCTTTGGTGGATTAGAACAATTCGAGTTCAAGGCATTGCAAACTCTGATGAAAATAAGAATTAGAAATAAGAAAAGAGTGAGAATCTGTGAGTATTGCATCTTTATCTGTTTCTCTCTGTATCTGTTTCTGTCATTGCTCAAGATTAATTAGTGGGTTTTAAATAGAGGAGGTGGTGTTTTTTTATACACGGAAATGAAATATCTAAGAGATTATATTTATTATAATCGGGAATTTAAAATCTACGAAATTCTATTATTAATTATAAATAGAAGCACACGTAAACCCAACAAAAAAAAGAAGAAGAACCAGATGAATCACAATTTTAAAGAGAATTGATTAACATTCTTATAGAGAAGTAAGATTATATAATATATTATTGTTTCTTTTTTAGTTTTAGATATCTTATTCTTTTTAATATAGCATTAATTGTATGTTGCAGTAGTAATTATAAAACGAGTAATTTTGGTTATATATTATTTTCTTTATAAAAAGTATTTTTTTTATATAAGGGAGATTCTTATGGATAGCCATTAAAAAGAATTAATGGATAGCATACTATAACAATTAAAATCATTAATATATGGTAATAAATTTAAAAATAATAATGTCATAATTTGATTTGAAACTAGCCTATATTAACGTTAAAAGAATAGTAAAAGGTAAGTTGATAAACGTGAAAATTATGCCTTGATTTGTATCCATATTTATGAGTCTTTTACTAACCTATATAAATCAATTTATTATATCTATTTATATTAGTATAAAAGAAATTTTCCTTTTTAAAATCAAATTTCTAATTTTTTAAAAAATTATTATTAACTAATTAAACATAAACAAAAAAAATAAAATTATACAAAAAGTCAAATTCTTTTAATTATTTAAAGATATCTAATTAGATAATATATATATATATATTAGATAAATCATGAGATATAAAAGTTAAAATCAAAAAGAAATTTTTGACAGGTGTTTTTTTTTAAAAAGATTTGAAATATTAACAAATATCTCCTTTAAAATTTTGACAAGTGTTGATAAGTGTTACTTAAATATGAACCTTTTAAATTTATTTATAATATATAATTTTTGAAGTATGTATTATGAAACTATCATATCATGACCTTCAACTTTCTAAAATTATTATATTATTAACTGTTATTATTTTTTATTTTATTTTTTAATATAAAATTTTCATTTTAAAAGAGTCAAATTTTTTTTATATATTTTTAGCTTTTAGTGAGTATCTTAATTTATTAAATTCATAAATTATTACGTATTTATTTGGGTGACATTAAATGTTGATCATTTAAGATGAAACATTAAATGTGACACTTTATTTTTTTTATATAAGTTAAAAAAAAACTCACATAATTAAATTTCATAATTTCATATAACTTTTCATATCATTCAGTCAGTTTTCTAAATACTATTGCATATTTTAAGATTTATTGCAATACAAATGGATGCCAATAAGACGATTCGAGAGATTTAAAGCGTTCATGCATTACATGCGCAGGTCAATAACTAGCATATATAGAAGTTAATTAAAACTATGTAAAAAAGCTTTTGACTAACGTCTTTTATAAAGATATGAAATATTGACTATTGTTACTTAAACATGCCTGGATTAATTAGTATAAATAATAAAATGTTACTTAAAAAGTGATGAATAAAGAAAAATTAATAAAATTTAATGCATTGAAAACATATGATAAAAATGCATGTATACAACTAATTAGCATTAAATAATAAAGTGTTATTTAGAAAGAAATATTAATGCTTAATGCATTGAAGAGAAAGTGACGATGAAAATAAATGAATAAGATTAATTTAAACTAAATAATAAAGTGTCATTTAGAAAGTGAAGATATACTGAAGAAAGATTAATAAACGTTTAATTTATTGAAAAGAAAGTAATAACAAAAATGCATAATAATAATTTATATTAAATAAATAATAAGCAATACGAGTGTTATTTTTATATGATTTATTTTATGCTTCACCTAAAAAAAGAAATTCTAAAAATTGTTGTCACTAGATTGCACTCATGCTTACAATCATTTCTTAAATCTATTTAATATGTTTGCTTCACGATATAATATTCATACTTTAGTATATAGACTTTTTATACATGTAAATTAATTCGTCACAATGTTTAATTATTTTTCTTAGATGCTATGACTTTCTTAATTATATTCACAAATTTTTCTAAAAAATATTAGAACAAACGATAAAGATATTCACAATAACATGATATCAATTAAAAAAATATCTCATCAATTTATAAAAAAATAGAAGAAATATTTAAATACTATCAAAATAATATTTTTTATTATTTAAATTATATTTTAGGAAGTTACATGTATTTATGAATACGAATGTTAAAATGTACGATGTCCCTGTAGCAATAATATAATACTTCATTAGTTTCTTTTTATTTATTGTTTAAGGTACATACAAGTATGAAGAAAGCCAATAAATATTAACATTATTTATAAAAAAAATTTAATTAAAATATTCAAAATATTATTATTCATTCTTAATTTCATTAACTCTTTCTTATTTTATTGATATTAAAGATAAAGTTAAAAAATTAATATTTCATTGATTTTTTAAAATAATAGATAACATAAGATAAAATAATTTTTTCTTTAAAAATGATAAATAAAAAATGAAAAGAATATATGATATAAATCCATGATTATATAATGTTTCTAACAATGAATGCTTACAAAGAACTAGGAAATAAATTATATATAAGTGTCGATTGACATAAAAATTACTTGAAGATATGTATCTCTTAAAGAAAAAAAATTCAAATTAAAATCGAAAGAAGATGATCAAAACCTAAATCTGTCTCACGTTGCAATAGCATATGCCCTGAACAAAAATATGGGTGGCTTTGCCCATATCCGGTTTCCTTTGTTTGCTTTTCCATTATTGCTAATGTTTTTTTAAAAAATAATCTATATTATTATAAAGGAGATTTTTTTTATATCAAACTTTTGGTTTCTTAAAAAATTATTAATAATTAATTAAATATAAATAAAAAATACATAAATTTATAAATATAAATATTTTTTATAATTATATTTTATAGTTACAATTATTTTAAAATATATTTTTTAGTTTTTTTAAATTATTTTTATATAACTAATTAATTTATAATTATAGTAAAATTAAAATTAATTAATTTATAAAATAATTATATAAAAAATAAAAAAATACAAATTAGAAGATACGACAATGTTATTTAAGATGATGATAATAATAATAATAATAATAATAATAATTAATAAAAAACTTTTCCATTTATTATCACCGAATGCCCTAGCACATGGGTTTTTATCATAACATTACCTTATTTTTAACACTCTTTTTTCTTTTGCTTTTCATTTTTAATGCTCTTTGAACTTTGTCTAGGGCTTCTCTTCCATGTTGTTAAAGTTTCATCGTGGATGGATTTTATATGTTGTATAATATATTTATTTATTTTAAATAACTAAAAATTATAAATGTGTAGTCATGTCACATCAATAAGTGAGTATTTTTTCTTTTCTAGTTCGAATTTAAATTTAAATATATAAAAAAAATAATTAGAAAGTTATAGATATTATAAAATTCAGTTTATAAATATATATACGTGTGTGTATATATATATATATATATATATATTATATTAACGTGCAAACTCAAATTCATAATAATAAAACTATATTCATATTCTTTTTTTACCTACCTCATACTTGGATTTGAGTTTTTTTAAAGTATATGGTGTACGCTAAATATTAAAATACAAGTCATAAATATTCATAAGAAAATCAAGAGTGTTATGCTAACAAATCCATATTGGTACTTTGTTGTCCATGTGATCATGTATTTATATTTTATCAAAATTATAATGGTTGATATTTTTTTATTAACGATTATCAACCATGCATTTTATTTTCCAAAGTATATTATAGACTCCAGAGAATATTGATTGTCTATTCCCAACCCAGCCTATAACATTTTCATGCAGTGTAAACTTTTAATTTGATTTTTTAAAATTTATGTTGTCATTATATTAATATTTTAAAAAATATCAATATCAATTTTACTGTTAAATTATAAAATATGATATCAAAGTCGTTC
Source organism: Castanospermum australe (assembly GCA_019955255.1). NCBI lineage: Eukaryota > Viridiplantae > Streptophyta > Magnoliopsida > Fabales > Fabaceae > Castanospermum > Castanospermum australe. The sequence goes on from NSJW01000051.1 coordinate 357,605, forward strand.
TTTTGTATATAAATAAGAACTAAATTAATATAATTTATATAATTAAAAAAATAAATTAATGCTACTTTTTTAAAAAAAATTAAAATGATGTTATCTCTTATAATTCAAAGATTATATTAATGTGAATATTTTTTAAAATATTAAAGTAATGTCAACATAATTTTTTGATAACTAAATTAGAGGGTTTAGTCTTTATATATATATATATATAAAATTTAATTTTAATTTATTATTACTATAAAATTTTTTATACTATCATTCAATCATATATTATTATATATTAAAAATATTTAACCATTTAATTAATTATTATTATAATTAATTTTTTTAAATAATTTAATAGTAAATAATTTAATAATAAATAATTTAATAATAATATAAAAATACTTTACAAGTGTATTAGAATTAAATCGATTTTTATTTATTTAACAACTGAAACTCTCAAGACAACTTTAAATTCTCACTTTGAATTGGAAGGAATCCAAAAAGTAGAAACAAAATAAAATACACCCCCGTATCTTTTTAACCCTCTCAAAGGGTCATGCGTGACCCTTGGTATACCCATGGGACTAAACTGGGCAGCTAAAAAATAAAAAGGAGCAATGGAGTCAAAAACTCCTTTTGTTATTTCATCGGCAGGTACCACTTATGATCTCTTTGTGCAGAAGACAAAAGAAGGACACCGAGTCTCATTTATCAACTCTTTATTCAAATTTAATTACGTGCAACCCAGTAGTCAAGACAAGAGTTAAGGGACACATAAAGCAAGAGAAAATTAATGAAACTAAAATGACACAGAAATAATGATGGATTAAGTCTAACACAATAAATTTTTTTGTTTGAAAAGATTATTTTACAACAATTTTAATTTTAATGTGATAGGGTGTGCTTGGATTAAAATTACAAATTTGATTTTGAATTAACTTAATTTTACAAATTTTATTTTATTTAAAGGTGAGTTTGCATGACTATAATTTATGTTTAAAAACTTTTGTCTAAAAAATAATTTTGACAGAATTAATATTATTTAAATATTATTTATTAAAATTATTTTTAAATGTGTAATTACAAAAAAAAATATAAATTATATATTACTTTATTCAAATTGTCCTTTATATTTTATTTCATTAATTTTTAAATATATAATTTAATAAAAGATTGAATTTTGTTATAATAGCTATTTTTACTTTTGATATTAATATTATATTAAAAATAAGAAAATATAGAGATAACATACTGCACATAAATATGAGACAGGTGGATGCAACTTTGTTTAATAATTATAGTGACAAGCTATTTACGTAAAAGGCTGAGAAGAAATATGATTGTTGAAGGTGCCATAAAACTCAAACGCCACCAACGCCCAATGGAAAAGCAGCTTAATGTTGCTTCAGGCCAAAAGCAAGTTGAGGCAAAAGCAAGTTTGATTTATTGTTCCAACGTATAAACAAACAAGTATTAAACATGCGTGAAAGCCCGTTTTATCATTTGAACGCGAGTTTTGATGGACGTTTTGCCCATCCAAATAAGGATTAAATTTAATAAAATTATATTTTAATAATAGATATTAATAAAATTTAAAAAGTTTTTCAGGTTATATATAATTATGTGTTTTGCTTATAGTTAAAACTATTTTAATATGTTAAATTATATATTTCTGATTTTTTAATATTTTTTAATTATAAAATTTTTAATGAGATTGAATCTTTTAATCATTATTAATGAAAGTTTACTTTATTAATTAGTTTATCATAAAAATTTTAGATTCTCTCTTTTAGCTTTCTCATGACTTTATTTTGACAATATGTGAGTTCTAAAAAATAGTTCTTACATAATCAAGGCAACCACAATTGATTTTGGTAGACGAAAAAAGTTTTTAGCATAATCTATTAATATGATGTATAATCTATTTATGTGGTATAGGTGACATTATACAATTTATTAATTATGTAAAATTTTTAATACTTGTTGATAATATAAAAGGTAAATAATAAAAAAATCCACAAAAAATGTGATTCTATCCTAAATTCTTGAAAGAATGATAAAAAAAAAATTCTATAATTAAATTTTTTTGTATAATCTTATTTAAGATATTAAAATTATCTTTTCATATAAAATATTTTTAAATAAAATTTAAACTCTTAACTTTATAAATAAAATTTGTTTTATTAAAATTTTAATTTATTTAAACGAATTCTTGTGGGTTTCTTAATTATCAGGGACGAACAAGTAATTTCAAAACAGCACAGTGTCATTTCCGTAATTATTCGCGAAGACAGGGGCAATAAACTAATTGAATAACCGGACAATCAGACACAGTGGCAGACTCTGATAATCTTGTTTTTCTGTTCTTTACGCACTTGCAGCTTCTATCACACACACACTCTCTCTCTTTATCTGGTCTCTGTCTCTGTCTCTGTTTCTTCTCTCTCTTCACGAACTCACAGAAACACTCTCTCTGCCAGTGAGAGCTGCTTAGATCTGAAAACCACACAACCCCAATAACTCCAAGCCTCAAAAGGCCGATCTGGGTAAGCCTTCTCTCTGCTCCCACACCTTTTCTGCTTCTTCACTCACAACAATGCACCTCTTCCTCTGCTGATCTGCCATACCCAGAGATCTATTTGTTTCCTACTATTACTTTGTAAATGCAAGATGTGAACTTTCTGCTGGATTGTGCATTGTGCTTGCGGAGATTTGGTTCAATTTTTATTTTTTTTTGGTTGTCCTTGATTGTGAAGTTCACTGTAGCTTGATGGTGAGGGTTTTTTCTTTTATTTTTTGTTCTTTGAATTGCCAAGAGGTTGCAATGTTGTTATTGGTACTTGTTAGTTGTCAATGCCTGAGGAAGAATTGACCTTCTGCTTCTAGTAGTTTCGTGAGTGTGATCCTTCTTCTTCGCTCTGCATTCGAAGTATTTTCTTTTTTATTTTCACTCTTGGAATGTCCCATAAATGGGTAAAATTTTGCTGCTTTAGAATTGGGTTTGCTTGCTAGTTGCTGCCCTTTGCATTTTTACCTGATAGAGGAGGTGACTTGTGTGGCATGTGTTCATTCGGTATGGTGATTTCATTTTGTTGTGATCCTGTCTGCAGTGAGTTAATTTAATTAAACGAGGGTTAGATTATACTTATATGCTGCTGAATGGAGTCCGAATTTGAAAAAATTTTGTTTGGAGATTTGCTTAGCAGATGCAATTCATAGAATTCAACAACTTAGAACCTTTTTTTTTTAAATAGTAAAAAAATTAGAAATTTTTTGGTGTATCTTTCCTTAGAACCTTATCTGAAATCGTCACTGCATCTATGGGGATGGGTAATTTATGGCACAATATACCCACAAAGAATTTTATATAGTAGTTGCGGTTACGTTGTGGTCACTGTCGCGTTGCAGCTGTCGCAGGCTGATGCGGACTATTGTGGCCCGAATCCTTGTGGTTTAGTTAGTTCCGTAGTCTCATTGTGTTGTGGACCCGTGGTCTTCCAGCTATCTTATTCTTACGTGTTTTATAGTTGCCCACATTCTTAGACTCTTCCATGGACTAGTTTTCTGTGCCCAGAATGAGATGTACCAATGCTTTTGTTTTTTTAAAATCTTTTTGGTTGGTTTTTGGTGTGTGTTTATATGATTGTCATATATGCTATTTTTTTTTTTTTTAAATTATGGTTCTGTTGGGTATATAGATGAGTTTTCAGATATCTGCTTGTTTCTTGTGTTCTTTCTTCAAAGAAGATATGCTTCTCTATGTTTGGAGGAAGGAGAAAGGAATTTCATATGACTTTTATGGTGCAGGCTAGGTTGCCCTGAACTTCAATGGCAGTGACAGATGCTCGAAATCCTCTTCTTGGAGAAAACACCTGTGGTTCCTTGTTAAAGAAGCTGCAGGTATGTTTATTCAGCTTTTCATATGTGTCACTGCAGATTTGCATGGTCGACAGAACAGTGAGGTTATCGTTATTTTCTGTAGGAAATATGGGATGAGGTTGGTGAGAGTGATGAGGAGCGAGACAAGATGCTTCTTCAGTTAGAGCAGGAATGCTTGGATGTGTACAAGAGAAAGGTTGAGCAGGCTGCAAAGTCAAGGGCACAGCTACTTCAAGCCTTGTCTGATGCTAAGCTTGAGCTTTCTAGTCTTCAATCAGCTCTTGGAGAAAAGAGCTTTGCTGGAATTGTTAGTAATGACTTAAATATGTCCTTATATTGGCAACAACCAACAACTGCCAATATAGCTTTGCGATGCATTTAAATAGTGAAGTGGCAAACTAATTTCCTATGCATATTTTCGGTTCTTTCACAGCCTGAAAAGACTTCGGGAACTATCAAGGAACAGCTTGAAGCTATAGCACCAATACTTGAACAGTTATGGCAACAAAAGGAGGAAAGAGTAAAGGAGTTTTCAGATGTACAGTCACAGATCCAAAAAATATGTGGAGAGATAGCTGGGAGCTTGAACCTCAGTGATCAGACAGGAACACCTGCAGTTGATGAATCTGACCTATCCCTCAAGAAGTTAGATGAATATCAATCCCAACTCCAAGAACTTCAGAAGGAAAAGGTAACTCTGCTATACTGTCCAATAATTTATCAGTTAGTTACAAATTTGGAAACTCCATTTGATTCACTAACCAACATGATGAGAGTTTTGTTACTTTGCTTCATCTGGCAGAGTGATAGGTTGCATAAGGTTCTTGAATTTGTGAGTACTGTGCATGATCTTTGTGCTGTCCTTAGTATGGACTTCTTCAGTACTGTGACTGAGGTTCATCCGAGCTTAAATGATTCTACTGGTGTTCAATCCAAAAGCATAAGCAATGGCACCCTAGCTAGGCTGGCTAATACAGTCTTAACACTGAAAGAAGACAAAAATCAAAGGCTTGACAAGGTAATGCATTTAGAATACTGTATGTCGGCTCTGTATATTTTGTTTTCCTTTATTCATGATTTGTTACTTATAATATGACTGCTAGTTGTATATGCTTTCAAAGGTTACTAATTCTGGCAAACCATAGTTTTTATTCATGTTTACAAGGAATTACCATAAATTCTAACTTGGCAGCCCAGAAGTGATATTACCTGCAAACATGGTGTATTCAATTCTGCTTGATTTTTAATCTACAGTGTAAACTTTTTTGACTTTGATCTGTATATCCCTTGCAGCTCCAAGAATTAGCTTCTCAGTTAATTGATCTGTGGAATCTAATGGATACCCCTCTAGAGGAAAGGGCACTATTTGACCATGTTACCTGCAATATATCAGCTTCTGTAGATGAAGTCAATGTTCCTGGGGCCCTTGCTCTGGATCTGATTGAGCAGGTACTAATGATATGCGGAAGTTTGCAAACTTGGCCCCCAAAAATGATGCTAACTGATTATTTTCTTGTTCTATGTTATGAAGGCTGAAGTGGAAGTCGAAAGGCTTGATAAGCTGAAAGCCAGCAGGATGAAGGAAATTACTTTCAAGAAGCAAGCAGAACTTGAAGAGATATTTGCCTGTGCTCATATAGAAATAGACCCCGAAGCTGCTCGAGAGAAGATTATGGCACTGATTGATTCTGGAAACATTGAACCAGTTGAATTACTGGCTGACATGGACAATCAGATAGCGAAAGCGAAAGAAGAAGCTTTAAGCCGAAAAGAAATATTGGACAAGGTTGAGAAATGGATGTCAGCCTGTGAAGAAGAGAGTTGGCTTGATGACTATAATCGGGTACTTATAATCTTCCTGCTTCATTCTATCTGTGTGACTCTGTGGTTGGGTGTGCAAGGGAGAGGTGTAGTAGTACTATTTTGATCAGGACATGTAGTATAATGTTAATAAAAGCTATCATTCTTTAGACTGACATCTTCTGGTGTGAACTTTGGCAAATATACCATAGCCAGTGCAATGAAGAATATCAATATAATACAGCAATTTCATTATGAGACATGCTGATCTTACTTGAGTGACAGAGTTTAATGTTAATGCCTCTGCAAGAATGGAACTTAAAAGTAATGTCTTATATTTGTATACTTTTCTCAATTTTTTGGCTTCTTTCACGAGAATACTATGCACTTTTGATATGCATACTCTCTGCGCCTGGCATGTTTAAATGAAAATTTTTCTGTCCTGAAATAGACAAGATTTACATATCTCGTTATACTATTCTTTTCACGAAATTTCGTTTGAGTACATGGGGTGAGATTAATTATATGGAACTGCAAAGGCTTTCTTGCTCTGCTTCTTGTTCACAGTAAGACTCTGATCTGTTGCAATTCTGATATCATCCCATTTTTATATTTCCTGCTATCTAATCCCATTTCAATCAGCTAAGTTTCCAAGACACCTAATTCTAGGCAGAAATTGACCACGATAATCTTCTGCACACCAATTTGCACACACTGATGTCTAAGTTTAGAGGTCTTTAATGTAACTTTTTTGGTTTGAGGATATATTCAAGTTTGGTATTAAATTATTCTATAGTGCATAAACTTTTGAGTACAAGTGATTTCCTATTTGATAAGATCATGGAAATGTCTTGCCCAGTTGCCGTGTAGAAAATTACATAAAATTTAGTTTTAGCTTTGCTGGCAATTCTCGATCATCATTATATAAAATGGTTACATAATGTTCCTTATTTGGATTGTTTTACATTCTGATAATACGTTGTAAAACAGGATGAAAACAGGTATAATGCAAGCCGAGGTGCACACTTAAACCTTAAACGTGCAGAGAAAGCTCGGATACTGGTCAACAAAATTCCAGGTATTTGTTGAGAACTAAACAACCATCGGAAACTGCCATTATAACAAGAAGTCACCCAATCATTTGAGTAACTAAAATCTTTAACTTGCAGCAAAAGATTTTTTTAAATACATGGCACTATATTGTTAACTGATAGTATTAAATTGTCAATTATTTTCAGATTAAGGATGGAATATACCTATGATTTATTTTGTGAATTATTTTATACTTCTATACTAGTCTCGACTCTCAAATGGATTATCATCAGTATCGGTTGGTGAAATTGATTCAAATCAAATAGTCTTGAGTTGAAAACAAAGGATTTTGCATTAACTCCCATTGTGTGGAAACTTAACAATTGATTGGGCAGCAGATGGAATATTAAGAACTTGTAATCTGTGGTTGGCTGCGGGATACTAGTGTACAATTATGTGTGTTTCTTGGCATGCACAACCGAGCCCAGAATAATTTTGTTTCTTTCGGTGAAAAATGCAGCTTTGGTTGATACGTTGGTTTCTAAAACTCGTGCATGGGAAGAAGATCATGACATGTCATTCACATATGATGGTGTTCCCCTTCTTGCCATGTTAGATGAATATGCCATGCTCAGGCATGAACGGGAAGAGGAAAAACGAAGGTTGAGGGTAAGTTTCACTGATGAGATGATTAGAATGACTTTTTTTTAGATTAATTTGAGCATTGGCCAATTAGACCAGGAACAAAAATGAACTCTCAGCTTTGCTATTATGTTTGTGGAATACTCTTGTACTGAAAGAGTTCATAACCTGTGCACTATACAACTCTATAGGACCAGAAAAAACATCATGAGCAGCAAAGTACAGAACAGGAAGCCATCTTTGGTTCAAGACCCAGCCCTGCTCGACCTGTTGGCAACAAGAAGGTAGTGGGCCCTCGTTCTAATGGTGCTGCCAACGTTACTCCTAACCGACGGCTATCTCTCAACGCTCATCAAAATGGAAGCAGGTCCACAACGAAAGATGGAAAAAGGGATAATACCAGACCAGTTGCTCCCCTGAATTATGTGGCCATATCAAAAGAAGATGCTGCTTCCCATGTTTCTGGTACTGAACCGATCCCCACAACACCCTAATAAGATCTGTATTTTCAACCCCATAACTTCATGTTTGTAGCATTGTCATATTACTAGTAGTTACTGCTGTAGGAATATAATCTCAGTCACAAGTAATTGGAGAGGAACTACTGTTCTGATATGTGTATTATATGTGCCATTTGGAGGTTTTCTCAATACATGTTGCTTTATCCTTTGAAGCCTTTTCATATGAGAAAGGTTGGATACAAGGTGGTAGCCTTGCCTTTCCAAATCCTAGGGCTCCTTTCTCCTTGGTTTGTTTCACCTTTCATCTATGTGTGGCCAAAGAATAACTCTATATTCTCTAACTCATCTATTTAATAATCATTCTAATTCCTAAATGAAGATAGAATTAAATGAATATTAAAATTTTAAGATATTAAATGTTTTTAATTTTTTATTTAATATTTTACTTATTAAGTATTAGGAGGGATATTAGAGAGTGAGTTAGGAAGATATAGTAAAACTCGTGGCCAAATACGAATTTCAGAATCCTTGTGAGCTTATCAACCTGGCAATTGATATTTAATATAGAGTTAAGTCACCTTGCATCACCATAAAATGGTCAAATAACGCGTAATTTATGAAGCACCAGTTGGCACCTTATGTTGCTTCCATCCCTGACCTTTCAATTTCATTGTCTATTTTCTTATTATTTGGCAGCTTGACACGTTGACTAGGCTATTAAAAGGGGTACTTCTATGGGAATTGTCTCTCATCCGTCTATCAATTAAATGTTGATAATTTAGTTTAAAAATATTTATATTTAAAAAAATTAATGTTAATTAAGAGATTTTTTTTATTAATTTGTCAATACTTAATTAAAAAGAGAGAATTAGAGAAAGAAAATAAAATATTTAAATCCTCTAGGATATAACATTGCATGTTCGTTTAAAAGCTTTTTCCCTCGTTATTCATTTACAGATCACTTCTTCTGCATTGGAAGATTCTCAAGTTTGAATTTTCTTTTTATCTTTTACAAAAAATAATAAATAAGAGTGGCATGTTGTTGAGCGAGCCAACTACAATCACATGCATTCTAAAGTAATCTATAGGGATCCATTTTTAAATTTTTTGAAAATGCTATTACTATTAAAAAATCCATAAAATAAAATTAAAGAAAAAATATATAATTTATACGTTTATAACCATCCACTAACAATTATATATCTGTAAAGTAGTTTTAATTACTTTCAAAATTCAAACACAATAACTTTAAATTTTTTTTTCTTTTGTAGTTAAATTTTTATTATTTTTAAAATATTTTTGTAATATTTATACATATTTTAAAAATAATAAATGATAAAAATAATTATAATTACTTTTAAAATTCAAATGTATCTTATTTTATAAAAAATTAAGATATAAAACTATAATGAAATAAATTTATTTAAGTTATTAAAATAAAGAATACAAATTGAATGCTAAGATAATAATAGTTGCACTAGCACACGTCATAGAATTGAGACTGATTGTAACCAAAACTTAGCTCCTTTGCTTTTTCAAAATGCAAGGCCGGCGGTCCAAATCTTCGCGTCGAAGGTTATAAGATTCGACTAAACGACGCCGTGTCCTTTGCAACGCAATAGAAAGATCGTCTCCTCCAAAATTCTCCCTCTGAAAAAAGCGAAAAGCAGAGATGGCGAACGAAAACGAGCCCGCGAAGCTCCTCTTACCTTACCTTCAACGCGCCGATGAGTTGCAAAAGCACGAACCTCTCGTCGCTTATTACTGTAAATCTTTCTCTCTCTCTCTCTCTCTCCCTGATTTTCTGTTTTTTTATCAGTTGTTTTTTAATTTGATTTTAGATGGATTGCTATTTTTGATTGTTGTTTTATCTGTTCTAAAATTCCCCGTTTATCAATTTATGTTTTGTTTTGTTTTTTTTCCCCCACTGATCCAACTTAGTTTGGATTAATACCTTAATTTTTTTTTTGTGTATTACTATTTTACTGAATTAAGGTCGGTTATATGCCATGGAGCGGGGGTTGAAGATTCCACAGAGTGAGCGCACCAAGACCACAAACGCTCTACTTGTTTCACTCATGAAGCAGCTTGAAAAGGTGCTGTGACAGTTCTGTTACTTTTCCGTCATTTCGGGGAACTTTCTAATATCGCTCTTTGGGTTTGCAAGATCAGAATTTTGTCAATAATTGTTTCACTATCTGGTGCTGTTTGGTTTCTGAGAAAATGGGGAATGAATATATATATATATATATATATTTCACGTTATGCTTTGTCTCTCTAATATGGAGAGATAGCATGCTATGAAAGAAGAAAATTTGTATCTGGAGTTTTTGTTTATTTGGGTTCCGAGTGTCTAAAACGTAGACTATAATGCACCCTGATTTCAGATACCCAGAGGCTCTTAGTGTTAAGTGTATAAAATGTAGACAAGTTGGTGTTTTTCCTGAAAATGCAAGATGCAAAAGCAGTGCATCAGCCTTGCATCATGCAAGTTGATGTGCATCAGGCTGCCTGATGTGCCAGCCTCAAAATGCTGTTCATCTGGCCTTGCCTCACCTCAGACTGCATCAGCCACTTTTGAAAACACTACTTCTTAACAGTCTTTTTTAGGAGAATTTCAAATAAGGAACTCCCTTTAAAAATATTTACCATGAAGGGAAAATAACTGCTTGAAGTGGTTATTATGCATAAGATATTAGCTTAAATTGGCTCAAATAAGAATATTTTTTAAAATATTTTTTGATAAGAAGAAGAAATATTGTTAGATGAGAGAAAGAAAGAGGTCAGGAACAGAAGATATGGAAATCCTTCTTAGGGAAAAGAAAAAAATATGAGAGGAACAAACAAGAAAGCACATTAGCTAAGCAAAGCTCACCTATGTCCTTGCGTGTCTACAAAGAAACCCCCCTTTGAGATAACCGTTAGCTGAGCACCTTAAAGAGGTTAAGAGAAAACCACTTTGTACAATAGAAGCAGCATAAGCACCAAATTATACCATTCATTGCACCCCTCCAAAGGGCCTTTCCCTCTTTACTCCTCCCAAAACCTTGGAAATGACATAAGATAAATTGCTTCAAACTCTCTAGTAATACCCAGGAGTCTATGCCACAAGTATCTAGCATCTGAATGATGTAAACATAAATGGCTGCTAGTCTAAGAATAAGGGAAACCCATAATACAAATATTACGAGAGAGAGCTTTGTGTGGTCTAACCATTAACAAATCATCAGTATTAATCCTATTAATTTCTGCAGTCCATAGGCTTATCAGTCTGAATTTCTAATCTTACTAGATCTTTTGAAATTCTGTAATTTAGTGTCATCTTAATTGTTTCTGATGTTTCAATTGAGACTGTGGATCATAAACTTTGCTAAATAGTGGGTAGTGGGATTTGAAACCCAGGGCGGGGGGGGGGGGGGGTCACCTTATGGGAGCACCCTTTGGACCATTTGTGCTGTGTGTGCTTGTGTATCCACAATTTTTGTTTACTAAATTGATATAGTTGCATGTTGTTAATATTCAATCCTCAGTTTATTTATAAAGTTATCTTTTCTCTTATCTTTATAGGATAAAAAGTCAATCAAGTTGGAGCCTGAAGATAATTTATATCTTGAAGGATTTGCGTTAAATGTGTTTGGAAAGGCAGACAAGCAAGATCATGCTGGAAGAGCAGATTTGTATGTTTATCACTTTTTTATTCATATAACCATCATATTCTTAGGCATGTATAATTATACCTTTAGTTTTATCTGCTGTCACTGTCCCATTGGCTTCAATGCCTTCAAACTCCATTTTGTGTTGAGGCCTAGGAGGAATCACAATTCCTAAGTGGATACTTTCTCTATGTTTGTTATTTTTGTTGTATATGCAAATATACATAGGTAGAATGGCAACATATGATGTGTGTATGGATGGAGGACTTCTTCCTGGTTGCATTCTTCCATCTTATCTTTAGATTTAATTTTTCTTTTTTCCTTTTCTTTGGGGAAAGAATTTGGAGGCTTGGGAGCTCCAAACTTCGTTCAGGAAAGTCTCAGTGAAGCATGAAGCAATCTTGATGCAAGTTTGATCTTATTTACAGCTATTTTCATGTCACCACCAGTGTAGTTAAAGGCGCCAAGAGGCGTGCCTTAGGCGCTAAGGCAAGGCGAGGGAAGGGGTCAGCGCTTCTTGCTAATTGAGGCGCTGCCCCTTCAATGAGGCATGCTCCTCTCACGCCTTGAGGGCGCTTTTACCTCACATGAGGCGCTCCACGTGAGCGCCTGACTGTTGGCAGTGGACTTGACAAAGCCCAGCCCATAAAAACATCAGGTTTCACTTTAACAGGCAGTGGCTGCTGGGATTCTTAAACAATTGAAGATACGTGTAACATAGAGGAGACAAAAGTCTGCCACTGCTAAAGGCAAACAAGCACCTTTTTAATTTTTTAATTATTCTTCTCTTCTTCTTTCTGTGTTTCGACACTTTTTCTGTGACAGTTTCACAGTTTTTCTTATTGATTTTATTCTGTTGCACCACTGACAATGCCACACATGCTCTGTTTTGCAGTTTTGCTTTGTTTTCAATCTGCTTTGTTCCTCTCTTCTATACTTTCCATCATTAAATGTGTTCCTTTAATTATTGTTCTATTCTTCTTACCTATTTCAGCAGTTTCCCTGCCACTTTAATTGATTTTAGATTGATTTTATTTTGTTTCTTAATGCTCTGTTTTCAGTCTGCTTTATTTGCTTTGCCGCTGTATGAGTTTTATGTATTTTCTTGTTGCATGCTCTGTTTGCATTCAGTATTCGTGTCACATGCAGTATTGCCTAATCTTGGATTTTTACCTCTTTTTGTTATGAATTTTGATTTTTAGGGCTGCCACACATCTATTTTGATTATGAACTTAAGATTTTAGAGCTTGTTATCAACTTATTATCATACTTTATTAATTAGCATGTTAATGTTTTATTTTTACTAATGTTAACGCCTTTCGTCAGTGAGGCGTGCACTTTTTTGCGCCTCTCGCCTCAAGGCGTTAAAAGCCCCTAGTGCCTTAAGGATGTCTTTTGCCTTTCACTACCTTGTTCACCACCAGTCCACCAACATACTCGTGGAGATTGATTTCATACTCAATATCATGCAATACAACCACAGAGATTGATGTCATTCTCAATATTATGATAAGGCTGAGCACCTAAAATATTTACTTTTTCGATGCTAGAATTTGGTGTCCCCCTCCTTCTCTTGTGTTCCTTTCTCTTTGTTTGCTTTTTTGTGTTTGACCTAAAGGAACTTTTGGAGTTTCTTGTTCCTTCTTTATGAACAATATAATCACTCACTCTCTCCACATACCAAATATCTGTCTTTTGCCAAATGTATGCTCATATTCCTTTGTCATTTTTTTACATAATTTTCTTGGAAGTTAATTTTTTTGTCTGTGATAAGCTTTTAAGATATATTCTTTGACCTTTTTCAGGAATACGGCAAAAACATTTTATGCTGCTAGCATATTTTTTGAGATTCTTAATCAATTTGGGGCTCTTCAGCCTGATGTGAGTATTTAATAAATGCATTGAACCTTCCTTTTATGCAATTCTCTTTGCATTTGCAGGATTCTCACTGGATTTCCTTATTTGGCAATAATTTGCTACAGAAATATAACTTGATATAATGTTTGGTTTAACACTTTTGGGGGTTTCTTTTACAGCTGGAGCAGAAACAGAAATATGCAGCCTGGAAAGCAGCAGATATAAGAAAGGCTTTGAAAGAAGGAAGGAAGCCCACTGCTGGCCCACCTGCTGGGGATGAGGATCTGTCATTTCCATCAAGTACTCCTAGTAATCGATATGTATGGTGTGAAACTCAACCTAGTGTATTTGTGTGTTTGATTAGTATAATGTGAATATATCTATTGTTGCATATCAAGCCACAAAATTTTATGGTTATTTATACCAATTCGATGCACTCTTCCAACAGATAAATGTTTTAAGAAACTGAATCAAGAACCAAAATATTACTTTTGTTTTTACACAAGTAAAAATGTTAAGTTATTACCGGAGGAACTTTTAACTAAATAAATTTCAGAAAAGTTAATGTCATGAATCTATAGCATGTTTTGTCAAAATCATGAAGAAATATGCTAGGGTCATGATATATATTCCTTTTTGACATGCATATTTGAGACTGAAAAGTTGTTATCTTTTTATTTTTGACCTTTCTTTTCCATTGCCTCCCTCAGCCCCCTTTCTGGTTGGCCTCTGCTGTACTAGTTCTTTTAGAGCAAAAACTTTATTGGAATGATATAATCTCAGTTCCTCTTCTAAACCTTACTGCCCACTTTAAGTGAAAATACATGCAAATGACTGTATGCTGCATGTAATTGCCAGAAGATTTGAGAAAAAAGGCTGACATTTGTCTAGCAAAGTAGAAAGAGGAAAAGTGTAGATTGGCTATATGTTGTGAAATTGAAATGAAAAATTCCTTGCGATTTGACAAAGTTGAATCCTAATGAAAATTGTATTTATTATTTCTGCAATTTTTAGTATTTTTTTAATATTCATATTTGAAATCATTAATGCTCTTTGTTTGTGGGATCTCTAAATAGTTGCTTGATTTTCAAAGTTTAAGAATGAGATTCATTCTAAAATCAGACAAATAGATAGTAAGTCTTTTCTAATATCTAATGAATATTGACATCGGTAAGTAGAACATATAAATAGATTAATAAATGTAAACAAGTAAGCTTCAGCTGTGTTTATTCTTGCAGGACCTTGGGACTACTGAAACTATGGTTACCAGTCCTGGACCAGAATCTGATCCATCAAATAATTATCATGACCCTGTCAACTACCAGCATTTGCCAAGCATTCATCCCGCACCTGAATTCCATGAAACTGTTGACAACCAGCATTCTACGAACATTTCACCATCCATGCAGTTCCATGATAGAGTAAATAGTAATCAGAATTCTTCTAACATTTCTCCATCATCTCCTCCTTACCCATCTGCTGGTTACCCTTCCCATGATTATCATCCTCCTCCACCATCCCAAGATTACCATCCTCCGCCATCTTCCCAAGATTACCATCCTGCTCCATCTTCCCAAGATTACCATCCACCTCCACCTGCCAGATCAGAAAATCCTTATTCTCAACTCTACAACCATCAGCAGTACTCACCAGAGCACTCACAGCATTTGGCTCCTAATTACACTTCTCATGAAACTCCCTCATCTTACTCTTATCCACATTTTCAGTCTTATCCAAGTTTTTCAGAAAGCAGCCTGCCATCAGTCCCATCAAACTATACGTATTATCAAGGGTCTGATGCTTCATATTCTTCCCAGTCAGCTCCTCTAACTACAAACCATTCATCAAGTGCCCAACATTCTGGCAGCAGAAATGGAACTGTCTCGGAGCCTAATTCAGCTACTCAGACATACCAGTATGACAGTAGCTACCAGCCACCACCTGAAAAAATAGCAGAGGCACACAAGGCTGCAAGATTTGCTGTTGGGGCTCTGGCATTCGATGATGTGCCAACTGCAGTAGACTACTTGAGGAAATCACTTGAGTTGCTAACAAATTCATCAGCTGGTCAATAAAATTTTATCTATACCTAGTGGGGTTTTTGATGGTGTTTCAACCTTTTGTTTCTACCTTTTATTTGCATGTCTTGTTTCGTAAATACTTATTTAGTGTGCAAAAAATTGTGAAGAAATTCTGTTAACACGCCTTGAATGGAAATTGTGAAATTTGCCTTGTGTGCTCTGTCTCATTTATCTGGATATAAAGATCCCTTTATTTGTACAGGCATCTGTGTAAATATATTAATAGAAATGTCTGCTTAATGAATTTCAGTCATGTCTGTTCTGGAGCAATTTTCCCTTTTTTTTTTCCTGAACTCAAAGCAGGTACTGGTTCATTCATTGAATCTCAGCAGTGGAATTCCCTAGTTAAGACACCATAAAAATTATCAGTGTAAGAATCTTCTCTTAAGTGATAAGTATCATTTGGCTTGGCTTCAACCAAACCTATTCTATTGGGTTTATTATTACATTTTTGTAAAGGATAGTAGCATTTTCACCACTGCTCTGCCACATTTTAGACCAAATTGTACTTGTTCCCTTCTTTTTAAGCAAAAAGTGAGGGTTGAGGTGGGGTGTTTGGGTTATTCTGACAAACCAATAATTTCCTCTGCATCCTTCTGGAATTCAGAGTCCATATTTTGGCAACTTGCTTTGTAGGGATGATGACTCTGTTATGTACACGATTGTACTTTCCATGATGATGTGGGGCATTGCAAGATCTCGTGTTGTGGCTTGGCCGGGACATTTTGACAGTGGTTTCATGTTTTGGTCTAGAAGGAGTCGGCAGCAAGAATTGACCACACACTGTTTTCCTTCGAAATTCTGATACCAAAGTAACCTCAAAACACTTAAAACAATCTTATTGAATCATTCAAACCAACAAACGCATAAATGATTTCACAGTTGAACCAGAATACCACCAATAAGATTGCTGATCTGCTTCTCCATAACTTATATTTCCCTTTGACTATTCTGTCGAGGGGACCTTGCTTGATAAAAGCTGCTTCGGTTCGCACAGTGAAACATAGTCACCCCCTTTCTGGGAACAGTGAGCTGCTTCAGTCCTATTCCTATCTTCTTGACCTCTTCCTTATAAACCTTTTGTTCTCCCTTTTTTTTTTTCAAAAAAAAAAAATATACGAAGGAAAACTTATATAAGTCAAGCAAACAGAGAGAACAAAGGGAAAATTTGTGGTTAGATTAGATGATTTTGTTCAGTTTATAATAAACGTTTGTCTAATTATTGCACAACATTCGAGACAGCTGATCCTCTAGGTGCTCAGGGCTTTAGTTTACCTGAACTAGAACATAGCAGAGTTTTAAGATTTTCATTAGTCCAGAGGACCACTAGTGAATTCTGGCTCGTCATCCTAGATTTTAGCCCACAGAAATGGCTACAAAAGTTCATGAAAAGAAAACAAGAAGAAACAGAGCTTTCTGTCAGGCTGAGATGCTAAGAAGGAATCTCCATGGACCACGAAGAGTTTTCTTTATTTGAATTACTATCCAAATGCTGCGTCATTGATTGAATGTTTATATTTATATGGAAAAACTGGGGCAGACACCTTATGTTCAATCTGTACAAAGCACCCGAGACCATGAAACACCTCATTTGTGCCATGTCTGCTTGACTTATTGAAGCACATGTATAGTGATCAAAAACCCCTAGATCACCTAATGCACTATGCTTATGTTGGTAAAAGATACATAGATTTGGGAGTGAATTAAAAATGAAGAAAATCCAAATTCATGGGTGGTTCTGTGGTGGTGACTGTATGAACTAATTTTCAGAATGTGAGGCTTTTAGCAGTTGCTTTCAAGACTTGACAAGTTTGTATTGAGTTTGATTTAGGCTTGCAATGAAGTCTTGTTGTCCTTCACTGATGCACGATATTAAGTGAATTCTTGGTCAATTCCTGATATATAGCAAAGGGACAACTTACACTGCTCATTGGGATGGAGGGACAGTGAGACAGCGATCGTATTGGGAAGGCTCAACATTGTCTTTGAGTGAAGTCTCATCTTGTGAGTTTCAGGCCTTGGCTTCACTGATGTGCTACTTGTCCTCTTGCAAATTTGTCTTCACCCCAACTTTGTTTAGGAGATGCTGTCACGAACTTGGATCTTCAACATCAATCTCATTTATGAATTGAAGATTTTGTAAATTCTAGTACCACTTGAACTAACTTGGTTTTGATGCCTTTCTTTTTCATCTTTTATGGAAGTGACATGCAGATGCAACCAAGGCGAATAGTTCTGAGTAATAACGTTAACTGTATTTCTAGTCAACAATGAAACCTTGTCTTCACCACCAAACTAAACTGCCAAAAGCATAGGTTGGAACTATACAAAGACTTTGTCTTCATCTTTCATATATAATACATATGATGATTCATAAACAAGGAAGGACCATCATATATATATATACCCTTAACATATATGCATGTAATCATACCAAATAATACATAGGTTAAAATATATTTTTAGTCCCTATAGTTTACACATGATTTTAATTTGGTCTCTGATCTTTGTTTTTTTCTTTGTAAGCGAGTCCTCATATTTTCAAAATTTATCAAAACGGTCCATACCATCAGCTGGTGTTATATCTCCATGAATTTACATCCCATATGGCAAATGAATGATTAATATGTATATATATGTTTAATGTCATTAGTACATAGATCAAATTAAAAAACAGAAAACTATAAGGAATATATTTTAAAAAAAAACAAGATAAATCTATAGGGATCAAATAGTTTTCTCTTGTTTTTAATTTGTTCCCTATAATTTTCTCTGGCATGAACAAAAACAATGTCACCTAAGCATCTGTCTCATAAATCATATACAAATTCACGCACTGATGGCATGGCAAGGACCATTTTAATAACATTTGGAAATATGAGGATTCATTCACCATAGGGACTAAATTAGGTACACGTGTAAATTATAGGGACTAAAATTATATGTTAACTATAAAAACTTCAATAGGTTTGATTCATGTTTATTCAATCGCAGTGCAGCCCTATATGTAAAACAGAAGTTAACGTTATTGACTCAATTTATGTTTATGATTAGTCGTGTGTCGATGTTAACAAAAGGTCTAGAAGGTCATATTCTTACCCCATGTAGAATAGTGTCAGATGTGTTATATAGTCTTATTTAGTATACAAGTTCTTACCTCGCTTCTCATCCTTCCCTTCTTTTTTTGATTGGTGTAAGTAAACGGAATGAGAATGAACTTGAACTTATCATTCTGTTCTTCTGAACCTTATTTTAGTCGTCAAAGATTACCTAAGGATGAAGTTTAATTAATGGCATGGATTGTAAAAAACGTGAAGCCCAAATGCTTTTGCAGAAAGAAGAGGAGGCAAAAGCAACAAATAGTTAGGTGGCACCAGCAGCAACTGAAAATGGTGAAGGAGTTCACATTAGAGGAGTGGTTTCTAAAATCACCAAACGTGGAAAAGGATAGCAACTACAAGGGTGAACATTATTTTGGTTTTAAGCATCGCTTTGGCAGTGATTATCCCTCGGTAGCTAGAGAATGTACCTGTTTCTCTGACTCTGGGGAATACAGTTTATATTTGGTGCTGCATTTGAATAGCGGTGATTATACCTGTGTGTCTGGGGACAACATGAAGTTTCTCTTTGGAGAAACCTTTGAAAGATGAAAGGGTAGATGTAAAAGAAATGGGGTTTAAAAGTTCATTGACTAGAATTGAAATTAGTAAGGAGGGAAAAAAGGGTGACCTTTTAGACTGCCAAAAGCGTCAAATCATTTTCTATCCACCAGAGGTGGACTTTAAAGAGTGAGAATTAGTACACTAGTTTCTTTCTTCTGATTCAATGTGAATTGTGAATTAATTAGGAGAATATATGGTGTCTGTCTGTTGTTTAGCGTCCAAATTAAGATCTAGCTTCCATTTGATTGTAAAGTTCTAAACTGACCAGCTAATATGTATATTGGTGTTTTAGAGCGTTTCACTTTCACCCCTATCTGCTTAGGAGGTTTTGAGAAAAGAAAGGAGCAAAAGGTGCCTGGAATTGTGCCCTTTTGCTGGAGTGTGATGCATTTGGATAGATCTTTAACTGTGCCTCTTTGTGACACCTGATATAGCCTTTCTAGCTTCATTAATGAGGGCATTTTTTTAAGGGGTTAAAGGGACTGAAAAGTCATCAGCTGATGCTTTGTTTTGTATTTTCGTATTTTGTTCTTTCTTTTCGGCTGTTTTCTGTGCAAGAGGATTCCTGGTCCTCCAGTAACGTATTCTGCTTTTCTTTTACTGAAGTTTTCCTTTCTTTTTTTTTTTCCTACCAATTAAATATGTATCAGGTTCTGTTCTTGATCACAGCATATATATTAGCATATCTTTAGCAAAACTTGGTTGATATATACTTCAATATGATCCGGATGGTAACAATTAGCTACCTTAGATATGTATGAGGACAAAGAATACGTCAAAGCCTTTGAAAGAGAACCGTTTTTCAACATTTTAATTATTAAAGAACATAACTAACCATCATTCATCCACCTATTAGATCGGCTAAATGGTGTTTGATTGATAAGTACAAGAAAGAAAGGAAGAGGTGACTGATCAAATAGCATGTCTACTAATTTAGCATGTTAGGTCCAGAAGGCACACCGTTCCCTTCATACAACTTTCACAAACTGTGGACACTATGATGAGCTACGAAGAATGCAAAATGTGTGGGGTTTACTAGAGCTTTCTTAGTTCGTATCCAAGGGGACACAAGCCAGAAAGCACATTCTGTGTAGAAAGTAACTACGGTCAGGTGAACCTTTCTATAAAACAAGCCCTTTTCTTTGTCGTCCTCGTTATCTTCAAAGGGCCTTTTTCTGTGTCTCTTCTCAACCAGCAAAAGAAAGGGATGCAACTATGTGAAGGAACTGGAGTTGCTCAAGTAACTCTTTGCCATGGCTTGCGGCTCGGCGCTCCACTCTCAGAAACAGCTCGTCACTGAGCATCTCATCAATATGGGCCTCAACAAGGACCCCAGCCACACTCCTGCAGCTGTTGGCTAGAGCCCTGCCTACTTCAGTCGCATCATCTGGGTGGTTCACCACCAGTGGGCTTCCTCCTTTGAACAGCTCCAGCTTGTTTATGACAAATGAGCCATCAGCTTCCACCACCTCCCTGAAGT
The DNA here is from genome assembly GCA_019955255.1 of Castanospermum australe. Taxonomy (NCBI): domain Eukaryota; kingdom Viridiplantae; phylum Streptophyta; class Magnoliopsida; order Fabales; family Fabaceae; genus Castanospermum; species Castanospermum australe. The sequence goes on from NSJW01000051.1 coordinate 378,137, forward strand.
CTTGCACACTCGATGCATAAACTGGAACGTTAAAACTGTCTCGTTTTTCACTGCTGATTAATCCCTGTGGTCAAGCACTTGATTAATCTATATGCCATAGACATAATTAATCTGTATGCATGTATGTACAATTATTATCCTTTTAGTTAGTATGTGAGAACAAGTGCTTAAGTACTTGAATTGCTTTAAATGCTCAAGGCATCCTATTATGAAGGTCTGATCATACTCTCATTATATTCTGTACTCTCTTGATGACAGTATTGGATGTGTAACATGTTATGGTAGAGGATAATGGGTACGTAAATGCCTTTGGCTCAGTTCAAAGACACTTTTGGGTCCCATAGTCTACAATCATTAGATAAAAAAATGATCAGATGAATCCAAACATATCCTTCTTGTCTTGATGATGATTTTATGTGTTCTAAAACATCCAAAACCTAATTGTTGGCTAATACTGTGGACCACCTGCCACCCGGCAGTTAATTATTATTCCTGCCGGCATGATGATCTCTGCATGGATGGCTTGATCAATTTAACTGGGGTGGTGAATGACGGCTGTGATCAATTTGCTTGAATCATGGGCAGTGAAAATTAATTCATTATCAGTTACTGTGAGGCCTACAACTCTTGATCATCTCTGTTCTTTTGTTTTTGTTGTTATCTCCCTACTGTGTCTGAAATTCCTTTTTGGTCTGCCAATCACAGATGTATAAGCTGTGTGTGGTTGTGGTGCACACTGTTGACACACAAGCATGCATAAAAATGTTTTGTGAATATGATAATTACCTCCTGGACAAGATCATCCCAAGCATCCTGAAAGTGGGTCCCAAAGTGGAGGCCAGCCCCACCCTGGTCTGTGGGGTCCACTGCAGTTCTGCCCAGGCAAACCAGGAACATGGACCCCCCTCTCTTCATCTCCACTGCCCTTGAGCGCAGGAAGCCTGCCAAATCTGTCTGGAACTGTTTCTTGTAGGCGTTTGCTGTGCTCTCAGCAGCACCATGGATGAACACCCTGCCCTTGTTGTATGCACTTGACCTCTTGTCCAGAACAGATGCTGGCACCTGGGTCCCAACGCAAAGTATAAAATTTAGTGCAGTTACTACATAATATCAACATGTGTCTCTCTTGGTAATCAAAATCCAACCGGCCCCAGATATGCTATTAGTTGAAGAACATTATGTGCTTGTGATGCATGCATTGAAAATCACTGTCCAAATACGTCACTATGTCCCTGAAATAAGGTCTTTTTTATAGACCAAGAGAGTCAGAGACCATGAATTTTTTGCATTAACTTTTGACCGTTATTTAGGACTCTGCTAGCCTTCAAATTAACGCGTTACATGTACAATGCATGCAAGGGTTTTGTTATATTATCCTCGGGAAGTGGCAAATGTGTATATATATATATATATCTTTTATTTTGTTGTAGAAGTTACAGCATAGAGACTACAAGATTCTTTGAGTGTTTGACGGGTGGGGTGGGGTCTTGAGGGAGACCATAGGAAAGTCATAAAAGGACCAAAATGCTTAAAAAGGTGTTTTCATCAAATTAACGCGATCGTCATTCGCCAAAAAAGTTTCCAAGAAATGTATGGTACCTCAAAGTTGGAATTCTAATCAAATGCTTTATAAAGATCAGGGAAGATCAGGGGCAAAAGAGGAATAATATAAAAGAAAGAAAAGTCATAGAATGATTTGAAATCTATTTTGTGCTTTTCAAAAAAAAATAATCTATTTTGTGTAATTTAACCATTTCAGGTTGCATATAAAATTAAAGAAAGAGGAATGAAAGATTTTTAGAAATATCTATGAAAATATGTGAGTTGGTATACCAATATTTTTAATGAGTTATTAAATATTTAAAAATAATTAATTTTTATAATAAATATTTAAAGTCAATGATATTAAAATATAATTATTGATTAATAAATATTTGACAACTGTACAATGAAAAAAAAAAGATAAATACATTCATATAACCTTAGATTTTCTAAAAAAGAAAAAACAGACGGGTTTGGGATAATAACCAGTCAAAGTACATCAACTAAGAGAAGACCAAAAAATAAAAAAATAAAAAATAACAAACAAAACAAAACGCACAAAGAGCTATTAACTAGACTTAAGTAATTACCTGAGATAACCAATGCAAAGAAAAGGCCGAATGGAAAAGATTAATGGACCTCGCCGGAAAGAGCCTCTTATAGAAGGAGCCGGGAACGCCGGCGGCGAAGTAGGAGCGGTGGTTGGTAGCGGCGAGGCACTCCTCCATGCTGACGCCGTGGTTGGCGAGCGGAGGAAGGAGCTGGAAGAGGGTGTTGAAGTCGTTGCTGGGAAGGTCAGAGAAGAAAGCCGAGAACTCAGGTGGGTGGCGTCCCGAGGCCTCGTAGCGCTTGGTGATGTGGTTGATGATCACTTCCACCACGTTGATGGTGTTGCTGCCACTCGAGCACCCCAAGTCCACCACCACAAATGGGGTGTCTGGGGCTTCAAGCTCAACTCCGTCTAGGGCGTCTTTGAGAAGGTGAAGCATGGACCTGGCATGTATGGCCTGCACACACACATATATAGATATATATATATGATCATATGCACCATCAAACATGGCTTATTTTGGGGTATTTACTAAGTGGGTCTATGCATATATATACATATATCTGTATGTACATATCAGAAGCTTATTTTCAAGGTATATATGTGAAAGAAAAAGAGGTACTTTACTTTTCTTATTTATACCTAGCTATAGTTAGCTGAAAGCTGAGTTAGAGAGAGAGAAACAGACACACACACACAGAGTGAGAGAGAGAGAGAGAGAGAGAGAGAGGTGAAGGTATTTAGTAATCCTTGATGAATTTGTTGAGGAGTTAGAAAAGATAGAAAGAAGAGAGGTACCTGTGCTTTGGAATTGTTGGCATAGCTGGCCTCTCCTTTGCCTCCTTTCATGCTAAACAACCTCTCAAGCTCCATGTTGGACACTACAGCATTGTTTCCAATGGAAGCCATCTCTACCTCAGTGAAGTGAAATGAAAGAGAAGCTATATGGAACAAGAGGGTATCTGTGGTAATGGCAGTCGTGTCTCTGATGAGGACAAATGAGAGACCAGAGAGTTGGTATATATAGACAAACGGAGGTGAAGGCTGCTGCACATTTTCCTATTTCTTTATTATTAAACACTTCATCTAATTAAACATTTTATTTAATAGTTGGTATTTATAAATTAATAACTTTAAATTTTCATTAAAGTCACAAAAATTTGCTTACCACATTATAATATTTTATATAATAGTCAAAATATATAAATTAATAGTTTATTATTTTTTTTAAAATCCAATAAATTTTTGTACTATTATATGATAAGTGCATATTTAAAAAGAAACCATACATGCTTTGTAACTTTACTTTATAAATGTACACGCAAAAAGAAACAATAAAAATTGAGCTGTAGGCCTATTGTCCAACCAAAAATAAACGTGGGTCATTAATTTATGCATATCCACTTATTAAAGGAGTGTGTAAGGATAATTTGGTAGACTGTTCCTTTTCTTCTGTCATTTTAATTCAGAGAAAAAATCTTATTTTATTTGTCATTTTAGAAAATTAAAAAGTATTAATTATTTATTTCAAACTTAATGCTTGATATTAATGAAGTGAGAAAAAATTGGTTAAAAGAATAATACAGTTTGATTAATTTTATATCCTTTTAACTTATTTTTTTAATAATCTTCTTAATTACTATAAATAAAGTAAGTATTGAATGTTTTTTGTATTTTTAAAATATTAAATATTTTATTTTTTTATTTAATACTTTCTTTATTAAATATTAGAGAATTATTAGGAGAAAGTTTTAGGAGGATATAGTAAAACTTGGCCTTGTTTGGTATATAATATAAGATCTAATACTATAAGCTTATACTATATGACTATTTTTATAATATGTTTGGTGTGATATTTAATAGGATAAAATTATTTAGTCTATCTATTTTTATTCAATGATTATAAAATAAACTAATCAAGTCTCAGGTGATCTAATAAGACCTAATAGGATTATTTTACATCAAGTTAGATAAAAATACAATATTATAATATTAGATCAACCCTAATCCTCATTTTCCTGTTTTTCTCCTACAGTTGAATCTTATATTATTTTATACTATATTATCAGGTCTTATACTATCAGATCTTATTCTATACTATGTACCAAACAGGTTTGAGTATTTTAATAAGAATAATTCATATCCTCCTTGCTGATTATGGATCAGGGAATGCTACTGATTCATCGTAGGGCATGCTATATATAATAAAAGATCAAATCAAAGACATGCATTTAAATAAAGCCTGGAATTCAAGGAGAGGGACATATGAATCTGTCCATAGCCTTCTTGCTGATTATGACAGCCTCATAAATGTCTCTGAATTGCTCAAAATATTTGCACATTCCATCAGTGGGAATCTAGTCCTCCAACAAACAATTTGGTGAACATTTAATTTGTCGCCGAACTGTGATCGGTAATGTGGGTTGGCCATGGCATCAAAAGAAGAAATAGTATGTTCACCGAAAAATAATGCCTTTGCTGACTTATATCTCTTCAACAGAGACTATAACAAGGGGAGCAATTTGCAATGAAGAGGGAGCCGTACGGTCATTAACATTGAAAATGCAAAGCAAAAGAAAATGAAAGGTTTTGATCCATGAGATAGATACTGGTTAACAGCTATTAATAAAGACAAAGTTGGATACTTCAAAAGGCATCGACTAGTGAAACAGAAAGAGGAAAAGAAGAGCACACATACCCTCCAACCATGACTCTAAATTATGATTGCGGTTGTGATTATGCTGCGATCTTAAAAATTACAAATAATTATGGTTGATGCAGTTGCAATTGCAGTTGCGTTACGGTTATAAAAATTTCCGTAACTGTAATATTATAACCACAATTATGATTGCAAACCACATTTTAAAACACTGCATCCAACACTTGAGGTGTTCTAGTAATATCAAATGGATTGGAGAAGTCGGCATCATCAAAATTGCCCGAGCAGCTAGTTGCAAGGCTAGCTTCTATATGATTTTGCGTTTGCCAGCAAGGTGAATCATTGAAGAAATTCATAATTTCGAAAACCGTTACAGCAGAGATGGCACCATTTCTTCTCTAATCATTGATGTCAATGGTTACAGAAGAAATGGGAGAGTATGAAAGTGTAATCTGAGAAGACACGGAATATGGTGAGATTGTCAAATTGTTGATGTGGTTGCGTCAGGAGGTAAGAATAGTATAAAATTGCTAAGTCGGCTAAAATAGATGGATGTGTCAAATTAGAGATGTTGACATGGCAATACCTTATAGATTGAAAATGTTGAAATGTCCTCACCAAAACTTATGCTTCAAAATTAATATATTATAAACAGATTAGGCCTTGTTCAACAAACAATAAATGTGGGTTACCAATTTACACAAATAAACTTATTAATGGAGTGTTTAAGAACGATTTGGTTGGCAATACTCTCTTGTCTTTTTTTTTTTTATGTCATTTGAATTTAGAGGAAAAAATATTTTATATTTTACCTGTCATTTTAGAAAATAAAAAAGTATTATTTTTTAAAATTTAATCTTTGAAATTAATGAAGCGAGAGAATTAATGAAGTGAAAAATAATGTTGAGTATATTCATAAAAAAGCATTTTAATCAACTATAATTATTTTGTATTTTAAATTATGTAATTTAACAAGGAGAATGAGGAGAAGGCCGCTTCATCTATTAAATTATATTAGGTAGACATTTTTCTATCACTTCATCATTAAAATTTTTTATATATGTATAAATTAGTAGTATATATTATGAAATTTTTATTAAAGTTATATAAATTCTCTTACCATATTATAAATGCACATGCAAAACAAAATCATAGAAGTTTTGTGACTTTAATAAGAATTTTTAAATGTACACACAAAACGAAGCCATAAAAATTGGGCCTAGGCTTGTAATTTTAAAAAAAAATTAGGTCACCAATTTACACATTTTGACCTATTATTGGAGTGACTAAGGATGAGTTGGTAGGCAAGATTTTCTCTATTTCTATTTTTTTTCTGTCATTTTAATTTAGAGAAAAAAATTATTCTATTTTTTCTGTTATTTTAAAAGATAGAAAGTATTAATTTTTTTAAAAATTTAATCCTTAATATTAATAAAGTGAGAGAGAGTTGGTGAAGTGAATTGAGTAATAATAATTTGAATATTTTAATAAAAATACATTTTAATCAAGTAGAATTATTTTTTATTATAAAATATGTTATTTAATGAGGAGAAGGCTATTATATTACTTAAATAAGTTAATGACCTATGAAGTGTTAGTATAGTAGAAGTAAATTATATTTTCAGGCATGAGAACTGCGATTAAATTTTTAAGAGTTGCACTTTAAGGGAAGGACTGTACTATTATCACTATCCTTTTAGGGAGATTAGACTTATAAAGCGGTTTAAATATGTCAAATTATATAGAAATACTCCTAATTTATATAAAAAAAATTAAATAAGTTAATGAGGAGAGCACTGTTATATCTACTAAATTATTAGGTAGACATTTTTCTGTTACTTTACTATTAAAAATTTTATTTAATAGTTAATATCTACAAATTAGTAGTTTATATTTTTAAATTTTCATTAAAGCAACATAAATTCTCTTACCATGTTATAAGTGCATATTCAAAACGAAAACATAGAACCTTTTGACTTTAATAAGAATTTATAAATGGACATGTTATACAAAACCATAAAATGCTTTACTTTATAAGAATTTGATAAGAATAATGTGCATCATTGCAAAACAATTACTGCTTTTTATAAAAGCTCTACCCAAAAAAGTTATATGATAAGAGCACTTTTTTATAAAACTTTATCCAAATCAGCCCTTTGTCTATTAAATTATTAGGTAGACATTATCTTATTATTTTATCTTTATACATTTTGTTTAGTAGTTGATATGTTTAATTTGGTGGGCTATATTTTTAAATTTTCATTAAAGTTGCATAAATTCTTTTATCATATTATAAATACATATGCAAATGAAACCATACAATATTTGTGACTTTAAATAAAATTTATAAATGCACACGTAAAATGAAGTCATAGAAAAATTAAAAATTAGGCTTCGGCTTGTTGTTTAACCCAAAAAAAAAGAAGTTAGATCACCAATTTACATATATCAACTATTTAATGAAGTATTGGGGATGAATATATAAGCAAAACTTCTTTCATTCCTTTTTATTTATCATTTTAGAGAAAAATAATTTTATTATATATGTCATTTTATGAAATAAAAAAAGTTTTAATTATTTTAAAAAAAAAAAGACTCTAACAAAATTTGAACCGAAGACTTATAAGAATACGCAATCCTTCTATCTTATACATACACATACACACCCTTGAACGCTATACATTTGACAAAATATGAACCAAACGGGTTAGTGTATTGAATAAGCACCAGGCATAATAATTTGTGGGTCCAAACTAAATAATCTTGTTTATGTATAATACTTAATAAGCAGTGCATTGAATCCAAGATGTAGTCTATTTAACAAATTCAATATAGTAGAACTTATCATCATTAAGAGTAATTATTCCTTTACTCTAGTTTTCATCTTCATCAAATCTCAAAACGTTAAAAAAAAAGTGTCTTTTCAGAGGAAGACCATCAAACTATAGTAAAAAAAAAAAAACTATTCAAGCTAAATCATTTCTACGAACTAGGAACTCGTTAGTAATTTATTCTTTTGTTATTAATAACCTATTTGAAGAGATCATTTTTTTTTTCAATTTAAAAATTTTTTCCCACATAAATTGCAATTATCAACTTAAACTAATCTTGTATAGAATCAGCTCAAAAGCTTAGGGCTAGCAGGGCGTTGGGCTTGTAGTCACTTATTTGGTAATAAGTGAGTGTTCTTCCTTTCGTGATTTGCGTTTGAAGTACAAAGAAAAAAAGGTCCAAAGATTAGGAAGAGTTTCTCATAATTCAAAGATCAAACACTTTGCGTAATTATAAAATATATTCGATTAATTCTATGTAGAGCTGCAGTTTTTATTTTTCTGTACGTAACCAACTTTAATATAATAAATATTATATGTAAAATTAATTAACTAATTTCTCAAACTTGTTAATTGGAGAAACATCTTCAAAAGCCAAAATATATGAAGTGTACTTTTGTACTTATATAGCATTGATACTGCAAAATCATAAGGCAGTAAGTGCTACACAATTTTCATTATATGTATAGCCTTTTCGCCCTATATAAAAGAAGATTATAAGCTCAATATCAATGATGTAAATAATTAACGAGGTTACACATATAAAAATCAATGTTAGAGAGCTTTAATTAGATTAACGTACTGGAAATTATTGTGTAATGATACGTATTATTATAAGGGAACCAACCAGCCAAGTAATGGTCAAAAACAAAAATAAGGCTACCTAAGTTAGCTTTGCTTTGTCCAAAGTTTGCCATACAAATTTCAACTTAAAGTGATTACTTTATGACTTTAATTTTGAATTATTATGGAATTTTTTTTATATTATCACTTAATATTATGTTGGCAAATTATCAAAAGAATTATTTTTTTAAGTAATAATGCAAAAAAAAAATATTATGTTAACAGTAGATTAACATTAAATCTTTACTATTTAATGAACAACTTTTACATTTTTTCCTCAAAAAAAACTTTTTTTTAAGTATTTATAGTGGGAAGATTAATTACATATGTCGGCTTTTTAGGGTTTATTATAAAATAATAAGAGAGTCAAAGTGATCCATTAAAAGCCAAATGATGATTAATTATTCCTTGATTAATTAAATCATCACCCCAGAAACCGAGGTTCGGTTTGTTCCTAACTGCATTAGAACTAATAAATAGGCTCGTAGTCTTTTGTGTGTGAATAAATTGGTAATCAAGGAAGTTACAGTTAACTACAAGCCACCATATACGCATTGCTTTCCAATTTCCATTACAACCCTTATTCACTTTTTTTTGTTTAATTTTTTTTTCTTAGGTATGAAGTTTTTTTTAAAGATAAAAAACTTATAATTTTTTTTCATGCTCTAATCTTTATGGTATTGTTTAAAATTGTATTATGCAAACCTGCAATTTGCAGTCATACTTGTGATTGTAATATTTTTGTGTGCAAGCCAAAATCACATATCTCGTTATAAAATATTGAGCTTCACATCAACTTAGTTTTTCAAAAAATACAATAATTAGTTAATTAATGCAACAGCAAGTATAATTTTATACCTGAATTGTTCCCACACAAAATTAGAAAAAAAAGAAAAACTAAACCCTGAATTTAAGAATAAAGAAAAAGGATAGTTACAAAACTTTCAAGAAAAAGTTAATAGTATGAAATTATTGAAGGTTTACTGAAGTGTAAGAGTATTACTTTTCTGAAATCATTCTTCCCCTCAAGATCAGTCTCTAGAGTTTGCAAGTGATGAAAAGAAACACACTAATAAAGCTTCTAAGTTGCCTTTTAAGATCAATGAATTTCAATGTTTAAAGTACAACAGATTCTAAGCTTATTGACCAGGTTTAGAGAAAAGTAGCTTATCGATTTTTGATTAAATAAGAAAGCACATCTAGGTACTGCATGCAAGCAGTAGCATTAATTAGCTCATCAAACACACACCACACACCACAAACACAGCAACAGCATTCATATACAGTCCTATGTTTATATATATATGCTCAATAAAGCTAGTTTCCTTTAATTTTAATGTGGGACTGTGTTCTCCCTTTATGTAATCAAAATGCTCAAAAAACAGTTGAGAGACAAAAGCTATAGTTCAAGAGTTGTATCGGTCAAGAAGAACAAGAATATAAGCTCCTAAACTGTGCCATGTGTTTGCAAGTTAAAATTTAGGACAAATTCTTCAGCTTGATGACTAGATTTTGTAAAGAATAAGCTTACTTTTATTTCTTTTCTTAAAAACCTGTATGATTATATTATATTAATTAAATTAGAAGCACCATCGGATACTTTGCAGCTAATACCTCATACACACAACCACAAACACCATAAAGATTGCATAATATATGGAAAAATCATAATAATTAAGCGGCATTGTGATAATTCTAGTTTCAGGTGTATAAAAGGAAATCTTTTTTTAACAATTTCTCATAATCCAATCTTTCAAGTATATAAACGTGCTCTTATAACTACATATTATATATGCTCATTTTCATTAATACCAATATATCAACTTCTTTAAGTATGTCTATGTATTATATATTACCCATTTAAATAGTTCAAAGGTTATTTTCAATTTCATACTTTATTGTATATATATAACTTGTTTCAAAAGCTTAAGAAATACATCATAACAAAAACAAATTATTTACTATAGAAGCTCATGCTTGTACATGTACCATGTTCAATAAAAATTGATCATTCTATGTGTTTATACGCGTGTGCATAAAGGCAGCATATATATAGATATCGATCCTTGGATTCTAGATATAGGGGTCATAGTGTAGATTTGTAGATATATAGATAGGAGCTAGAGATCTCCTTATAGAATGCCTCTCCCTTGAGCTTTTTATCTCTATTTTTCTCCCCTTTTTCATTGGGTTCTTCTCTTAAGAAGGAAAAAAAAATGCATGCATTTACCCGTCGATCGTTTTTCAAAATTACTTTTGAAAAGTAAGCTTTGGTTGATTGCTTTTCAATATTCAAGTACACATCCACTAATAATGAAGGAAAAGCAAAAATTTTCTATTGGTCAACGTACAGGACTAGGCTTTAAAGACTCACACATCTTATCCGTGTTTGGGTGGTGCATTTATAAGTTTTTGGAACTTTAAACAAGCATTTGTTTTTTTTTAAATATAAATTACTTTATTTAAATTTATTTTTGTCCATAGTTATATAAAATAAAATTTATTTAAAATTAAATTTATAAATTCTAATATAAATAAATACTTGGTGAAATTCTCCATACAAAGAGACACATACACATTTAAATTTAGACAAATATCCTATTTTAGTCCCTCATTAATATATATTTTTGTTCTTAATTTAGTCTTTCATATTAATTTCTGTAATTTAATCACTTAGTCATCAAAATTTACTTCAATTGAATCATTCTATGATCAAACTTTGCCTCAAAATTGTTTTATAAGGAACAAAATCGATATCAATTTTGATTTGTGAAGAATTAAATTGAGAATATATAAACATATTAGTAGGGGATGAAAATAGAATTTCTCTTAAATTTAACTACATCTAAATTTGACGTGATACATACAAAATTGTAAATAACACTGCATAAGTGACTGAATTCAAATTAAATAAAATTATCTCACAATTGAACTTACTTTTCCTGTTAAAGTCAAATGCAGCTCCATGTGTAGTTTGACATAATTCATCCAAACTAAACATGAGTTCAATGGTCCAAATTTGAACACCAAAACTAAATGATGTGATTTTGACCATATCCATATAGAGTCGCACGAGCCCCCAAAAGTGTGTGAAGAAAGGACACCACCATACCATATTCACAGAGAGTATGGCTCTAAGTTCTAACCCCCCATGGTAACTCTGAAATTTCCCACTACAACATGAAAACTTGGAAATCTTTTTCCTCCAATTTTCAGTCCAGCTGATGGCCCCTCGACCTTTTTGAGCTCGTTCAAAGTCGAAACCCCTTTTGTAGCCGGTGGTTCGCACATGAAACTAGGCCAAACCATTTTCATCTTTTTCTTGGCCGCAATCAAACCACAGTTACAATTTAGAACCTTATGCCTTATAATTACAAAATGCTTATACATGTTCTTTTCAATTGCAGATAGCTACTGTGTTATGTTGTTCCCTTATGTAAACATTATTAAAATAAAATGTTCTTTATATATATATATATATATATATATATATATGTATATATTAATAATTCACAATATTATAATAAATTCCATAAAATAGCATTCAAAGTATAGAAATGTTTGGCAAATCTTCAAGGCTTAGAGTTTTAATCCTGTAAGACAAGAATAAACCACAAAAATATAAACAACATACTAATTAGATATTTGAACATGGTACTAGGTTGATGCACAAGTATATATCTCACTCTTTTTATGACAATCCATGTTACCAAGAGAATTGTAAAGATGTCTAGGTACAATAGTTTACTATGTGTTACCTTCATGATACAATAGCCTAATAACCATGTTGTTTATCTTCCAACTTCTACAAAGAGAAGAAGAAAGGATTCCTATCACCTGCACATTTTCTCTACCAAAAATTACTACACACCATATATTAGTATACATATATTTACACATACTATTTCAAGGGGTCCATGTTGCCTTTTATATAGCTTTAATCAGATATCCAATGGCCTTCTCTTTGTTTAGTCGTTTTACATATTTTATTACTAACCAACACATGCAATGCTTTTACAAATTTTTAATCATTATTGGCCATTGATTGGCCTATTATAACTATATCAGTTTTGGCGTTTGCAGGACTTTAAAACTTTTTATGTGTTATAGCCGTTTGGCTATTAAACGATATTGGCAATCATTTTATTTTTTATTTATTTATTATTATTATTATTATTATTATTTATTATTATTATTATTATTATTATTATTATTATAAAAATATTTCATGTTATAATATTCTATATATCCACATCTAGTCATGCAAATTTAAAAGCAATATTGGGTGGCAGGTAGCACCTTCAATTGTTTTCCCATGATGTAAGAGTGGATGTGCATAGTTTGAATCAACATCTGTGGCCGTTTGATTAGTGGGTCAGGAATCATCACAACTCATTTTGATGGAACCAGAAAAATTTTAATAATTATGCTTGTAGTGTGGGCTACCGTAAGTTACTAAATAAGGGCATTCAGGCAAAGAGAAAGTGGGAGACTTTTAGCCACTGAGAGAAGAGAGATCACAAATGGTGGGATGGTCAAAAAGATGGTAGTTATTTTCCTTTCCATATATATATATGCTTGTGCAATGGGTTCTCTTTCTTTCTCTTTTTTTTTTTTAATGGCCCCCCCTTGGTTCAGATTTGCACTATGGAGACCGGGAGGAGGGGCCTTATAAATTAGAATAAAAGTTTGTGATGGGAATGGTTGCTATGTGGCTTGATGCTTGGTGCTTTCTTACTAGGATCTCTTATAATGTTGTATCATTTTAAAGAGGAATATTTGGCTTTACAAAGCAAGATTTAAAATAAATAGACTATATTATTGGTCGCAACATCTCAGTCATACTAATATCATTTTGTAATTATAGTTCGTATTAGTCTGCAATGATTGCATTGTGATCGCAATGACAATTCAACTACTATCATAACCGTAATTTAAATTATGCTTAGTTGCTGTCTTCTATTCAATAACTGTTCGTATGAAGGTGCATATCAATTAGACCAAGAAACAAGTTTGGAGGTCTATAGTAGTGGATAAAGCACAAATACATATTTCTTCACTTATAAATATATATTACTTGTAAATCAAGCGGAAGAGTGAATTTTGAGTATTATATAGGATTAGAATATTCTTGAATTTTTCTTGATTACTGAATGTCTAGGCCTTCCCTCACTCATAAACTTGAACAAAGGCCAAACTATACATTATATCTAGTCTATATTCTCTCCTAGTTTCTATTTGCCGATTAATTACATGTTCGTTAGAACCAAAAAAATGTGTTCGGTTTAAAAACGTTAACACAATGTTTTGATATAAAATTATGAACAAATTTTTGGTCTACTCCCATTATATATATGAAAGATAAATTAGCTAGAGATCACGTTACATAGAAATGCATGCCTAGGGAACTTTAGAGGCCAAAAAGCCAGCATCAATGCTTGTGTTACTCGATCTTGTGAACTGGTAACGATAAGATCTTATGATTTTGTTGTCTTTTTACCTTTTCTTTTGGGGACATACTATACTACTAGACTGACCCAGTAGCTAGTGATGGATAAGGTCAGACATTTTATGAAACAGTGGGAAACAAAACGTAGTAAGGATCTTGTCATAGTCGTAGGCTGTGGCTTTTCCTGTGTGTTTTCTTTGTCTAGCCATCTATTTAGCTAGGCCTTATCTTTTACATGTAACCCCCTAAAATTTAAGCAAACCCTATCTGCGTATGCAAATCTGAAAGGAACAACTAGCCTAAAATATTGATGTGGAACTCTTCAGAGGAACAGCATTCCCCAAATTATTCAAGCATAGCAGTTATTGGTACTGAACTTTTCAAGCAGAATAAATCATAGGGTGGGTATTTGTCACGACAAAAAACTGTAAAAATATGAATATTTGTTCACACAAGGACAATTATTAGGTAGTAGGCTTTGCCTGTTATTATTATTATTATTATTATATCTGCATCTGCATATATCTAGATTTGTGCCATTGATTATTTCTATGGCAAATAAGACTTTTTGCTATGGTGATTGGCTAACATCGTAGAAATTATTCTCCAAGTCCCCCGCTACGCAGTTTTTCAGACAAAATGAGTGTAAAGAATAAGCTCAGGTGAAAATGAGGTAAGCATCCACATGCCTATATATCTAGATGTATAAAATTGCTAGGCTCACTCACATGTTGACAGTGTATGAGTTAATAATCTGATGAAGTCAGTAATATTTTGGTTGGATCTATTTGAAGAAATCATCTATAAAAGACACCTGAAGATCTGCATCTCCATGATAGGCTCTAGCATGGTGTCTTAAATTCAATGATATTGGGAAGAGATGTGCATGAATTTTAGGGGGTGAACTTTTTCTCCTAATTAAGAGGAGATTTGCATGAGATTTTGAGGGTAAAGTTGGGGAGAGGAGAAGTGCATGAAATATACGGTCAATCTCTTTTAACTGTATTTTTACACATAATTAGATAACATTAAAAAAAATTTACATTGATAATGAATCAAAATTAAATTCTTAAGATCCCACAAACATAAAATATTATAAAGGAGAAAAAAATGAAAATCTAAATAGGTCACATACATCGTGTTTAAATTCCAATAGTCACGTGCATAGACGTAATGGATTTTAAAAATGTTTCTTTTCACATGTGTAAAATCATTAAAGATTACAAAGAGGTCTCATCTGTTGGAATACGCACCACATCTCTCCTTGACGGAAGCCTAGTAGTATTAAGTGAAGTTATCTAAATAGTATATAAACCACACCCCAATAAATGAGACAGGCAAAATGAGACTTTAACATTATCAATTGGATTTGCGTTGATTAATATCAGTGTTAGTTTTACAAAAATAATCGACTTGAATGTAAAGTCTAATAATTTTTTATATATAAAAATTAATTTTTGCGATTATATGTTTAGGTCGATTTGAAATAATACAAATCAGCCAAATCATGAAAAATAGATAGTGGGAATAGTTTAAGTAATTAATTAAGAATTGAGATCGTAAGTTTAAACTACCATAGTATAAAATCATGCAACTTATGTTAAATCAAATATAAACAACAGAACAATGATAACAGTTGGCAGACGTGCATGTGTTTGATTTAATTTTTGGAAACCACAAAATTATGTTTTAGGCAAAAGTTTGTTAGGAGTTTCAAAAGTTAAATCAAACACACGTACTAAATGAATCGACTTGAGTTTTATTAGAAGTCATTTACACTAAACTAAAACCACAAATATTCATATGTGGATGTTGAATATTGTAACCCATAGTTAAAAAGACGAAACTAGAGGATGACAATAAAAGTTAAATAAAGATAAGTTCACTTCTACAACAAACTATAAACTCATAATGTGAGGATATAATGTAATATCTTTATCTTTGACTTTCTATAGACTGGACAGTTGTGATTATCTTGGTCTAACTTTCTCAGTCTTTTTTTAGTTATAATTAATACTATTTCCCATATTTTAAGAGTAAATTTAAAAATTCTGTTGACCCATTCAACAAGAGAGCCTTCCAAAAAATCGTTTGAGTAATTTTTCAACTCATAATCGGCTAACTATTCGAATCCCCGTCCATTAATAGATACACACATTTATATTATGATCTAACTTTTCAAATCTCCGTCTATTAATAAATACTTAAGTCTATCACACTAAAATTTGTAAATATAATTCACAATATACTAACTAAAAATATAAAAATGCTAGCACTCGTGCAACGTAGACTAAACGGCTAGAATATAATTATCTAAGGAGCATTGGTTGCCATTGAAGAAGCAAACTGTTTTGTTTAATTTACTCTTATCTTAAAGAACGAGAAATAATACAATTAAAAAGAAGAAAAGTACGTAATAATTATTTTTATTTGGCTGAGATAATTATAAACGTTTAACGATGATCATATTATAATGTATCTGTAAAAGTAGCTAAAAAGAAATATATAGAACATAAAATCTAATCATTGAACCATGCCATCCAGTTTTTCGAGCTTTTATTGTCATCAATTGATCATCATTTTCATTATTGTTTTATCATGGGCATTGTTCATCCTAATAATAAAGTATAGAAAAGAAAGAAGCTTGAGCGAATCACACTTAAAATGAATAATTTAAGAATACTAATCTTTCGCAGGGACAACATTAAAAACTTTACGGCACATTCAGTTTTGCATCTTCGGAGAAGATAATATATATTCATTTTGATAAATAGACATTTGATGCTTAAACCAATCATCATGCATGACCAATTATGAAGCTCTGCCAGCAGAAAGTTTGACTTCGACGTTCAAAATGTCTTGCCAACCTTATTTTAATATTGGCTCGAATGTTTGGCAAATAAAAATTCCTTGGCCTAGCTTGAAAATTTATCACTGGTCACTGAATTGGAGTTCACTGGGATTCCCAATTCCCAAGGCTATGCTTTTCAGAAATGGATTTTGTACAAATGAAATATCATACAATTCCAGCAACCTAAGCCCTAGCAGACTACATTCATCATCGAATTTGGAAGGTAATAATGTGATTGGTGGGCCTAAAGCGCCTACGGACCTAAACAGAATTATACAGAATGAATAGCTATCAGCAACAGACAACTACTGCAGCAAAAACTAAACTGAACTGAACTAAGCAGTCACAGCTTCAGTTACATATTTTGCATCAAATGGATTTCGCGCTGGTACGTTTGAAGAGACGAATTCGAATAGGGAGGCAATGCCGTTGAGATGTGTGCTTTAAATGGAGTGAGTCCCAATTGAATCTAAATGTACACTCAGATTAGAACAGACCCTAATGCAAGAAAAATCCGATTGAGAACCCCATGACCTGCATCGACGCAAAAACTCGGTAAAGATTTGGAGGGAAACTGGGAAAGAAAGAGTTAAGAGTACTGGAATAAGTAATAATAATTCAGACCAAACATATCCAGTATGAAGTCTGAAGAATAAAAATCCAAATTATCCCCTTCACTCGTTAATTAACAAATAAAACTTAAGCTAGAGTTTTAATATATGGCCACGATATCAAAGAAGCAGATATATTCTTGGCAAAACAAAACACACACACATGAAATAAACTGGTTTTCTTCATTTTTTTCCAAGAAAAGTCCAACTAGCTGTCAGAAGAAAATATTCTGAGACAGAATATCTCACCCTTCCCGTGTTCCCCAGCCTGCATTTGGTTGTCTCTCCCAGCTCCAAGTGAAATGCTCAAAATTCAAGCTTCTTTAATTACTCTTTTCTTTTGTTTTCTTTTTGTTTCTTTGGGATACTTTTCTCGCATAACATCCCTTAAATAATATCTTTAATATTATTTTGAAGGCTCAAGTAATACATCAACCTTTTTAGCATGAAAAGGCAACTGGATATTCTAAAACTGCAAAAATCTTAGTTTATCTTCTGCTTTCCAACATGCACAGTACACATGCAAATAACACGCTATTCATGCCTCAAATTATCTAGTTTATTATTGTATCAGATTTTATCATTAATCAGGGAAAGGTGGAAATAAAAGAAAATATATAAAGGAAAAGTATATTCACAACACACTGTCCATTAAATGTAATTACTTGTAAGTTGTAATAAATGTATCAATGCTGAAGGATTTCATGTATAATGGAAACAAGAGGATGTCAAACTATCAAGTAGACTCCACTATTTAAGTAGAATGTAAATTGCTTGAGAAGTTAATAAAAAGAGAAACCTTATTAAATCTAATATAAGAACACACTGAGAAAAGGTCAAAAGGAGAGATAAGTAAATATATAATATCAAGGTGATTTACTATCACATCACTCAAATTATCATAAGTATGCTTAGCTAACTCACTAGAGGGTAAAAATGAGGGGCAAATATGAATATTGTTAATTAGCAAGTTAGCAACATTATGCTTTGAGAACCGTTTTTCCCCCCTGCAAGAAAGAATTTCACTTTCTCCAATCTACTGGCAAACCTTGATTTATCCTGGTTCATCCTTCCAACCCGTCTTCTCTACCACACACTATTGTCATAGTAGCTAGAAACAATTAAGAAATTCAACCTAAATTCATGAATATAATAAACCCCGACCCCCAATGTTCCCGTAATTATGGCACGCAAGTGCTTTAACTCAGATTTTGTATATCAGTCAACAATTTGGACAGATACCAGTACTCACCATAAAATTGCAATGGGTAGGGGATCACGATACATATAAGACAGAATCAACTGGTAACAGGTTGAAACAACTTTTTAATTTCATCATAAAACCACCTGCAAAAAATTTGAATTATTAAAACCCCCCAATAAAAAGAAACAAAAGAAGAAGAAGATTTCAAACACCACAAGTCCAGCATCTAAAGCATAGAACAAGATGCAATAAATATGAATTTATTTTCCAATTTTTCTAACCCTCTAATTACTGAATTGAATCTTAATTCATCTTATTACTAAAGGAGCACAAATTAAATGACTAAAAATCAATACTTCAAAACTTAGTAAGAAAACAAAAGAAAAGAAAAATGAAAACAGAATAGCGCAGTGTCATTTGTATTCCCAGCTAATGAAATTTACATGAAAATAGAATAAACAATTGGAGTGCAAATGTCATGTTGTAGAAATATTTGAAATGAGCCCAAGAGCCTTAACTCAAGTGGCACCAAGTTCCTCAGGGGATTACTCAATCCTAGATCAAATCCCACTAAGGTTGCTTTGCCTCTACTTTAACCTACCCTCCCCAGCTCCCCTCCCCACACTAGGTCTTAGATTTCCTTCGTCACAAAAAAAATGATAAGAAATTAAAATAGTAAAAATGATATTTTCCTTCTGCTCATCAATATCGAGTAAGAAGGACGAAAATGTGTCTCAATTTCCACTTTTTACCATCTATAGCAAGCCTAAATTACAATGAAAAACCATTTATCCCTCTGTTTATAATCAACTCATGTTTTCCATCTCCCTGTTTTCTACTTTTTCTACCAAGCACACCCTACAAGTTGTAAGGCTTTTCTTTCTTTTTCCTCCTTTTCTTTCAAATAGAGGTTCCCTAGGCACACCAAGGATCTACCCAGTTCTGCACATAAAGTTTTCCTTACAACCAGAAGCTAGAAACTTGCCCTCATATCATTAGCTAGATAAACTTCATCTTGATAAGCCCTCTCTTCCCCTTCAACCTTATGTAAATACATCATGCACCAAAATAGCTGTTGCACCATCTGACTACAGCCTCTTCCCATCCTCCAAATCAACAAAGAAAATAAGAGATTTATAATTCCCAGAAAAGCAACCCAAAACCCAAATGTCTAAGAAAGTGGGATGAGCAAATAACTAATTCCTCACTTCTTTTACATAGAACAATAACAACTTAAACAAACTTTGACCGCAAATTTTTGGGCAGCCCCATGAAATCTTTGTCTAAATTAACAGGGATATGATGGGAGAAAACAAATGATGGGATAACTCTCAAAGAAGTTAACATCAACTGAGGTAATGTAACAGTTTGTGTCCAGAAAAAAAAAAAAGTAATCTTTCTGGATGTGAGTGTCGCCCAAGAAGATACATTTGAGAGACATGGCATGAAGTTTGTCCAGTCCAGGTATTAGATCATGAACAACATGTAACTAAACACAAGAAGAGGAATTGGGTGTTGTAAAAGCGAAGAAGGCATGTGATTAATCAAGTAACATGTAGTTAAATCCCTTGAGGTTGGAATGTGTAAATGAATAGCAATGTACAACACAATGTTATTTATGATATAGAAAAGGGCTATATACAATCTGTAGTACAAGAGTACCATTGTAGCAGGGTTGTGTAGTACAAGACTACAACTATATACAATAAGTACTATGGTATCAAAAAAAAAAAAAAAAGTACTGACAAATACTATTAATTAGGCAGCTATTATCTGAATAATAATCATATTTCTACTTTAATGGCTGAATCACAATACATATATGAGAAAGTGTATAAATTGAATAAAATAAGCAGTGAAAAACCTCTAGAATGATAGATGAATAAAGAAACAAACCTGCAAAGGAAAATTGGCTGTAGTCTATCACTTGTCTCAAGTCCTAACTGACTTTGTCTATCATTTTCTTGTTTAAATTTATCATATGGGAGTACTTCACACAAGCCTCGAATAGAGCCAACCATTTCAGTTCTATCACTATTAGATTCATAAACCTTTAACAAAGAAAGAAAAATATCTATAAGTATAAATCCATACGCAATACATGGTTCTAAATGATTAGTATGCCCAATATGAGGGAGAGTTATCATTTGATTGAAACACCATCAAACAGAAATTGATTGCGTGGAGTCTAAAAGTTTAAAGCATTAAAGTCCAAGTGCATGCATAACCAAAACCAAGATGCTTTATGCAAACAACTGATAGTTAACATACCAATGACAAATTTTGACACACACCTAAATGAACTGATATCAATCTAAGAAGAAAGACTATATATAAGGATGTACAAAAATAACAAATTACCTCATTGACTTCATATATATATGGATGGCCAATATTCCCTTGCAAATCAGCAGGAAAGTAACACTTTGTCACCTTAACCCACTTTAACCCAGTTTTGTAATCTTCCCACATAGACTGCAATAAAATGGGAAAAATTTTCTTTGTTAAAGCTCAATTTATATAATAATACTATTTCACACAAGGGTGCAAACCAACAGCTGCTAGACTACAGGAAAGAAGCTTGACGGTTTTCTTGCCTGAAGTTTAGAAGGTACTAATTTGCCATGGCTGGAGGCGAAAAGAGCGTGATCATGCAGCCTATATGTTACTCCATCAATACAGCAAGCTTGGTAAAACTTTTTTTCATCCACAAGTTTTATAACATCACCAATCCATTCTACGGTATGCAAGCTATCTGAAGATAATGCAGAGTACTCTCTACCTTCAGTATTACATCCAGAACTTCCACCAGAATTTGCAAGTGCAACATCTTGGTCATCAGTATCACCCTTGGTATCAAATGTCAAATTTTCTCCTCCATGAGATTCCTTTTGGTTATTATCCATTAAATTACTGTCAACGTGTTTATAAGATACTTCAGCATTGTCTTGTGATAATGTTTGCTCAATTTGTAAATTTTGGGATGATTGCACATTGTCACATTTAACTGACACTAATAATTTGGGAAGAGACTTGGATTCTAAAGTATCTTTATGGGTCGAAGCCTCAGAATTTATTTGTTGAGTAGAACTTTCACCTGGCAAACCAACAGAAGGACTAGAAGATGCACTGAGGGGATTCATCAAGAAGTTTGCATCAGGCTTCTCATCCATATGTTTAATGCTGGATGAAGTGCCGGTCCCTTGTATTTCTGTTGTATATGGGGTCTTTGAGTTAGATAGTGGCTCAAAAGTATTGTTGTCAGTGGCAACAATTGAAACAGAGCTTCCATTTGTTGTTAACTTCTGTGGGCTGACCTTTGGATCTAACCCCCCTGCTTTCTTCTCTGAAGTTTGTTGAATTACATCTGCATTAGAGGGCACTTGTGGTGGTGTGTTTGAGGATCTCATGACACGACCATATTTTGGAGGCAAAGGCTTTCCACCACTTAAAGTCAAGCACCTCATGCAGTGCCAATCAACTTTATTATGAATTCCTCTTAAGACTAATGGCTGCAGGCACTTCAAGTGAAATCCTTTTTCACAAGCATCACAAAGAAGTACAGTATCAACCTCTTTAACAGTAAGCTCACACATCTGGCAAGTCAAACCCTTATTCATATAATCCCTTGATGGAGGAGTCCATGTGGGATGCTCAGGAAGCTTTGGTTGTAACAGTTTCTGGACAATCTTTGCAATTTCAGTGTGATTCTTAGTAAGCAGAGGAGCCTGAACAATGTTCATGCCCTGCAATGGCTGGTGCATACTAGACAAATTTCCAGGCACTGTTTGAGTAATAAATGGTCTGAAGTTCTGATCCTTTGCTATTTGTGAGCCTGCCCTTGACACAGTTACATCACCTGTTCCCTCAACCTTGACAAAGGTATGATCAGGCAACTTTGTTTCTGGTGCACTTCTAGCTAATGAGGCAGACTGAGTCTGTATTGACCATGTTTGAGCATTCACCAAAGGTTGGCTTGCTGAAGAATTTGCTACAGTTTAAAAGTTTTCAACATTCAGCAGCCAATTCTATGGTTGAAATGTCATAAGATAAACCCATATACATTTTATAATAAACATACAATAGACTAATGGCTCTTGCAAACTATGAAAACAAACACAAACAGAAAATGCCAATGGCTAGATAAAACCTTAAACATAGCTTTCCATATCATTCATCCACAAATAATAAAAATTGGAGGAAAAATTAGGTCAAATGAGGGAAGAGGGGCAATCATTCAATTCCAGACCCTTGAAAAAGCCTTATCTTCAAAATTCTGAATAGGTGTTTTAGACTTTTGGTATAAAAGCTGAATTCCCAAGAAAAATCAATTACAAAAACCAGGAATAAAATTTTCTTGTAGATTATACCCATCTTATTTCTTCAAGAAAGATATACACAAATGCAGTCAACCTTCAGGCTTCAGCATGCATCATTCCATGAACTAAAAATTGAATAAAACTTTTATGTATATAAGCAAAAAATTCCAGTGCTTTACATCATTTTTGAAAATTCAAGCAACAATTTTCTGACTATAATTTCTTCATAATTAAAAAGAAAATCCAAGCCTACGCATTCAATCCATCAGACAGTAATAACATATTGCATTATTAGACATTCATCAATTGGAAATGCCACTCCAACACTCGTTGGAACTGGTGGGGAGCTTTGAGGGACGTTACCTTGTACTTGCAGCACATAAGAAGACCCATTTGATGCCCCATCAACTTTGAACTGTGGGTGCTCAATTTTAGGCAATGCTAAGGAAGATGAATTTCTCCCCAAGTGACTGCTAGGCATTACACCAGAAACCACAGGTGGTCTTACTTCATTGCTGGTTGATTGATATTGCAAAGCTGCAGAAGATCCTGCAGAAACATGGACCACAGGCATGGACGCTACAGTACCTGCAGAAGAGACTGCTGAGTGGCTTGATTTATCAGATGCAAACATTCGAGCAGTATGTGATGCCACACGGCTGTCAATTGTTCCACCAATGCCTGTTTGCAATGGCTGAGACGTATATGTTCCAGAATGTGCATAATACTTCTTTGTTTCTTCCATCTAGGAACCAAAAGATAGTACAAGAAAGAGAGACAAAACAAAGAGAAAATAGTCATCACAAAAATTGCAAGAGCTTCATTTTTACCATCACATGCATACTAAAAAATATAAATCTTTTTACTTGTGCAAGGAAATAAAATAAATTAATCTTTTCATATAAATAAACAGTGTTCATCATTCCAATAAACTCCAAGAAGGAATTGCAATTGTGAGAACAAACACTAAGAAGCGAAGGCATGGTTAAATGAATATGACCAAGTACCCACCCAGGAAGGTAGTCTTAGTTTAAGATCAAACTGTGTGCCAAGATTGAACAACAACCAAAATGTATATAACATTGTTGATGCATCAATTATAACAAGGTTTCAAGTGAACATTTTAATTTTCAACGCATTATAAGATTCAACCATAACCTTTGCTTCAGTTCCCTGGCATAAGATGAGCTGCTTTTATTTGTATTTTTCATTTTTTAATATTCGAATTGAAACTGGAGCCAAGAAACGATTAGCAAACACGTCAAACTGCATTCAACCAGACTAATGTTTTTTTCAAGACCTTACCTTCCACTTGGCGTGGGAAATCCTCTCGGCAATCGACATCTTTGGAGTTCGAAACCCTAAACTTTGGTCCTTCATCTTCCCATTCAACCCGAGATCCTCAATCACAGTCCCTATATCTTCCATTGCCACAATATCCTTGGGAGCCAGCCCTTGACACAACTCCGCCAACATCATCCGAGCCTCCCTCACCAGCACAATCTCCACATCAGTCGGCTTCCTACACCCTCGCATCGTCGCCATTGTTGACAAAGCCAACACAATCTCCGCCACTCTCTTCACTCCCCCGCCGGAAGCGGCTTCGACCTTGTGCCACTTGCTGGACCGGCCACCCAACTCCTCACCTCCGCCATTCTCAGCCGGCCGTTTCACCGGCAAGCCCTCCGATTGGGGATCCGCAGCCAGTACCTCGAGCCGAGGGGCCGGTGGCGCATCCGCCATGGGCGAGACTTCCAGGAGGCGAGGGGCGTGAACGGCGGCGTCCTGGGCGGTGAAGAGGAAGGGTGAAACCCTAGAGAGAGAGAGAAGGGGATGAGGAGGAGGAGAGAGAAAGGGAGTGAAGAAGAAGGAGAAAAAGATTTGAAATGAAAATCGGCTGGAAGTGTTAAGTTTATATAGTTTGTGGTTTGGCGGGTAATTGGAAGAGACGGAGCTTTGAAATTGGAAGAATAGAAAGAGAGAGTGCGGTTGAGCAGTGCGATACCATCACCGAGAGAAACACAGAACAACAAGATTTGTGGCAAAAATAAAAAACTGTCTTTTTATAACTCGCTTAGTCTGTGCCTAACTCGGGCGACTCGTAACGTAACTCGGCGAGTTTATAAAGTATCCACAAATTTAATGTGGCTTTTTGACTTCAATTTTTTAAAGTATGATATTTTAAATTTTTTTAAATTTTATATCAACATTTAATTTATTTTAAAATTAATTTAAAACTTTCAAAATGAGAACAAAGTTTATGAATTAATTTATTTAATTTTGTGTGTAAGATAGTGGAGACTTTTATAATCTGTATAGATTATATTTTATTCACTTAAAGAGTTTAAATCAGGTAGGAACATCTTTTTTTAAAATAAAAAAATTTACACAATGGAAACATTTATAAGAGATTTGCCTAATATTTAAAGGAAAAAAAAGTTTGTTACGGTTTTCGTAAGTTTCAAGAGAAAAAAATGTAATTTTTAAAACAGAGGTAATATATATGAAAGATTAAAATATGTTCAAGTATTTTGTTCTTGTTAATCAAATTCAAATGTCACTACATCAACTGTTGTCTATAGTACACATATATGTGAAATAGTTAGTTTTGATGTAAAGATTCAAATACATTTTACTTGTTATTATTTATTATTTTTTACGAGATGTAATTTTAATCAAATATTGAGATTGTTTCTCCATATAAAGTGCTTATCAACAGAATTTAAATTTTTAATATTACAAGTAAAATTCTTTTTATCCAAGCTTTAACTTACTTACTTCAAAGTTACACCTTTGTAATTTTACTAATTAGCATTTCTATGCAATTAGTTAACATTTCTATATGATGCATGAGTTTATGTAAATTTTAGATTATTTAGAGTATTATTTAAAACAATTTTTGAAAACTTAAGAGAGTAAAATTTAATAATAATAATTTCATTTAAATTAATTTAATATTTAATATACTTTATTTAATAAAATATATTAGTGACAAATCAATTTTAAGACGTCATGTGTGGACATATGATGTCTTTTCAAGTTCATGGAAAATTTGTATTTCAAGGCATAAACCTTGATGATTTTTGTGAATTGTTAATATATCTCTGATTAATTTACAAGTTGATAAAAAAAATTTAAATGTAATAACCAGAAACTTTACTATTAATAAAACTCTTAAATTAATAATATATTATTGTTATAAAATAATAATCATACAATAAATGTTGTTGTGCTATTAAAAATTCATAAATTGCATAGTATAATAAAGTATGATGCAAATATCATTATTTATTAGTTATATATACAAAATTTTAAAAAAAAAGTGTTATGTAAATTCAAAGTTGAGTGTTTAAATTAAAACTCTTATCTGCAACCAAATAAATAGGGATCGTAAATGTCTAAACATTTTAATTTAGACATCTTATGATAAGACATTCAATATGCATAGCTAAGATGTCTATAATGCAATGCTTATGATGCTACCTTGACAAAGACAAAGAAAAAAGTCCTTTCGTTCTTTTTCACTGTGCTATAGTGGATTATTATAACCAAAAAAAAAAGGGCATGCACAAGGTTCTAAACTAAAATATGTGTTAAGACTCATCCTCTTGGATAATTATAACAATAACATATATAATATATGCAGACAAAGCATTATTACTTAAATTATTATTTGTCGAACTTGACCATAAACAGTCTTTACGTAAAATAGATAAAATTCAAATGCTCAGGTTTGATTGTATCTGGTATGATATATTTCAAAATAAATATATCAATCTTTTATCAAAACAATGAAGATTATGTATGGCATTCCAATAAGGGGGTTTGATTGATGGCAACCATTGCACCAAGTTTTTTCTCTACAACTACAAGTAATCTTCAGGGAAGCATGATGTACAGAAAGGCTAAATCCAAAAGGTACACTTCATGATGATATGCATACATGAACTTAACAAATGGACTTCTATGCACAGTAAAATGCCATCTAGAATTGCTCATTCCCTTACCACAAGAACACAGCAGAAAAAATTTCTGAGAGTAGCTTTTATGATACATAAGCTGGCTGCTGACTGAGATAGTAGTCTTCTAAGAAGGAAACATCACTACACACTGCAATCCATGGCCATGGATGAGCGTACAAGATATGAGCATTCTGAAGGGAAAAACCATCAATAATTGGCAATGGGAATCCTCTCCTTAATCGAAAGTTCAGGTATGGTAGGATGACAGTTTTCAGGACGGCTGACATCAGTGACTGCAAATATTTACAAAGTTGAAGAGTAAGATTCATAGTTTCCTGGATGGACAATGATTAAGCTTTAACAATCATATATTTGAAAATAGAAATTAGAATGATTACTGTGTACATATGAGAAGATGTTTACATATGCGTGAAACTAAGCAGAATTATAAATGATTCAGTAAAGTGAAACGTGAAAGGATACGAGTAATAAGTGCATGTTTGGGTGGGTGTTTACACTATTCAAATTGGCTTTTGGAAGCCCAAATGGATTTTAATTTTGTCTATTTTCTGTCTTGTTTATTAAGCATTTACATCACTTTCAAAAAGTGATTTTGGTCCCAAAAGTCCATTTGGTTTGAAGTGACTATTTCTTACTATTGAGTTATACGTGATTTTTTTCCAAACATAAATCACTTCACTCAAACCTATTTTTGACTAAAATCAAGTTTGTAAAATCACGTTCATCCAAAATTAAGCTTGCAAAATCTAATCGAAACACACACTAAATGGGTTAAAGAGTTCTTGATGATTAGTGATTGCATCATCTACTCATTGGATGTTAGTACTAGCAGAAAAAGATACCAGACTGCATTCTATAATCTATTGTCCCCCTCCCCCCTTCTGTTTTCCTCATTCAAATGATTGTGCTGTTGCAACAGAAACACTGACGGTTTGAAATGGTATCTTGGAAATACACCAAAACATAAACATGGCACCTTGGATATATAGTTGAATATATCTATCACAATAAACCAAGGCCAGTAATCAAGTGCACTTGGTTAGCAGGTATGACCTGCACAATTCATGTCAACGTAAGTGAAGAATGTTTACCACTATCACTATGGCTTATGGTAAACCAATGTATAATCAAAACAGAAACACTGATGGGTTGAATCAGTATCCTGGAATAGTTCCCAAACTAGGAGGAAATTATTTGGTCCTACAGTTCAGTTTCATCCAATTTTGAATAAAAATACATAGCTGCAAGCTGAATATGAATGTTTTTATTGTGATTTACCTGAATCAGATGCATGTGCAGTTTCCCTATTTTGCTCCATTTCAAGTACGTAGAAAAATCTATTAATCTGATCCTACCTGCAAGTTTGTTTCCTAAGATTTCCACAGCACATGAAGCACTAATATCCTGTGCCAATAAGCAAGAACAATGAAACATGTTAGAAAGGATAATGATCATGGCCCACTCTTAACTGATATATCGGATCCTAGACAAGTGACAGGAAAAAAATCATTGGCAACTTTGAAACTTTAGTCAGAAGATCAAAACATGGTTATGCATATGACAATATGATGACAAAACGGGTGCAAAATTTGAATGTCATATGGCATAATCAGAATGTAGAAAAGAACTAAAGAAGTACATTATGAGGGATAGCTACTTAAAAGAGGGGAAGCTTCAAGCATTTTTAACTATCCACTTGAGCATATTAGCTTCCACTTCTGGACTTCATTCAAACATACCACTGAGATGCATGCAACAGGTATGACTTCGCCTGCTTCCAGAACATCAATTATTATATCTACAAAAATGGTAGCACCAATATCTTGGCCGGTCACTTCTATAACTGGTGGAGAAGATACAGAGATATTAAGCTGCATGTCATCATCTGGATATTGCTTGTATAATTTGGGAACTATGAATCTCCATCCAGCAGTGTTCAAAATGGCCTGATCGGGTAGTTCATCAACAATCCATATCATATTACCTGCCTGAGTGCAAGAACAACATAAAACTATCAAACTATATTTCAGTCTATAATAATATAAAAGCATCCAACATAAATGCTTGAAGTGCAATCAGTTGATAATTAGTCTATAAAACTGAATAGCACTATTCTCTCTCTCTCTTTTTTTCTTTTTTTTTTTTTTGGATAAAGGACTCAATTCTAGGATATTGTGATGCAGCTTAGCAATCTAAGGTCTATTTGAGATCGGACAAAATGATCCTTTTATCCCAAATTCAGTGAGTTCAACAACATCAGGGCACACAACCAAAGCTTTCATGACCAACCTTCATTAAAGAACGCACACCACTAATATGTATATCTGAATGATGCAGGCATGCAAACTGTGGAAAGACAATGCTTTGGCCCAACCAAATCTGTCCATTTCTTAAATTCCTTTAAAGCACAAACAAATTGTTTCTTCTTCAGTGTTTTGATGATGTCACAAACTAACCAGCAACAAGCTATTGTATCATAAGCAATCTTAGGTTAGATCGTATGCAACAGCCAACAGGTTATAATTAAGAAGCTACCATACATCTATGATAGAGCTAAAAAAGAAAAAGTAAAATAAAAATCCCAGTGATTGGACTACGGCATGTAAAATTAGAAGTAAAAAATTCAGAAACTTACATCGAAGTAAACTAAGGAAGCAGATTTGAACACATTTTCATGTATTGAAATCTTTATCATCTTTGGTAAACCACCACAGGAAGCAGAAATCTCTAATCCTTTGTGGCAACCTTGTGGTACTAAAACTTCATTTCTCCCTGTGAATAAACCATTAATTTCAAATTCAATAGAAGAATCACTCAGCACAGGATTGTCCACGAAAGAAACATTTAGTGCAGCAGTTTTGTCTAGAGAGATTTTCTTTGGAAGAGATTGCAATAAATTGTCAAGCTTCACTATCCCTTCTCTTATTTTCTCAGAAATGGCCTCTTCTACTGCAGATGCTATATTCCCTCTAAAAAGATCTACTAGCCTGAAACAAAACATAAAGAAATTAATGGTATAATAACTTCATTAAATGCATATAGGCCCGAAGTGGGAGCTGAGTTCATAATATCATGAAAGGAAAATGACTGTCATCAATTAGCAGATGTCTGAAAGGGAGCACCACTTTAATAATAATATTCACCTTGGGTCCTGACCAACAAAAAAAAATCATCCTGGAAAATTGACTGTATGATTTTTATTAACTTCAGTTAATTAAGAACCATCATATCTTTGTGAAATTAAGGACAGATATATATCCAGAAGAAGTCTAGCTAAGGAAAAAGACAGAAAAGTGGAATAAATGCACTTATTCTCTAAGCCAAATACACCACATGAAAGAGGCTACAAGACATAAAATCCTGCAGTTGGAAAACTAATCCTAAAAAGAGAAAACCAGAATTGATCTTTAAACGTTAAAGTGGAGCCAAGGAAAACTACTTGCAAATATTGGAGCCAAATTTCTGGAATCTCCAGGTAAAGTGGTAAACACTTAAAATTTATTTCAATCACTGAAAAAGTCAAGCAATCAGTTAACTTTCAAGGCCTAACTTAAAAAGATTTTGGGGTTTTAAGGAAAAGGTGGGGAAAACAATCACAACAGGAGAATTAAATTTGAAGTTCACTGGATCATGCCTTTTTTCCTTTGCCCTTCTAATGTGATGGGAGTATAATGAAGGTTTCTGCAGTTCTATCCCTCATGTTAAGAGTTACAATTTATTAGGTAAATTATGAAAGTAATTCAGGAACCACCCTAGGAATTGCTTTATCTCTCATAAAGATAACAGAAAGATTAACCATAGAACAGTAATCTACTGATCACATTCCCTAGCCATCATATATAGTCTTCCAGCTGAATCCAATCACCAAAGTAATGAAGTGGTTCCATGTTGCACCTCAATTAATGTTCCTAATCCTATTAACTTTTTGTCGACTAAAGGCATGGTGATCATATGTTCATGGAATATGTGAAAAAGAAAGGCTAAAGAAGAAATATAATCTAACTTTAAAGGTTTGCCAACATATGCATCTTCAGTAGTATGCACAAATCAAAGGATAGCCCCTGCAACTTCGTCCCTTTTAAGAATTTTGTTTGGTTTAATTGAGAAATCAATTCACATTAACCTAGCAAATGCAGCTCTGTATTCCCCAGAAAAAAATTTTGTTGCTGAAGTTAATGGAAGCCACTCTTCTTTGCTCTCCCAGTTTAATGTCACACTAAAGAACAAAGTATTAGAGAATTAAATTGAAATACAGCTCTGGGATTATAATCGTTTACCAAATATCCCCACGGGAATGTGGGAACACCAATCACCAATTAACAAAGCATAATTCTCTAGGAAATAGCATGTGAACAGTATCCATTTATCAGAAACATGGTTTAAGAATATTGCTTACACTTGGTAAAGCCAAGATGCTCCACCGTCCAACTTTATGGATAAATCTCCCACAGAACATCCATGATCTAAGAGATTCAACTTAAGAGTTCCTTCTTGGTTACTTAAATTTACGGTAAGCCCCACTTGCATACCTTCAACCTTCCAAACGTAGCACAACACAAATGAGTGAGGGATATTATGGATCGAACAGCATATATATGTATGTGTTTGCGGGTGCGCACACTATAAGTATGTCAATTCTCACTGGTTTTTGCCTTTCAGATACTGAAAACCAAGTAACAATTAGAGATATTCTTCCTTTTGCTATCTTATATCAGATTCAACTTACTTGCAGAACATTATGACTTTCTGCACAGTGCACTAAAATCAAAATACTTTTATAACAGGTCTCATGAACTTGACAGCTATGCAGTTACGGTTTCAAATCCACTTGTTATATGACTTGGCTAAGTTCTACCAAGATGATTTAATTCCAATTGGACGAGGAGGCAAAATGACATTCCAATCTTAACCTCTTTATAGATGCCTTAGGACAACCAGGCTAATCAATTTTGATCAAAATAATCAACTTTAGGAAAACATTTATCATTTGTTTCAAGGTCAAACGTTCTGAATTAGAGCCTAATACAACTATGTAAACTGCAAGTCAGCAAAACCAAACTCTATAGCTACAAAAAAGTTAAAAAGGATAGGTTGAAGTATAAGCATAAGTAATATTCTGGCTTTATACCTTGACAGAGGCATTCCCACTATCAGAAATTCCAATTGGGATTAACCAACTGCTGCAGGAATACCTCCACTTCATAGTCAAATTGGCAGTAGCACCTGGAACCACTAGAACGATGCCCGTCTCACCAGTCTTGACAGATGAAGAATTTATTTGGATATCCTTGATTGTGATGTCAGAAAGAACCACCTTAGCCTTTCCAACAAGTGGGATTTGGACAGAATTCTCAATTTGTGGCAGCTGAAGCTGAACAATAGAGGCAATACCTTTCTCTATAAGCAAATCCTTGGCATAATCAAGACCCTTATCAGATACGACCACAGAGATGAAACCCTCTTCATGAGGTTGGCGATAACAACTGGTTGAAATCAACAGAAGGGATAAAATAACGAAAAGAATAGTGGGTGCCATGAATTTTTGGATGCAACCTTGTGAGAGGGACAAAGTCAGTATAAATATACAAGCCTAAGCCATTGAATATTGAACCAGAAGCTGCTTAAAAACTGGCTAGAGCATGGTTTTGTGATGTTTATCCAGTGATAGATGAAAACTTTGAGACACCCATATGGTGATATAGCAGGGGAAGCCGTTGAAGTTGGGCAGGGAAGGCTTTCCTGTTATGGCTTTTCAAACTCTTATTGGAGCTGAGTTTCTGAAGAAAGCGACGACCAGCAACTGTGAATGGAGACGTAGCAGGAATCGGTTGGTTTTGGAGTTTAGTTCAAATATGTATTATGTTGAGTTGGAGTTGCACGGCAGTGATCAATTATTACCATGTGTGCTCGAGTCACAAGCGACTTGTAGTTTTACGTTTCAGTATATTCTGACTCTTGAAAAACGCATTTTATTTCACAAGATTCCGATTCCAACCAGATGCTCTTGCAAGGTCACTCTTTTTTTTATACAAAAAAAAGTTTAGGATAAGTAAAGATTCTGCTCATTTTCAGTCTATGTCAAACTATTAATTTCGATAATGAAATTATAAACTACATATTAACGAAATATTTTTGAATTCGAGCTCTAATAATATACTTGTCAACTAAGCCAACCTTGTTAACTTTTCTTTCTTTTATTTACTATTACTTGAAGGTATGAACTCAGTTCAAATTCTCATTCGCCATAAACTCCTGAGCTCAGGTGACCATGGAGTCAGAACATTTTGTTGACATGTCTTCTGTCTTTAAATAGGAAAAAAAAAGAAAATTATTTGATATGCTTTTAACTACCTTGTATGCTTCATGTTATTTTTGGAAACTGTTACAATGTCAATATGTTTCATAATATAAAGGAGTTCAGCGTTTTTAATCATAAAATGAAATGAAAACACAACTTATTCATATGGATAGTGTACTACAAAATAGAAATAAAGAATGATATCATTTGATCATTGCTTTTACTTCTTGTTTTTCCTGACACAGTATTAACTTTAAATATGTTATAGAAATTTCATTTTTACTCATTATCCATGTTTATGTAGAATTAACATATTTTTGTCTTAATTTTTGGACGTTTGTCTAAAGTTACTTTCATCTATTTGTAAGTAATCGCTAATAATTCGTTGACATTTATCTTATAGATAAAATGAATAGGTCTGTAGTCTATTTAATATAATAAGTGGATGCATAGTTTTCATAGCTATCAATACACAGCATGTGAAAGGAATAAGAAAAAAGGTGAAATCATGAAATGTAATGTGTGTTCATACTTCACAAATTATATTTTACATTGTAAAGAAGTGAAACTGTGAAGTGAAAGGCGTTTGTGTCCATGTGTGAGGAAAAGAAAAGCCTCTAAATTAAGATGCTAGTAATTACTAATAGTGACGGCTGTGAAAAAATACCCCAAATTTTGGGTTTCAACAATATTATTTGGCACTATAATAACAAAGAATTATAGTATGAGAATAGAATATTCTCATTAGGAAACAGGACAAGTTTTTTGCCTCTTAGTAACAGAGTATGGAGAGAACATTGTAATTATTCTTGTTATAGTGAATTTTTTGAAGCTTGTCCTGTATGTTTTCCTCTATTATTAAAAAAAAATTCATGTCAAAAATTAGCGTTCTTTTTATGAATGCTTTGCATATATATTAGTAATACTATAACTTTCTCAGATCTTATTTAATGCTTATTCATCACTTTGAATTTTTAATTTACACACGAAAAATAGTTCAGTGATGTCAAGACTTTGATTAAATAAAAATTGAAGATGATGAAAAAGGAAATTAACAAGAAAAATTGCGTCATGAACAAAGCATACCGTGCTAAAAGTACTGGTGAAGCATTGCATTACATTTTGATTAGAGAAATGATATTTTATTCAATGTGAATAATTGAAAACAAAAGATAAAGATTTCAAATGTGTTTGTTTTAATTTTTAGAACCCCGAAACTATGTTTTAAACAAAAATAACAAGAGATAAACTTTTACCCATATTATGATTTTGAGCTTTCTAAAAGCTAAACGAAATACACACTTCAGCGATTGAACTTTTAGGTTGATTTTACATTTTTACATTACTCTAGTTTTCACACTTTATATAACTCTTATCCTAGAGAACAAAGTTAAATTTTTGCTTGGACTAGGAGAAACTACCACGGAGCCAAGTTCGCCTTCATGTTCCTGAGCTTTACCTTGCAGCTTCTTTTGCACCATCTTGTCATCATCAAGCATCCCACACAGCAACTCGTGTTATCTTGAGTTATTTACAAACTCAAGTTAAGTGAAAGCAAGTCATATTTTCAACAATGTCAGTTCTTATATTTAGGTTCATTTTCTTCATGAATTCTACTACACAAGAAGCATACAATGGGATAAAAAGTTTTGGTCATATTAAAATTTTTTCAATCTTAAGATTTAGGGAGAAAGATGGAAGGGTTGGAATTTAGCTTCAAAGGCAAATAAGCTTCTCTATTCCACCAAGAGGAAATGCTTCCTCCTTCATGGTTTATGGCTGCCGCAGGCACTCAACTATTTATTATGTATTTAAATTAACTTATTTTATAATTAAAATAATTTATAATTAAAATATTACTAAAAAAACTTAAAAATAATTTTTTTCTTAAAATTAATCTATTGTCAAACATACTGTAAGTACTTATGAGGGTAATCATTTCAGCAAAGGCTTCAAAAATCAAAATATTGGGCATGCTTCTTTTCTTTCTGATTAAATCTCTAAATTAAGAATTTATTTTTCAGCTCATCAATAACTCCCAGAGAAAATGGGAGGGGGAAGAAAACAGGAAATGGGTGAATTAAGAGAATTATAAAATATTTATAAAAATAAATAAAAGGAGATTGAAAATTTATATGATAATATTTCATTTTATATTTTTATTCCTCTCATTAGAAAAAATCTCAAATAAAAAAAATATTTACTTAAAATGAATTTCCAGATTCCCTCCTGTAAACATACCAAAAGGAGCATGCCAATTGATTTTGCAAAAGACAAAGGAAGTTCCATGCACTTATACTCGATGCATTACGATTTCTGATGTGAACAAGCACCTCCATTTCACAAATGAACCTCGAAATTCTGGTAATGTAAGATTCCGGCAACAGCCATCAAGTGGAAAATTTGAGCAACAATTTATTTACACACTGACTAAGATGATCACCACTGACATTCACGGTTCAAACAGATTATCAAAACTCAACTAGTGGTTTTTTTTTCCACAAATTATCTTGAAAGTTCTCTTCCCACCATTCCCTAATCCAATCCAATACTTCCAAATCAAGTTTCCATATATGCAAACATCATTTCCCCTCTAAAGCCTCCGTCCCTCAGCGCTTCTGACTGGACAAAGGTAAGAACCATATATTGTAAATCACATACCAATGCACAACACTGCTATAATAATAAAGATGGATAAAGCAGGAAGACAGGAAAAGCGACCGAAAGAATCCAAAGTGATCGCGAGCAGCGATGCAGAACTCCTGCTTCAGGAACTGATAATAGTCCTTGACTGATTCATCCAGTGTGACATCATCCCTCGACGGCAATCTCTAGTTCATCAATTTGAGCATATTTGATCATAAAACAACAATGAAATCCATTTCATAGGAAGTAATCGGGTGCAGGTTTCTTGGCAGGTGTCCCCCTTGATTCCTGCATTTCATTACAAATTTGGATATCAATTTGACAAATTCAACACAATTGATTTTGCGTGGGGAAAAAAGAACCTAAAGTATCAGCATGGAACACTATTTTTCCTAACAAATTGGTCTTAGACATGCACGGATAGTGCAATCGAAATGAAAACTCACTGATACGTAAATATAGCACAGTAGGACGAAGGTACTTATTCTACTAGTACTGCAACCCTGATATCAGATTTGTAGCACATTCTTTACCACATGAATCTATTTGTTTGGCATGATACCTGGAGTTTCATTTTACTACTATATGATAAAAGCAGAATCCCCCACAGCTTACTCTATGTACTAAGTTTATAATGGTAATCAATATCAAGTGATTTTGTCTACAAACCTGTGGAGCAGCATCAAACACACGGAACTGCTTATTAAGATTTTCATCCAACTCGAGAATAGCAGCTACATTACCACATCTGTAACAAAGACAAAAATGTCATAAACCATAAACTTCAGAACACAAACAAACTCAGACATTTCAATTGCTGATGTACCTGTAGCAATAATTCGGAGCTGACCAGACAGTAACTATCTGGTTATTGAACATCCATTTATATCCTTCCATCACCAACTGATGAGCACGGCATATATAGTCAATGTTATTGGAGTGATTAAAAGAGGTAACAACACTGCCACCAAATAAGAAACCAGCGCCACGGGGACTTAGCCCCCATCCATCCACAATGTCTTCAGGATCCGACCATAGGAGGTCACACATGGCACCATCATGAGGTACTTCTTTTGCTTCCGATCAATAGTTCGTATCTGGACATAAATAATGAATAATATATAATATTGCCAATGTACAAACTAAAACTTGAGAGACGAATAACTAGGGTAGAATTCCTAACTTGATCCAATGTTGAGATGGCAGGAGAAAGACCACCATGAACACTGAAAATCCTGTTTTCAATTAGAGCTGACAAGCTGCAGTATGTCATTATCAACATTGGAAAGCCATCAGTGGAAGACATAAGTTATAACAACTTAACCAGTAAATCACTAAATGCGGTTAGGTCATCTTGTGAGCAACTTTATACATAAATGTTTCCAGTCAAACCTATAGTTTTTCATTTTTGGTTCTTTATGAAGTTTAACTTCAACACAATACATTTATTGGACAGGGCTGTCAAACTACAACGTGTAACCCTACCCAAAAGAACCAGGCATTAGGAAAATATCAGATCACCCAAACTTTTAAAAACAGGTGAATTTTTAAGGATTTGTTTGGATTTATGAGAATATTAATAAAAGAAAAAGGAAATGATAAGTTGCTATCAGAGCTGTCATTCAAGACTTTGGATGTTTCCTGTAATTTTTTTTCATTCCAAAGCACATACGCAAAGATAAGCTACACAAAGCACCCTTTAGTTTCAACCCAGCTCAAGCCCGCCCAAACCTCCCTTCCCTCCTAAAATAGAAAAGACAATATTTACTTTCTGCAAGTGAAAATTTTCAATTGTAGAAATACTTCTAGCATGGACTTGGCAACGGTTCAGAAGTTTCCCAAACAAAAATTTTCAATTCAGCATAAAGATGGTCCAAGAATTTTCTTTATAATAAAATCATTCCAAAAAAAAAGAAAGGCAGTTCTTCTACCTGTCAAACAAATAGGCACAACAAGAGAAAATAGGTATTAACAATGGCATGACATGAAAATGAGATTTGCAGTAAAAACCATCTCATAAAGTTTATAGCAAATCAGGTATTGAACTCGAGTAGGAATGTAACTTCCATATACAAAACACAAATCAAGTAATGTTTATATCAACATCTCTCTCTTGCTTTCTATCTCTCACAGACACACATATGTATGCATAAAGTCTTATGATCTATCAGATATTAGCAAACCTTAAGTAGTCGAATATATCGGTGCAATATCTCCAAACATTGACTGAACCATATTTACGAAGACACTCATCATAGAATCCATATACCTGTCAAGTGATAGATATCTAATAAGTATTCTGAAGACACAAAAAGATGAGACATAATCCAGCATCTTTTTTCCCCACTTTTTTTTAAAGATTTCTTTCTTCCAATTTGGCTAATAGACAAACCTGAGTGATCTGACGGCTCTCATGGTTCCCCCTAATGAGTGTTATCCGATCGGGATATCTCACCTGATTGTATGCCATTGATTAGTTACAAAAGTAATGAACAAAACAAAATATAAACACACACACACAGAATGCAACTAGTTCAGCATCTGACAGAACCTAATTGTCACAGGCACAATGCCCCCCCCCCTTTTGTATAAAAGAAGAATTCAACAGGAGAAGAAAAGTATACAAGGGAGCATAAGGGATTCTCTTTACCCCTAAATTTGTTATATGATAAGATTTTGTTTTTGGCTTTTCTTTGGTGTTTTGCTCATTGTTGCTTCAAGGGAATTGCTATTTTGGATATGTAGAGAGACTGGGCGGCCTTATTGAAGTCTAAAGTTTTTTCATGTTCCTTGTTGTATCTAGTTTTTCCTGCTTTTGGAGGATATCTTTACCCCCCTTAGTTGTACTTTCCTCCTTTCTCTCTAATAAAATTTTCTTTCTACAAAAAAAAAAAAAAGACATTTGTGTCAATTATTTCACAGTTCAAACAAAAGCCTTAACCTTAAAGGGAGCTTTAACCTTCCAAAATGAAGCTGTGACAGCTGGAATATGGGTAGAAGGATTACCAATAAGAAACTGGAAAAAAGATTTACAGGTAAAATAACCTGTAGGATCTAAATTCCAAGTGCAGGCATCAGGAGTATTGGAGGTACGAAAACAGTCAAGAAAGCCCAACAAAGATGCCAAATCAGAGGTCTCTCAATTGTTAAGGTTTCAAAAGAAGTGATAACTCCGAGAGATTTGGGAAACCTGAGCAGAAAAATACAAGAAATAGAGGCATCATGCAAGGTAGAGAGATGATAAAAGAGGCCTGACCCAAGATGCTAAAAGGTAAAAACTACATTGTCACTCTATAATGATGAACATGACAGAAGTGCACCAAAAGAATAGCAATAGCTAATATACTGAATGAAATTTTATTATCTCCTCGGTCCTAGAATTTTTCATTAGAACAGAGGGAGCTCACTGGATCAGCAAGTAAACTCAGAAAAATTATGATAATATTAAATAAGACTTTATGGTGATGAAGCAGCTGCAACTTAGATAGTGCTTAGTTAAGTTTAATCCTCCCAGGAAGTCCCATGATGTAACAAACAAGTTCTTTTGGCCCAAAGAAAATATTTTTAATAGTGATGAGATGGTCATGTGATTCAAGTTTAATAGTTCATTAGAATAGAGTTTTCACGTCTTTGGCTATTTAGACACATTTCCTTTTTGATAGAATGGGGCCTGATAATTAATAAAATAAGAATATTTATGATAACTATAATATTTATGTAGTTTAATTGTTTGAATAATGGTTAGGATTTTAAATTGTTTTTTGGATTAGAATTCTATTACTAATTTTATTAGGATTAGAATTAGTTTAGTGCTGATATGTGATTTTTAATCCTAAGAGATTGAGGATCTTGGGTTTACCTATATAAATGTATTATGGTATTGGAATTTCAGTCTACAGTTTTTCACATTTAATTAATAATAGAAATTTCTGAGATTGCCATATTGTTTTGTTGAGTGAGTTCTGTATCAGGGCCCTAACCGTGGTCTACAACAACTTATCTTGTTAGTTAACATATTTTCAGATTTAAGAGTTCAGATGTGAAATTTAAGTGAATGAGAACTGATTGTTTTAACTTTTAAATGATTGGGACTTTGGGAGCCAGTTCATTCCAAACCTGCAACCCTGAAAATACTCCTGTAATTACTAATGAAAACCCTAAAATCCCGGAATAAGTCATCTACCTTTGCCACCAACGACACCTTAACACAATCCATTAATTGCAACCCACCTATTATTCTCTAAACTTCTGTCTTTTCAAACCACAAAGTAATCTTCAATCTCCAAAGCCTGATCACATCCATCATCCAAAACCTCCCACAACTTTGGGACCCTAAAGCCCGATAAAGCCTATTTTTGCAGATTATCAAATGTCATTACTTCATATCATCCCACACAAAGATTTGTACAATTTCAAAGACTAGTCCAATTTTATTCCAATAATAGCAAATTGGTTTTCCCAAACAAATTCCATTTACAGCATTTAAAACCTAAGGTTCACTCAAAGAGACTATATTCACTAATCACTAAGTACACACCTTTGAGGCTATGAGACCACATTTCTACGAGAATAATTGAGCAAACTTACTGAAACATTTTATTAAATTGTTACAAAGCCCAGCACAAGTCTAACACATACAGAAAACATAGAATAAATGCCTAACAATTACAAGAGTCTCCAAAGCAACTACACAACATGCTTCTAAATTAAATTTTATAAAAAAAAAAAAATTAGAAAGAGAAGAATACAAGATTATCACCTTAAGAGCCAGCAGAAGTAGAAATGTTTCGACTGAGTAAAATCCTCTATCAACAAAATCCCCAAGGAATAAATAGTTTGTTTTGGGGCAATCACCTCCTACTTTGAAAAGCTCTTTCATGTCATAAAATTGACCATGGATATCACCGCATATCTATGTGAAGAATAAGAGGAACAACAAAATTAATCAGTTGCGTTGACAATCATAAGCAGAATCTTGAAGGAACAATGAATAAGCCAAATTCTAACTGTTGTTATAAACATATTAGATATGTGTACTTTGGTGAAAACAAGAGATGAGAACGTGATCTACAATTCCATTACTAATAAGTAAAGAATACAGTATGTCTCCATATATCTCATGTCTGATGTCCCATACTATCCTGAATCCAGCTCTATCCTAACCATTTAACCCCATAACAAGGAGAAGTTCTTATGTGCTCCAAAAGCACTACACCCAGTCCACTAAAATTGTAACACCTGGACAGCATCTAGGTGGTTGGATTGAATATAACAAATTAAATAAATTTAAGATAAATCTCAGCCTTTAAGTGTAGTACTCTGAGAGTGCATTAGAATTTTTCCATAACGAGGAAACAAATCCTAAGGATATTGGCTTCTGCCAAAAGAAGCCTCATAACTTCCTTCCTAGGTGTCCTCATGAAACTCTGGCGTTGAAATAAAGCACAAAACATTGAACTTTGTAACTTGGCCACGAGCTAGCTCAGTTCCTAACTCAACTTACTGAATGCAATGGATTCAACGCATTCGACCTAAGAATGCACAGAAGCTACCAAATCCCCCAGAAAGAATGACATCCCCGGAAACAATTTAAACCATTTATCAAAAAATTAACATTACTTTATGTGACATATTATATTAAGCCCTACACAAATTGCCCAACTTCTTGATTTTCCCAGTAGAGTAATTCTTAAACCAGATAACTAATTCAACAAGCTACCATATATACTAGAATCCAATGGCAAAATCATAACCTTCTTCCTTCAGTGTCAGCTTAAATCATAACAAGGAAATAATAACAGAAAAGAGACCAGACCCACTGTGTCAAATCGATAATCAAATGAAACCCAGAAGCTAGAAATCGAACGGAAGCACGAGAATTGCAAGAACGTGACAGCGTCAAGCTTAACCGAATTGAAACAACACCGGCAAATCAAAGAGAAAGAAAGGGAAGGGAAGGGGGTGGTTTCCGGTGCAGGAATGACTCACGGTGACAGGGGCGTCGACCCTCTGAACGTTGCTCTCTTCGACTAGGATTTCCATGGCTTTGAGACAGAGCGCCTTCACTTCCGACTCCTTGAGAGGCTCGCACTTCTTCAGCTGCTCTATTTGCCTGTCCAGGTCTGACATCTCTCTCTCGTCCTCTCTCTCTCTCTCTCTCGCTTCTCTCTCCTTCCCTACAGTTACTGGTAATATCACATTGCCAGTGCTCGTGGTGGTTTCAATTCCTGGGTTTCATGTGCTTTCGAGGTTTTTGCAATGGAGCCACTTTAATTTTTCTGTATTTCCAAATTAGCAGGTCGCTTTTGACTTAATTTGAGTAAACCCCACTGGAAGCACAAGGAATTAAGTATATTTGAATTAATTTATTATATATTTAAAATAATTTACAATAATTATTGAAAATTTATTAAAAGAATTTTTTTTAAAAAAAACTTCTTAAGAATTAATCAAAACTAAACATGCACCAGTACATCAATGAAGTTTTGAATCAACGTGAAGTTGAAACGCAAACTTTTTCTTAAATTTTTCTATAAGAAAAATAATGTTTTAAATTGGAACTGCATTGTTAAATTTTAAATTTTATTATTCTCTTTGTGATTAGAATGATGAGAGTTAAAAAAAATAAATGACCATTTAAAAAAAAGATTAATTTTTTTAAAGTGAAGTTTTTATTTTTTATGATAAAATGAATATTTATAATTATTGATAAAAAAATTAATAATTAATATCATGATAAAATATATGTACATACATAATAAATTATAATATTATTAAAATTTACTTTTTTAATTTTATCATTAATGATTATAAATGCTTACTTTACCTTTTAAAATAAGAATTTTATTTTAAAAGAGTCAAATCTTTATAAAAAAAAAAGAAATGAAGGAACTATTTTATTCCAAACTCCCAAATTTTTATACCATCTAATTTAAGAGTTTGAGTGGTATGAAATGATTCAAATTCTTTCTTATTCAACCCACTCTATTATTTAAAACAATTTTAAATAATGAATTAAATTTTTTTATTATTCTATTCCATTATTAATTACTCCGTTTCATTCAACCAAACAAAATGTTAAAGTAATACATTAGTTCAAGTAAAATATCATTGTGATATGAAAATTAATATTTCGAGTTAAATAGGATATGATGTTCAATGTTAAAGTAACAATTTGTGCATACTATTACTATATTTTAAATTATTTAAATTATTTACAGGAGCATCTAGAATTATTTTATTTTATTTTTTACAAAAAAAAATAATAATAATTTTATTTAAATTATATTAGTATTCAATACAATTATTAAATTAGGATAATTAGATGTGTAGAATAATAGTAATTTCATCATGTTTAGATTGATTAATTATTGTTAGGAGATCTCAGTTCTTCTATACTTTTTTTAATCTTTAGATAAGTACATTGTCTTTTAATATTTCTTTAAGTTAAGTATGTTTTACATCATCTCAATATCAATGAGATAAACTCATGCATGCCCAAATGAGAAGTCGAAAACTAGTATTTTAAAATATTTTAATATTGTCAGAACAAAAAAGAAAAATTTAACTTTGTCTATCAAAATTTTATAAAAAGAGAATTTTTGTTCCTCGACCTCCGACTGGCAAGCACCGCGGAAAGAGAAAGATACAATCAGTGTAGCGTAAGGGACAGCAAAAACGACGCCGCGCTGAATAACTTTATCGGAGCCCTTTCAGCTTTCATAGTCCTGCGCGGTAGACGACGACGGGGTCGGACAAACGGTGCCTGTTGGTGCTGACGCCGTACGCTACTCTCCGTCCATCGCGATCTTCCTAAAACGACGTTGTATCCATCACCGTAATCAAAACCCACCCTTTCCTCTGAATTCTGAAACCCGCTCAGAGAAATACTTTCCCCAATAAAGGTAAATTCCCTTTACGATCCTTTCCCCTTTCGTCTCATTCGAATTATTTCCCATTACGAACGCAATTTTCCTTCTGAATTGTAAGCTGGGAGCTTCTGGATGAACTATGCTTAATTATTTCGTCAGAATTATGTATTTTCGTGTCTGATTTCGAAGTTTGTTCTGTTATGATTATTTTCTGAGAATTATGTATTTTGTGTCCGATTTTGAAGTTAATTTTACTGTTTCGGGTGGTATTACGGTCTATTGGTGTGGGGCACTTGGTGTAAAAGGTGGTTGATTTTCTGGGCACCCCTTGATCGGTGGGAATTTTGTAACTCCTTTGTTTCCCATCCGTGACCATGAGCTTAGAGCCCTCTTTGTACTGTTTATTTCTTCCTTGAATCTTTCTACAAATTGCTATTATTCCGTTGTTCTTCCTCGCATTCAGAGGTTTCGGGACAAGAAAGCAGGGGTGAGGTTTTGTGGATTGTGCTCTTTTTGCAGCCAGTGGTTTCTACCTGTGCATATCTTTTGGACAGAATAGTTTTTGTCCCCTCCTCTCTATGTGGGTGTCAGCTCTGCTCTTCATCAGATAGGCAAAAGGATTAGAGAGATCCTCCTATCCTGTAATTTTCCACTCTCTGAATAAGTTCTTCTTTTATCCAAAAAAATTAAATCATAACTTGTCAATCTATATAGATCATCAAGTATGTGGGATGTTGTTGACATATAGGTTGTGATCTTTCTTCAAAATATTAGCTGAACATATGGTTCTTCATTGAGTGGGAAAACCTTTTCCTTTTTCAAATATGTTGTGGAATTTAGTTGGGGGGGAAACTGCTATAAATAGTTTTGGCATGCTGTATGTGAGAGATATAAAACCATTCATGGGCTTCCAG
The DNA here is from genome assembly GCA_019955255.1 of Castanospermum australe. NCBI lineage: Eukaryota > Viridiplantae > Streptophyta > Magnoliopsida > Fabales > Fabaceae > Castanospermum > Castanospermum australe. Next base: position 422,708 of record NSJW01000051.1, read on the forward strand.
TTAAGTACTTAATCTTTTAGGAGAGTTGGTCCTTGACATGATATTAGAGCCTCTAATGACCAAGAACAGGAATTTGATCCTTGTTGCCCTCATTTTTTCATAATTAAGTTGAATTTCAACACAAGGAAAAATAGGGCATGTGTTTTGTACACACTTCAAGCCCAAATGGTTCTTGCGTAAGAGGGTGTGTTAAAAATATAAAACTATTTTAGTGCTTCCACCTAAGAATTTGAACTTGTAGGAGAGTTGATCTTTGACATGGTATTAGAGCTTCTATGGTAAAGTGATTAGGAGTTCAATCCTTCTTGCTCCCATTTTTCATCTTCAAGCCCAAATGAGAGGGCATGTTAGAAATATTAAGTCATTTCTAGGCCTCTGCCTAACAGCTTAAACTTTTAGAAGAGTTGGTTCTTGATACTGTATAAAGCAAAGGGAATATTAGTTTCAGCTGATTATTGGTGATGCATTAAGTTTTGCTGCATTTGAATACAAGACTCTGTGTGGTTTACTTGTAGAAGTAACTTTGATTGATTGATTGATTGAACACTATTTTTTTGGTAGACTGATAGAATAGAACACTCTTATTAGGGTAGGATGGTGTAAGCTCGTTAACTTTAGTGTAAAAATTACCTAAATTGACTTCCATAGTGCCAGTGTTATATTTTGCATAATCTGTATGCAATTGAGTGCTTGTTTTGAGGCAGCTGAGTAGATAGAAAGCTGTGGATGTTAAATTATAAAAAGTAGGAGTCATTACGTAATAGTTTTGTCAATCATGAAGATATCTTAGTTTTTGTCCAGGCTGCCTGAAAACTTTGGTATTACAGTAAATGCTTTTATTCAAGATGAATATGCCGTAGTTGAATAACACAGGCTTCCAGTAATGTTTCCACTATTATTCAATGCAACAAGAAAACTGGTAGATTGTGATCCTTTTATGGGTTTCTCTAACCAGGTAGAATTTTATAGTGTGTTAATCATGTGGACTGGAAAACTTCTCTATCTTGTTAGATGCTGTTTTGAAGATCTTGACCTTTCTAGATTGTTGGTTATATGCAATATTCAATATTTTATTGCTTATGTTATTTTTCATATCATACAATGTAAAATCTAATAAGTAGAAGTTCTATTGATCATTTCTTTTTATAAAATTGGTTCTTATTGATTTTTCTTTCTTTTGCACTTATTTTCAGGCCAATGGCGTCTTCTTCAGACTCATGGATGAAGGAATATAATGAAGCACTGAAACTTGCTGATGATGTCAGTGGCATGATTTCTGAGCGGAGTTCGTTTCCTGCATCTGGACCTGAAACCCAGCGTCATGCATCTGCTATAAGAAGGAAGATTACAATATTAGGGACCAGACTTGATAGCTTGCAGTCCCTTTTGTCAAAGCTCCCTGGAAAGCAGCCTATGTGAGTCTTATCAATAGAAGAGTTTGTGTCTTCTTTACAGCTTTAAAGGTTGTGTATGTTGAAGTTGCATTATTGTCAAGTGTATTTCCTTTTCAATGATGCTCAGTTCTGAGAAGGAGATGAATCGTCGCAAGTCCATGCTTGCAAATTTGAGATCAAAAGTTAACCAAATGGCTTCCACACTGAACATGTCAAACTTTGCAAATAAGGATAGTTTGCTTGGGCCAGAAATAAAACCAGATGCAATGAGCAGAACTGTTGGCCTAGACAACGGCGGCCTTGTTGGACTTCAACGGCAAATTATGAAAGGTCAGTTAATTTGAATTGTTTGAAAATTGAAATATATTGCTTGTAGTCTGTACTTTGGATCTTGATGTGGAGTGCTCTTCAAGCAGAGCAAGATGAGGGCCTTGAGAAATTGGAGGAGACTGTAACAAGTACAAAGCATATTGCATTGTCAGTGAATGAAGAGTTGGATCTGCACACTAGACTCATTGTATGTTCCTTTCCTATGTTAATTACTTAATTTTCTTTGTTGTTGTTTTTTATGGTCCATTTTCTTCTCTCTTTCTAAAATTGAATCCTTTCTCTTCCTTTCCCAGGATGACTTGGACCAACATGTAGATGTTACAGATTCTCGGCTGAGGGTAACACTCTTATTATAACTACTATATTGGGACCAAATCTCTTGTTTAGGCATATGAAAGTTAAATTTTCTGAGATGGAAAATTTACAATATACTTATTTAGTCTACCTCATGTAATGTCCTCGTTAAATCCTATAATGTTTTTTTTTTTTTTTTTTTTTGCAGTTGATAAATTCCTTAATTCTGATAGACGTATAATCTGGGAGTTAAGATGTTAAAATATATCATTTTAACATTTCAAATGGATATATAAAATTCTTCTTTAGTTAGTCTTTGTTTCAGTAAAGTGTTTTGGAATAGAAATAATTTTGTTTGGGACAAAATATATACTTAACATTATTATATGCTTTGTCAAATATGGACCTGTGGGGATTTTTGCTCATGATGTTATTATTTTGATTAGTAGATCAAAATATTATGTCTATATGTGTTTGCTAAAACTATATTAAGAAATTTTACAGCAAACATACATTTCCTTGATAGTTGACTTATTAAGCATAACTAGATGAAGATAACATTGTTGAATATTTGTGGGTTGCCCATGCACGAGAATATGTACTAGTATACGTACAATTGTCTTTTTTTGGTATGTTTTTCACTTGGTACTGTGAATAATTGATGATGGATAATTTTTTAAAGCTCTAAATCCTTCTGATACATTTATTAATGGCCTGTTTGATTTAGATTTTTCCTAATGCCTGAGTGACAATTTAACACGTGACATGCTTTACAATGAGCGTTTATAAGAAGCAACACAAAAGCTTCCTTCGGCTGAATGCCCATTAGCGTTTGCTGAATGCCCATTAGCGTTTGCTGAACGCTATACGAATTAAGTTGTTATTTTTGCTCCTTCTTTTAAATCTTAAACTGAGATATGTTAATATTATAAAAGTTTGCTTGCAGCTTACCTTTTTCATTTCTTTTGCGAAAACAGCGAGTGCAGAAGAACTTGGCAATATTAAACAAACGTACCAAGGGTGGTTGCTCCTGCATGTGCTTGCTTCTAGCAGTGGTTGGTATAGTGGTTTTGGTTGTTGTCATATGGCTATTGGTCAAATATTTGTAATGATAAAAATACCCAACTCATGAAGCTTCTCTTTTTCGCAATGTTTCTGGATGTTTGCATTTGAAATATCATAACCGGGTTTCTTGATTTTAAGCGGTGCTTTGTCAATGACATGGAATTTGTTGAGGTCTTGAAAGGCTTTGTATTGTAATTAGCAGCTTTAAAGTGTTTATATCTTTGTGTGTTCTTTTCTTGTATAGAGATATGGAAGTTACTGTCTGGAGTGGGGTTCCGGTTGAAGTTTTTACCCACTGCTCTGTTTTTAGTAGATTTTGCTCAAGAATTCTGTGCATGACTTCCATTAATGCCCTAGCAATCTATAAGCGATTGCGCCTGTGTGGAGGGAGATAATATTTATGCCATGTGTTGTCTTCCTATTAAATTCAGATGCTCCATCAGCACTAGGTTTCTTCTCTTCCTCACTGCTCTATATTCCATAATCTGGAATTCCATGCTACTTTGTTTTTGGTTCAGAAGCTCTGTTAAAAATTAAGGTGCTGGCTTTTTGAAAATGCATTTGTCCAAAGACATGAAGCAGGATCTGGACCCAAAGCATCAAACAGGATATGAACCTAAAGCAGCTGAAGTATTATATGTGCTCACTGATATTAATGCAAATATTAATCTTAGATCTCTTCAAATCTCCTTTCTTGTTGACCAGATATTACTCTATCCGTTTATTTTTATATGTCATGTAAGGTTTTTGCATAAATATTAATAAAGTTATTAAATAGTTTTAATTATAAAAAAATAGTTTAATATGACTAAATTACTCATATTTCACTTTATTAATATTTTTTATCTTTTTTAGTTTTATTTACTTTATTAATTAACTTTCTATTAAAAGATAAAAATAAAGTTAAAAAATTAATTAATATTTATTTAATATTATCAAATGACAGATATCTTAGATAAGAAAAATTATTTTACATGACAGATAAAAGTAGACAAAGATAATAATAAGTAATGAAACCATTAGTGGGTTAGAAATGTTGAAGCAACTGCAGAAAACATGTATACACAAACTCAAAATGACTTTCTAGTGTTTGAAATCATACCAGTTTACTGAAATTCATGTAGAAACTATGTCTAAAACCTTTCTTGCAAGTAGTTTATGTCATCTTTTGTTTATATTTCATGATTTTGAGAATACAGTCACTTTGTAAAATAGTTCCCGTACAAGCAATGATTTTTAGGATAGTTCCCAAAACAAGCAATCGATCATGTATTTATACTTTTACTTGGACAGTTGAATTATTGCCACACAAGCAATTAATATATTTTACTTCACTTGAAAAATTCAGACTCAAGCTATGTCAACCATTAATAAAAAATTGGAAATTCATGAACTAATTCAAGGAAAAATCAGGAAACTACATTTCATATATTTTAAAATTACTTGCTTAATTCTTAATTAGTCATGCACATGTGCTGAATGCTTTTTTAATCTAAAAAAAATTTAAAATATGATGCCATATGGCAAATTATTTTTCTGTAATAAAATAAGTAGTAGGTCAGACTTCAGAATTCATGAGCAAATTAAATAAAAATAAAACTTGAAAGACAAATTGATTTATAGAAAGTTGCCGCCAAACATTATGGTAATCAATTTTGTATTCGTTGCACCATTCCAAAAACTACTCTAACATTGTCTTTCAATTTTTTTTTAATAAAAGTGAAACAAATTCATTTTGAAATAAAATAGTTCTAATCAGTTTAAAAAAGTATAGTGTTTCGAATATATTACACAAATATTAGAAATAACTTTTATGTGATACAACAGATAAAAAACACTGTGATATAATTTGTGTATGTGATACAAATAACTTTTACTATTACAATTCAATTCGAATTTTAGGAATGCACATACCATCCTAACATCATAAGAAATTAATACCTCACCATTTTACATTAAATGATTATATAAGTTTTTATGTCATATTATTTTAATTTAATATAAAATGATAATGTATTTTTTTCTTATATGTTTAGTACACACAATTTATATAGATTAAATTTATACAAGAATCTTAAGAGAATTCAAACTCTTTAAGGCCCGTTTAGTTTAAATTCTTCTCAACGCCAATGAACGTTGGATAGAATCTCCCTCTTTGCAACTTTTAGGAAATGAACATTTTCAATGCTGCTCAACGCCAGCTTAGACCAAAAACTAACATGTTATTAATTATGTGACTACATTGTTAAAGAGGACAGCCCATTTTAATTTTATTCTTTACTTAAGTTGGGTTGACAAATTTTGTGAAAAAAATCGAAGCGACTTAAATATGGACCAACTTGCTTAAGCTTTTTTTTTTTGTTAGGCTAGTCCAAAGATGATGAGACTTTCAGGTTTGGAACCACCTCCCCAAAACATAATTGGATAAAAGCATAAAAAAGTTTTATATTAACAATTAATAAAATTAAACTCATAATTTTTAGTTTAAGGGCTTTAAGTTTGATATACTATCAATGTAAATTTTTTTGGTATTATCATATAATCATTTATTATCATATTATTAGAAGGGTTTGAATTTTTAAATAATTATCATAATAGTCAAACCTTTTTAAATGTGGCAACACATAATTATGTAATAGTATACAAAAAAGTTATACAAATAGTATATCAAAATTAAACTATTAATTTATTAGTTGTATAAATAATCTTTCTAATTTATAAACTAAATAACTTTATTAATTTTTTTGGTATAAAGTTCATTATTTTATTAATATAATTTTAAACTAGCTATAAAATTCATTATTGCATGCATGGAATGGAATAGAAAAAAAAATTATAATTTTTAGCGTAATAATTGTAATATTTTACAATAGAAAACACAAAATAATACAATTTATTTTTAATTTGTGACTTAAACAATGTCATTTTAAGTGAAGTAAAAAAACTAATTACTAATTCCTATTATCAGTTAACAGTGCTATGGCATATTTAGTATTTACATGAATAATTTAGTAATTTATTTATACTATATATAATGAAAATTCTCCCATTTAGTCATCAATTTTTACTTTTCTTAAAATATTATTAATAATCAATTAAACATAAATAAATAAAAAATATAATATAAATTTATAATATTTTTTGGTCACTATCATTTACAGTTATTTTAATCATTATTTCTCTCTTCTCTTTCTATCTCTACTTTTTTGTATTTAATCATAGTAAAGACTTTGTATTCTTTAAATATTATTTTATGTAAAAGAATTTTTTTATTTTATTCGTTACTTTATGATTATTTTTTATATATAAAATTTTTAAAATTGAATGACAAACTTCATATTTAAAATATAACTTATTTTTATTATGTTAATATTTTTTAATAAGTATTTATAAATATAAAAAAATAAAAATTATAAAAAGTATCCGTTGATGTGTTAGTATAAAATAAATTTTTTTTAAAGACTAGACTCATGTTTGGGAATATTTAAAAGATTTTTTTTAATTTTTTTTAAAAATTTAATTATAAATTATTTTAATCACAATAATAAACTAATCTAAATATTAACAAATTTTGAATTTTACCAATTAAATCAATAAAATTCTATAGACAAAGACGGAATTTTCTTTTTGTATTTTTGTGTGTATTAACTATTTTATTTAAAGAGTTTTACGTGTAAAGGAGATGCAATCAAAATTAAACTCAATTCTTAATATAAAGCCTTTGTTCGGGAAATCGTTATGCCGCCGCGCACTCTCTCTTGACCTGGGTTTTGGTCATAGCTCTGCAGAAGCGGTAGGAGGTGAATGGAGATGAGCACGGTGCCCAAGGAGACAATTGAAGTCATCGCACAGAGCATTGGCATCACCAATTTGTCCCCCGATGTCTCCCTCGCTCTTGCTCCCGATGTTGAGTATCGGCTTCAGGAAATCATGCAGGTATTAACTATTAACTATGGAGAACAAGAACATGCTTCTTACGCCTTTTTTTTTTTTTTGACATTTGAATTTTATATGCATTGTGGGTATTTGTTGCTATGCAAGAACCCGGTTCGTATTTGGGGCACACCTTGCAAAAATGCAAAATTTTTAAAACCCAATTCAGTTTGATCATAATAATTCTCAGTTTTCATCTTACCTGAAATTTCTTATGTTTAGAAGGAAAATAAAAGGAAATTACCATTAGTGGCCAGTCTGTTATCCCCTTAAAATTGGGGAATGAAAAATTCAGTGACGGGCTTTTCATACAATTTTTTATATAGAAACTCATCCCTAAATTTTCCACCTTGATGGTAAAGTGTATATACATGGATGAAAAAAAGTGAAAGTAAGGAGTGAGGTGTAATATTTCAGAAATGTACAATGAGAATGGTTGGAATGGGATGATCATGTTAAAGGGTTGTGGCAGTTTATGATTTGATATTGTTCTCTTTTTTGTTTATCTTTATCATAATGTGGAAGTACTTGAGTTTAATGAATGACATATGGCTTTTTTTTATATTGAATGTACAGGAAGCCATAAAATGCATGCGCCACTCAAAGCGAACTATTCTTACTACAGATGATGTGGATAGTGCACTTACATTAAGAAATTTAGAGGTAACTTGCTTTACTGTTGCTGTGTTTATTTTACTTTCAGAATTTAGTTACATGTTATATTTTAAAAACTTGTGTGAGTTTGATAAGATGGTTTTTCGAGGGAGCATACAGTTTCCTACTCTGTCAACATTTTTTTCATTCTATCTTCTGGTTTATTGAATTGAGTTCTCTTCTTTGTATAGTTGGTTAGACTTAGATCAATTGTTTTCCTGTTTGGGCACCATGTTTGTTATTCTATGCATGAGAATACATTCAGGAATTCATTTAAACACTTTGGACTTTTGAAGATGTCTTGCTTCTAGAGCACAACTTTGGATCTGTCATTAACTTGTATCACTCGAATAAATCTATAACTGAATTTTCTGCAAGGAAGATAGAGAGCAAAGTGTTTTATCAGGAAAAAAAAGCTGAGGAAATCAATGAAGGCTAGGGAATTTTTTCTTTACAAATGACCAGGACCTTTGAGAGAATAAAAGGTGCAAAGGATCAAAGATGTGTTGGCGACAATAAATGTCTCTACTCACTATCATTATTTTTTTACCTCCTTTATCAATTCCATGTAGGATTTTGGAATTTGTAGCAAGGCTAATATTTTTATAATGTTCCGTTTGTTGGTTGCAAAATGTTCATCTCATGAATTTTGTAAATCAATGAGCTTGTAGATATAGAGCATAGATTAAGAGATATTGGAGGCTGTAAAAGTTGATCATCTGATTAGTCAGCTGCTTGAGTTAATTGGACCTTAAGAATGACCATGTGGCATGGTTGCAGCAAAACTGCAGTATGTCCTAGGTGCTAAAATAATAGACTTTATAATTGTCTCTGCAGTCCAAGGCATTTTCTGTTCATTGTGTTTAGTAATAACATGGTTTGGCTAGAGATTTAGTCAAATATTGTCAAGATACAAATGGAAGTGGCTTCAAGTGATGGATATATCTGCATGTAGAGGGGAATCCTATCCATCAAATATGTCATGGTTGATAGACCTTGACATAGTATCAAAGTCTGTATGACCATGTCGTCACAAGTTTAATCTTTATCATCCTCATTCTTCATAATTAAGTTGAATTTCAACACAAGGTAAAATGGGTCCTGCATTGTTCACGCTTCAAGTCCAAAGGATTCTTGTGTGAGTGGGTATGTTAGAAATATAAAATCATTATTGGGCCTCCACTTAATAGCTTAAGCTTTTAGGAGAGTTGGTCCTTGATGTTGACATCTTGGTGTGTGCTTTACTTTGGAAGTATGAATATTGTATGAGCACTATAGTCTTATAAATGGCACCATTGGTGCTTTGAAGGCTGCAATGTTGGAGTAATGGCGAAGATTGTATAAATTGGACCATATTCACCATACTTTTCAGTACCTAGTCATCCTTGTGACAATTGAACTTTAAGTGGCCTAAGCCTTGTATAATTTCATGTACAAGTTGGGCCCACAGACTTCTGTTGTAATTGGCTGGCCAGTGGGAACCCTTTAAGCTTCAATAGTGAACCTATGAAAAGGGGCTTATTTGTCCTTGAAAGATGGCGTGTCTCTTGCAGTATAGGTATATGAGAGTAGTGGGTTGCATGCCATGTTCATTGCTAGATATATGGCTTCAAACTTCTAAATTGGCTAAGTCTTCTTTCACCTTAAAATGTTTGGTGCCAAATCCAGTCTGCACGTAGCTTGTTGAAATTTTTATCTTTGAATGTACCATTTTTATTTTCATTTTGCTTATGCTTCTATTTATGTTCACCTTGAAATGTTTGGTTCCAAATCCAGTCTGCACGCAGCTTGTTAAAATGTTTATCTTTGATTGTACTTTTTTTAATTTTCATTTTGCTTATGTTTGTATTTATGTATCAGCCGATATATGGTTTCACCTCTGGTGATCCTCTGCGGTTCAAAAGAGCTGTTGGACACAAGGATTTGTTCTACATTGATGACAAAGATGTGGATTTTAAAGATGTAAGAAAGTACTAGGTACATCAGGACTGCTATTCTAATAGAAGTAGTTGAATTGCTTCCTGATATGATAGGCTCACATTTTTCCTGATTTGAATAGGTGATTGAAGCACCTTTACCAAAAGCTCCCCTTGATACATCAATTACCATTCACTGGCTGGCTATTGAAGGGGTACAACCTGCGATTCCTGAAAATGCTCCAGTTGAAGGTATTTTTTTCTAAATTTAAGCACAATTAAACTGAACTCACATCTAACAACCTCATAATACATAGTTTATATGATATTAAGGTGTGCCTATCAAGTCTGCCTGCTATATTATTGAAGATTTTACTACAAATAATCTGCTACTCAGAATTTCGGATTTTATCATCCACATGATTTCACTCCTTTTTATTTCTTTTACAGTTATTATGAGGTTTACGATAGAAAAGTTTGATTTTCCCTCCATTGACATTTCTGTTTGTACTATGTTTACTTACAGCTCCCTCTGAGATCAGAAAATCTGAATATAAGGAAGATGGACTTCCTGTTGATGTTAAACTACCTGTTAAACATGTAATAACAAGGGAGCTTCAGGTATACACTATTATGTGGTATGCACTTCTTTTTTTTTCTTTTTTTTTTTAGTTTCATTTTTATGCCCAACTTTGATGAACTTTGTTTCCTCTACAGCTTTACTTTGAAAAAATAACTGAGCTGGTTTTAAATAAGCCTGGCTCTATTCTCTTTAGAAGAGCCTTACTTAGCTTGTCAACAGACTCAGGACTCCATCCCTTGGTTCCTTATTTCTCATACTTTGTTGCTGATGAGGTACTGACAAGTTTATATCAATAACGTTGTTTTTGGTTAACCTTCTGAATATATCTTGTGAGAAATAAATTTTTAATACTCGTATTTATCTATTTTTTCCCATATATTCTCAGGTGGCACGGAATTTAAATAATTTAACTCTTTTATTTGCCTTGATGCGTCTTGTGCGGAGCCTTCTGCAAAATCCTCAGATACACATAGAACCTTATGTAAGTATGGTGTTAATTGTAAATATCTTTACATCTATAGTTCATCTGTGATTATCGTCATCCATGTATGACAAACTCTCATGTGGTTGAGGTTGATCAGTCATTTGATTATAAATAAACATAATAACTTTATCACTTATTTGGATCTTGTCTGGGTTACTGAAGCAAAGACTGAAGGGCCTTACTGATACTTGAGCTGTAACTACAGTAATATGTATTTTAAGTTTCAGTTTCTGTCTAATATTTCGTCAAATGCTATCAGTTACATCAATTGATGCCGCCTATTATTACCTGCGTTGTTGCAAGAAGGCTAGGAAACAGACTATCTGATAATCACTGGGAGCTTAGGAACTTCAGTGCTAACCTGGTTGCTTCAATATGCAAAAGGTGGTGGACCTTCTTTCTATTCAATGATAAGAGTATAAATTGCTATGTCAGGTTTCATTATGATGTTAATAGTTCTCAGCCATTATTACTCTTCTCCTAGATAGGCATTTGGCATATATCTCTACCAATGTGTATATTTCAGATATTCCATTGTACAACAAAAAGCAAGGAGAACGTCTGCTTTCAAAACCTGTGTTGAGACTTTGATCGCTACTATGCAATATGGTTCCACTTTTTAAATCTGGACGTTAATGGTGGCTGATGAGGCTGTTGCTTACATAATTATATCCAAATGGAACACCATATATAACTTCATGGATTGAATAACACATGTCCAGTAAAACTGTAGATGAAAAAAGGGGCTCCTTGACTTGCATACAAAATTTTCTCTGCTAATTTAATATTGTATATACCTTAGTTTAAGAAGCATGAATGTTTTCTTGCATCTTTCACCGTTGGGCTGGTGGGCTAATATAAAAAAAATTAAAATTCAAATTATGGAAGAATAAGAAAATTTTGAGCATGTATGTACCATTTATAGTTTTTTAGTTCCTATGTTCCTAATCTGTGGAATCTGGCAGATTTGGGAACGTTTATCACAATCTTCAGCCACGGGTGACCAAGACATTGCTTCATGCTTTCTTGGACCCTACAAAAGCTCTGCCTCAACATTATGGTGCAATTAAAGGGATAGCAGCTATTGGATCAAACATGGTATCTTCTGACCTTAGAGTTTTGGCTTGTGGTTGTGAAATTATTTTCATGTTAATTGTCTGATGCTCTCTTGTGGATACTCGATGAAGACAGCTATATTTTTTCTTTTCCAATTAGATATGATTATTTTCAATACAAGCATGGCATCTTTGTACCACCTGCTTTAGTTCTTGTGGACAATAATGACAAACTTGCTCTTCCTTTTCTTTTTCGATATGGCATATATCTCAAATATTTGCACATGTTAATAATGCCTAGTTCTCATTGCAACGTTAACACCTTTTCTTTTCATGGGGTTGCATGAGTGATTTTTTATGCTTTATGTTGTTGAACCTATAGTTGTATTGGAGTCAAGCTATGCATAATGCTCCTTCACTTTGAGTAGGTTCGCTTGCTTATACTTCCAAATCTTGAGCCGTATTTGCATCTTCTAGAGCCAGAAATGCAACTTGAGAAGCAAAAAAATGAAATAAAGAGGCATGAAGCATGGCAAGTTCATGGGGCCTTGCTGGTGAGTTTTAATGTTTTAATTATACAGAATAGCTAGTTTTCATCATGCGTGAATCTGTTTTTACCCTGAACATCTCTCTAGCTAACTACCAAAGTCATAAGCCTTTCAGTGTGCAGTAGGCCAATGTATGCATGAGAGGGTCAAAATATTCAGCAGTCTACTCTCTCCTCCAACCCGTGCTACTTTGAGAGGCAATGGAAAAGTCATGAGTGCACTGCCAAGTATGACTTTCTTTTGCATTATACTGATGCGTTTGAAACAATACATGCCTGCCTGCTTTGGGATTTTATGCATGTTTAGTGCATAACAGTTGCAGTATCGAAGTTTCAGAAGTACGGCTACTCCTGAATGAATGATTTTGATAAGTTAGTTTGTATGCATGTCTTAGGATGATTTTTGTATGATAGGGATGTTTTTCTTTTTCTTGTTTTTCACTTTCAATTCTAACAAAACTAAAGGGGGAAACAAGATAAGGCTGATGATGAAAAATATATTAGTATTACTAGTCAGTAAAAGGCAATGGCCCCGAAGCTATAGCCATAGCAAGGTGAATTCTTTTAATATATTTATGCTATATTTTTTTATATTAAAAGCACTTGTGCTCTAGATTATTTCATATATTAATGATTTTTAATAAAAGATTCAATGATAAACTTATCAGCAATTACTTTCCATATATTGTATTCATAACTGAAAATGAGTGTTCAGTTGTTGCTGTTGGAAATGGATTGATTAACACAAGATGTCTCAATCTATCATTGAGAGGGCAGATAATTGACCTTTTTCCTTCTAATTCTCAACATAACTAAGGTGATGTTGACTCTTACAAATCTGGATGTTGAGAAACAACCGACTCGTAATGTTATGACTTATAATTGGAGCTTTCTGTCGTTTAATAAAAGCTCTTGGATAATGTGTGTACTGTGTACAGGCGACTCAAATTTTATTTTAGTCCAAGCATTTTACTTATAGGGAAAGCTATGGTCTCTTGCTTCATGCAAATAAAAAGAATTTTGGAAAATATTTATCATGACATGATTGATATTTAGTCATTATAGTGTTAATTTTCACTACACAGTTTAGAATAACAATAGAGTACATATAAAATCTACAGAAAGGTCAAAATGATTTATAATGGAAAGCCATTCGTTGAAATAAGTCAAATATCTAACTCAAGATTAAGAACCTTCATATTTTGAGATATAATATTCATTGAAGGCGCGTTGAAAGTATGAGTTTCTGAATGTGCTTTGCAACTTTTCCTTTACATAAATAAAAAGTTTTCCATCGAGAAAGCTGCCTTTTTTTGTTGCTATTGTTTTCTACAATTGAAATGTAACCCTTAATTTTACTTTATGGTAGTTATGCTCTATCTTTACTTTCCAATTTAGTTTTACTTTCTGGTAATTATGCTCTTATCTTTAATTTCCAATTAATGAAGGCAAACGCAAAGCCAGCACAGACAACCTAATGCAACAGCAGCAACCTCCACTGAAGAAAATTGCTACAGATGGCCCTGGGGGTGTGATACCAATGAACTCCATGTCAGTTGACATGCAGGGGTCAACAGGTGGATTTTCTACCATGATGGGGGTTTCTAACATTGGCGTATCATCTATGGGTCGTCAATTATCAAACGAAAACACCGCAGGGAGAGAGGTTGGAGGTCAACAATGGAAGGCATCTGCCATTCTTGCTCAGGCTTGGAAGGACGATATGGATGTAGGAGATTTGCTTTCATCAGTGCTCGAATTATTTGGCGAAAGTGTGTTGTCCTTCTTTCCGAAACCTGAAGCATGTACTTTTTTGTAGAACAAGTTACACTACTGGTACTGGTATTTTGTTTTGCATGTGCTAGTGCAGTCTCAGTAATATATGTGACTTAGCGCTGAACAAATGATCATAAGCCAGAACAGAAATCTATTGCAATTTCGTTTGCATATATTTTGGTACATAATTTCATTACTATTTTAACTCATGGAGAAACTATGTAAACGTCATTTCTCTTAGATGATTTATTTAGCATAGGTGCTGTTATCTTTTGACTATTTATTGGTATTTCACTTTTCAGCATAGTATAGTATGTGCAAATACTTGCATTTGTATTCTTGAGGGTTCTTTAAAGTGCAAAGTAGAGTGGAGTGGATTAATGAAAAATCAGCATTTCAATTTTTTTATAAAATACAAGTGATAGCAATGAATAGGTTTGCAATAACTAATTCCCTTGTTAGTTTCATCATTATTTATTTACTTTTACTTAACTCTTAAGGTGTATCCTCAGCTATACTCATTTTTCCCACTTTTTTATTTTTTCGTTATTATCTCAATTGTTTGTTTCAAGGTTGAAGCTGTCTTAAAGAATCGTACTAATAAAGGCTGAGTTTATACGTCAAATTTTTATGAGTTTGATCTCCTATTTATTAGATAACTGAGAAATAAAATTATATAAATTTATGTATATAAATACATAAAATTTTAGAGTAATCCAAGGATTAAAAAGCTGTTTGACTATTTTTATCTAGGATTTAATTGTGTAAAATTTTTTTATACTATAATCTAATTATATTTTAATTAGTATTTAGTTTTATGGTAATTATTATATTAGTCAAATTTTTTTAATAATTTAACAACTCATAATTAAATGATAATTTAAAATCTTTTACAGTAACAATAATAATAAATCAAAATTAAACTCTTTTATTAAATCCTTAATAAATATCTTTTGTATTGTTTTAGTGTCTAATTAGAGCTATTAAAACAGGCCAAAGTTTATAGAGCAGCGCATTTGGTCTTTGTATATGGGGTGTGTTTTTTTTGTCTGTGTATAGACCGGTCCATTTGTCTATAGAGTGATCCAATGGGGTGAATTTGAATTGCATTTTGAAACAGTTTCATGTCATACAACTACATAAAAATTGGAAACTCCGATATTTGACAGGTTCATCTTTAATCTGAATCTACTTTCAGTTCCTACGAAACAACTAGCTTCATTGCATTTTTGTTTTTGCATGCTTGAAAATGAAAAGAAGAAAGAGTTTGTAAATAACAGAGGGAAGAGACCATCACGAAAATGATATCTCAATTAAGCTTCGAGATCATTACACAGCTGAATGACTGCAATATTAACAATTAGGGGGGAAAAAAGGAAGAGTAAAACAACTAGGCAACTAAAAGAAGAGCTTTCGTGGGGATGCTCTAGTTGAAACTGTTGCTGGTGAGTTTGAGGACTTGAGGGGAGGGGGCATTGCCTTGCTTTCTTGGCCCCCAGGTACTCTGTCAAGCAGCTTTGCAGCCCTTGGATCTGTTAGTAGCGTCTTTTGGAAGGACTGTGAGAAGCCAGTTGCAATGATAGTCACATGAATCTCCCCATTGTAGCGATCATCAACAACAGCCCCAAATATAATATTGGCAGAAGGATCAGCCAAACTTGTCACAACCTAAAACATTTCAGTGTTAAAATCAGGGAACATACAAAGAAGAGAGGGAAAAAACATGCAAAAAGAACCCCAGTGATAACTGCAGGTTGGAGCATAAATTTACTATCTAAAAGAAGAAAAAAGCAAAATAAAGCAGAGTATATTAAAATGAGGCACCCAATGAAAGAAACGACATCCTCAGGGGGAGTCAATGAATATTTCTTTTCTTCTTGTACTCGGGTACTCCACTAGGGAGGGGTTGGGTGGCTGACTAAAACTCCTGACTGGATCCAATCCAGGACAAAGTTAAATAATGGTTAACTACTTTACAATATAAAATGCAAAAAAATATCAACATATTCAAATGTTACACTTACAGCACTCAAATCAAAGTCACAGACTCAATCCAGCAAGATTCTATTTCTAGGAGTAGTTTCCAAACTTAAAAAGAATTATGTTTGCAACAAATTCACAAGATCAAAGTGCAAAAGGAATAATAATATGTTCCTTCAGCAAGTGCTGAAAAAATTCTGAAGTACCTGAGACACTCTATTCACTTCCTGCAGGGTTATGTCCTTTCCTCCAGTAATATTATAGACTACTCCAGTAGCTGACTGAATAGATGATCCAATTAAAGGAGCCAAAGTAGCCTGTTCTGCTGCTTCTTCTGCACGGTTTTTGCTGGAGGAAACACCTACTCCAAGCATTGCAGTTCCAGAGTCTTTCATCACAGCTTTTACATCAGCAAAATCCACATTTACAAGCCCAGGTAGCTGTAAAAAGACACAACAGTTCATATCATCTAGAAAAACTGACATCAAGATGACCTTGATATTGAATACATGTCCAATAATGATGTAGGAAAGACAACTGAAATGACTTGGTTAAAAGGAGTTGGAGAATGATTCAGGCCTTTTCTGTCCCCTATTTCTCTTTTCTAGTTACCAATCTAGTGGGAATAACTACGAACTTCTTATCACTTTCTAGTGGCCAGATAGGAAATATGAATAAATTATTTATGAATCAACTCACTGTTATTATGTCTGATATTCCCTGTACTCCTTGACGTAGAACATCATCTGCAAGACGGAAAGCATCCTGAAGAGGTGTCTGCTCATCGGCTATGTCAAGCAGGCGGTCATTTGGAATCACTATAAGTGTATCCACATTTTTCTGCAGCTTTTCAATGGCTTCCAGTGCCTAAAGAAAAATGAAATTAGGCAGTTATTTTTTGAAATTTCAGATGACAACCTACAAATTTCAGATAATGCTAACTATTGAGTGTTATCTGATAGATACTTGTTTCAAAAACCTTCAGATAACAAACTATATAGTGTACTGGTGTACTAGTCATATCCTCAACTAAGGAAAGAAATGACACCTGCCTGCAAGGATCTTTTGCGTCCTTCAAAACTGAAGGGATAGGTAACGACACCTACAGTCAAGTAACCAGCCTCTTTCGATATTCGGGCAACAACTGGGGCAGCACCAGACCCTGTGCCCCCACCCATGCCAGCAGTTACAAACACTAAATCTGAGCCTTTAAGAGCATTAGCAATAGCTTCTTTCGATTCCTCTGCAGCTTGTTCCCCCAAAAGTGGATTCCCACCAGTACCTGCATCTCTATCAAGTAATTTGAATCAAAGGCCACAGTTTCAAATTCAAAAGAAAATGAATAAAGAAATTGGAGTGAAGCTACACACACAAAACACATGATAGTCATAACATATGCAAGGGACAATTGGGCACAAAGGAATCTCCTAGGCATGGAAGGAGAGTGCCTGACCTAATCCTCGAGTCAGAAGTTCTCCAATTTTAATAGGATTCTCAGCAACAGAATTTAACAGTGCTTGAGCATCAGTATTTATTGCATAAAAGTCTACGCCCTGATTGAAAATGTAGCAGAACTTAACATTAGTAAGCACTTAGTTGCAGCAAAACACCAAGGATAGCTCAGTGAATAACGCCACTGGCTTCATCCTGATACTGGCAAACATAAATGAATGCAAAAATTGCAATCACAACAAAACAATATCTCGCAAATAAGGAAGAAGAATATCAAACTGTCCTCTCCTCCCAAAAGAGAAGCAAACCACCAAAGTTATTACATTTATATAGGATTTAGGGAAAAAAAAAACTAAAATAACCCCTTAACTGATATACCAAATTGGGTTCAAACATGGTACCCAATTGAACAACCAGTAAAAAAACAAAACTTTATCAGTAATTACGAGAGAGAGGTTTGAGATTCCATCCAAAAGAAACATGAAGGAAAACCCACTTGTAATCCGCAACCAATCATGCGATTAATGGCATTGCTGCCACCACCCCCGACGCCGACAACCTTAATCTTGGCGTTATCTACAGAAGCGAAGGAGCAGCTCACCGACCCTAAACGACGGCTCAGCCGTTGGGGGGCACATCTTCTGAGAGCGCAGGGGGAGGAAGACAATGCGTTGTGGTAAATTGGAGTGGAAATGGAGGAGGACGAGAGCAGCTCGTTTGGGTTTGAGAGGGGAAGCATGGCCATTTTTTTCCCTCTCAATTTGATGAGAACCAAGCAGAAAATGAGGAGAAAAATGGTTGACGAATTTTGATGAAAAATAAATCATATGGCATCTATAATTTATAAGGACTCAAATGGACGAAATAGGAAATTACCTTAATTACTCTAATATTACAATAGTAAACTATAATTAAGAATTCACAGAGTAAAAGAAAAAAAGAAAACAAATCAAAATAAAGGAAAGAAAATTATAATTAAGGATTACAATACCCGTAATGCCTTAGTTCGAGGGATCGAGCATTCTATTCTATCATTGCTTGAATTTTGGCAGTGTCCACTTACACTTCTTCTCTTGAAACAAAATGGCCTAAGTACTTCATCTTGCAAAACTGCACTTGGAATTCTTAACAAACAAATTATGATATTGCAAAATAGTGAAAACTTTGCTCAAATGTTAAATGTATTAAATGATCTTCAGATGTGGAGGTTTAAACAAGAATATCATTAATATATATATATATATATATATATATATATATATTATATATATATATGAGAACAAACTTACGTAGATAGGCTCAAAAAATGTCATTCATCAAACTCTAAAAGGTAAACAGTATATTAGTTAGTTCAAAAAGCATAACAAAAAACTTGCAGTGACTTTACGAGTTTTAAAAGCAATTTTTGGAATGTTAACTTCGTGCACTCGTATTTGGTGATACCCAGAATGGAAGTCAAGTTTTAAACAGTGCCCAATTCATTTTACAATCATCCACAAGAGGAATGAGGTATTTGTCCTATACAATTGCTTGAATGAATACTCTATAATCTACACACATCCTCCATGAGTCATTCTTTTTTTTTTTACCAATAAAACTAGAGACAAGTAAGGACTTACACTTGGTTGAATGATACCAATATGCAACATCTCTTGAACTTTCTTCTCAATCTTCATTTTCTGAAATTATAGCAAGAATCCATGCTTTTCCTTTTGTAAGATTTTTTTTTTCCCACAAAATGGTTAGTGATCGTAGTGACATTTCCACTGCTTTTTCCTGTAAGTACCATCTTCCTCCCATCTAACATAAACTCAAGTATGTGAAATATGTGAAGCAAATTGTATGTGCAACTATCAGTACCTCTTACAATATTAATTTTAGATAAATACTGAAATTAATCATAATTTCAGACAAAAAACGAGTTGGCCTTTGTTTGGACAATATTATCTTTTAAACAAAAATGTCAAAAGAGCCTTGCTTTCCTGCAGTCCCAAAGCTCCAAAGTCAGTAACTAAAATTTTCAAGTTTTGGTGGTGACCATTTTCATATTTTAAATGACTTTCTATTTCACACCATATTCCCCAAGATTGTAAGTTCTCATTTTTATCCAAAACAGTTAAATAATTTAAATTTATTATTATAATAATTTATTTAATATATATAAACATAAAATTTATAAATTTATTCAAGTTAATATGTTCTTTTTTTTTTGTCCTCATTCAAGTTAATATGAGCAATGCACAATTAACACATTTGCCAATTGGATATGGGCTGAGAGGTGAGAGAATTAGAGCGTAACAACGGTAACAATAGAAGGCCAAAATCTGGGCCTATGTGGGTCCGGGCCCCGTTCGTTTCAATCACGCAGCACGCGACGTGTCTCTATGTGCGCGAGGCGATGAAGCGACAGCACCCTGAGATCTCCACACCACGACCAACCTCAGAGCTGAGGTAAGATTAACGTTTTTTTGGTTTTCTCACTCTTTCTCGGCATCCAAACACCCAAATAGGGTTCCGTTTTCGGATTCGCTGGAAATTCAACTTTGTCATTTTTGGTGATCTCAAAAATTTTTTGTTTACATTTTACTTCTATGTTTTTTTTTTGGGTCTTGGCTGAAATCTGAATTTACTTATCCCCCCCCCCCCGATGATCGTCTCAGGAATTCATTTTCTCTGATCAGGATCTGGTGCAAATCGATATGGGTTTCTTGGTAAACAACGCTAATTTTCGTAGTGATTGGAATAATTGCGTGCCTTTGTACCAGAATTTGCTGCAATAAAGGACCTTCTGCTAATCTGTATGCATCTGATCTCCGTTTCTTTCTGCATCTTTTTTTTTTTTTAATATATAGATATATTGTCTTTTTGCTGTTCTTCTGGTTCTTTTTACATTCGATTTCTGTTCATGTTCTTAATGTATTGATTCGGACGCCTGAGCAATCTCGAGCTGCTGCATTTGATGAATTAGGGTACTAAGCACAAAATTGGAGTATAGTACAACCTTTCTGAACTGTTTTGTAATATCAGTAAAGTAACCCAGTAATTGGTGTTGGTATTTTAGTATAGTTGTATTTTATTTTGCCTTGTTTTTCCTTTGGTGGGAAAACATTAAAGAGGATTTTGTTATGGGCCTCTGAACTGTACCAATGTTAAATTTGGTTAGGGTATGGCTGATTATCTCATCATGGGTTTTTCATGAGTTCATTACTGTAATTAGTAGGAAATAGGAATGTTTTGGATTTCCATTACCTAAACTAAGACTAATAAAGCTGAACTCCTTGATCAAAACTCTTCAAGAATTATCTAGAGAAGTGTATTTTCTAACATCATGAACCCAGCTACTGCTTTAGAATTTAGAGAAGACTTCCCATGATCATATAACATTTAAGGGTGTCTTACAGAAAGTTAAAAAGAGCAGCCCGGTGCATGAGGCTTCCACCATTGTGGGGTCTGGGGATGGTCAGATGTACGCAGCCTTACCCCGTGAGCGGATAAGACATAACTTACTGTTGTGCCAAGGCTCACCCTTGTCTTACCCCAGACATAACTTGTAAAACTATATAGTCAGGCATAACTTGTAGACCTGGAAAAATGTCAATTGGCCCATATTTTGGGGAAGTATTCCTAGATGTTAATTCTCAAACATTTCTTCAAATCTAAAGCTTCTAAAACTATATAGGATTTGTTCATCCAAGCTTGTGTTGTTATCTTCTTGTCTCGGAGAAACTTTTATGAATTTACTTGATGTAGATATCCTTCAACATGTCTGCTGTTATGGTGCTAATTAATAGTTTATATAGTCATCATCTGTTTATGCCAACTTCTTGCTGTGTTTTATAATGCAACATATTTAGATTTATTTAGTAACTCAAGCAGGCTCTAACTCCCTTGAATATTTGTTGTGTCTCCTTTCTAGATTACTGTTCTCTGTATAATGGTTATGTAACTTATATTAATCTCATTTACATGTTTCTAATCTCTTGTTATTCTGTTACAGATTTCACCTAACTTTGGTTATTACTGCAACAATATGCTGCTGGATGATGTAAGTGCAAGTTTTATGGGCATTCTTCTTTTATTTAGTATCAAGTTAGAATAGGAAGTGGAACATGTAGAACTTGTGTACTTGGGTTTATTTCCTCTGGTAAGGTATTTATCAATTAGAAGAGGAAAACACTGAACTACATGGTTCTTTCCCCCAAATGAATAACTTCACAGGCTGACGTGTATCCATAATCAATGCTGTTGAAGCAGTTTGTTTCCCTAGCTGTCCTTTCACTCTCTCTGACCATGATACTTCCTCGTGAATTTTGGGGTGTTTTTTTTTTTTGGTGAAGAATTTAGGTGTGTTTTTGGTCAAAGTACCCTGTGCCTGTATAACAGCACTCGTAAAATAGCTGAACTCTGTAAAAGTGGGATAGTTTAGGCAATCATGCCTGAGCTTATATAGGTCTTGATGCATTACTTCTATTTAAAGTGGGGCATTGTGCCACTATATTTCACTAGGAGACAGAAGGATATATGATGAGAAACTTTCGTTTGTGCTTGATGTGTAAAACCACTGTAAATATGGTTCTAGTGATGTTAGTAAATGAAAATGTGTCAAGCTGTGAGTAGTCTGAAAATTAGCAGGTGCTTTGAAGATTATATTTTTCTTTGATATAACTACTTATTGTCATTTATATAAGTTGTGTGCATATTCTAAATGTGTGATTTTACATGAAAAAATTGTAAATAATTTGTGTATTTATTTATTTGTGTTACTGCATGTCATTATGCATATTTTATCATGCACTAGGAGCTTGTGACAAAATTGGATGAACACAAATACAATCAAATTGTTCATTTATGAATTAGTGATTTTTTTTTTGGATAATTCATTCCAAAATTTTCTCTCTATCTCAATAAAGCCCATCTTTATTGCTTTTTGTGGCCTAATTTCCAAAGATCTAAATAGGCCTGACTTGAGTTAATAAACTTTTGTTAATTAATTGTTCAGTTGTAATGATAACTTGTAAATAACCATGTCATGTTTTTTATTGTCATGAAGCTCACTTTTGTCTTTCCTTTGTTCTATCAGGTGGGCGATTGTATACCTGGCACAGATGAAACCACTTATAGTACCTATACTGAGCGAGGGTGAATAAGTTTCTGAGTGAACAGATGTAGCTCCTTGTAAGTTAGAGAGTTTGGATCACAGATTGGCTACTGGAGAAAATTTGATTTCGGGTCTCATGAATCATTCAATATTTTCTAAGGGTGGATCTGTATGTATTTCTTGTTGGATAATGGGGTTTCAATTGGCATTTCCATTGCTGCCTGACATTACCCATGTTACAATTGTGGATTTAACCCTCATTCATTTCAGAAGTCGGTAGACAGTGATATCAAGTATGTATTTTTGTGAAATAAGTTGATTCAAGAAAATCATGTTTCTTACACAATTATATACCACAAATAGAGAAAAGATCTGACTCACGCTTGTGCAACTTTTGGTCTTATGTACAATTCTGTAGAAATGAAGTAAGCTGTGGCTGGTCATTTCCAGATTAATGGAATGTCGATGATTAATTACTAATGAAACACTAGATGGATAGCTTTAGACTTTTTAATGTATATTTAGATTAGCTAATGTTGTGGTCAAAACAGCTTACAATTAAAATGTTATATATAGAGTTTTTGAAAAAAAATGTTTTTTCTTAAAAATTAATCAAAAATTAAACTTACACTACCCTATGGCAGTATTTAGCACAAGAGGCAGATGATAATCACTAAAGCAGCATCTCTACCTTAAAACAGAACTCCTACTAAACATTCTTTCCCTACCTTAAACATAATTAAGAGAGTTTCGGACTGATTAAGTCACTGACATGGCTCTCGGAACAAAGTAAAATCATTCAGAAGCATTCTATACCAAAAGTAGCAAAGGCTATGGGACTAGAAGTCGAGTTCTCTTCATACAATTCAATTTATTGAGATTATCACCGGTGTCCTCTGATCAAGGCAAGACAATCAGAGTCACACAGGAGGATCTCAATCAGGGTAGTAGATTAGGGTCTGCAGATGCCTTGATGCTCCTTCAAGTCCGAGCTCCTAATAGTATGTTTGAAAATATAAATTTTGAAAATTGATTTGATGTATAACTAAATTTTTTTTTTGTAATGTTGAAAAATTAAATCAATTTCATTTTTTTTAATGATTTTAAACATATCTTGGTTTCGGTTTGAGTCTCACTTGCAGCAGGGCATCTCATCACTAAAGTTATTATAATCATTGTGGCCTTCTTGTTAATCTTTGGTATATCAACTATGAAGAGGTGACATTCTTTTTTACGAAATGTAATTTTATTTGGGATATTAAAAAGTACTGAGACTATCTCTTCTTACTTTGAAGGCGAAGAGAACTTCCATACCTCAAGATGTGTTAAATGACTAACATGCAAGTGGATGTTTCCAATCTACATAAGATATTACATGTTAATATAAATTTTTATTTAGTTTATCATCAATAGATTATGTTGTATATTACATTTATGATTGCCTGAATTGGCTATTTATTTATTCAGTTATTTAAGATCAACTACTATTATATATTTTTAATCTTGTTTTTCTGACTATCATGAATTGTGATGAATATTGTATGTATACTTAAGGAATAAGGTTATGTACGTAGGTTTTTGTGGCATATATATATATATATATATATGCGACAAATTAAAATGCTATCAAGCTATATGCCTATAGGCTATAGCTATTATGATTATGCTAAATATGTATTTCTCTCATGTGTCTTATCTTGAAGTGTAATACAATGTATTTAAACTTCTAGGTTAAATTTTAATTATGGACTTACGTGTGATTCTGAGAAGAATTAATATTCAAGAGAATGCATGAACTTTTATAGGGAAGAAGGAAACAAACAGAAAGAATAAGAGAAATTAAACTTTGCTCCTAATTAATTCCTTCAAATGTATTGGTCGAATTTACATTTTGTGGTATAAATCAGACGTTAACAATCCTAAAAAATGGGTGTCGTACGTGTACTGTGCTCACTTTATGTGGCTCATTCAAAAAAGAAATATTTTTGAATGATTAAGATATGTGCATTTTATATTCTTAATGTAAAATATACTTTAAAACATTATCATTTGTTTAAAAAAAAAAGAAAAGAAAAAAAGTTGTCTATCTAGACAGAAAAGAAAATTTCAACAGGTAAGAATTTATCTCCATGAATGTGCCATCCAATTTGTACATTGCAACCATGCATCTCAATTCAAGCGGCAATGTGCTCAAATTAATGCATGAGGAGAAATTGAAATTGGACCATAAATCATAAAACTATAGTAATCTTACAAAGACTCGGAGTGTCCATAATTAGTTCTATTGGTACCTACCACGACCCGCGGTAAGGTTGAGATTGGTGACAGTTGAAAAGGTTCCAAGCAGCTTTTAGTCATATAGGCAGACAACGCCGACCCCATATCTTTTTTATGCATTAATTTGCATTGAATTCTATGATGGTGAATTCTATGGACGTATTTTGCTATTTGGTGCTTTTTACTGGTATTGAAATATTTATGGAGGTGTTATTTTTATGTGCATTGTATGTTATTCTTATGTGTTATATATTGATATTTACTTCTACATTGATATTTGTTGATGGGTTTGGAATTTGTTAATTGAAAATTGTTTCTATAATTTTTAAAGACTAGAGTTCCCATAAATTGTTGGCATGGAGATTCTTTTGACAGCCCTTTAGGTACTTTTTGGTATATGAATGTTGCTAAGTTTCATTTATTTGTATGTGAATTTTGCTAACTTTTAATTAGGATTACTCTATGCTCAGCCCTTTAGGATTATCATTATTTCTTAGTTAAATTGATACGTTATATTTTTATTATTAGTTGATATTATTTTATTTTAAAAGCTAAATTTATATTATTTATATTATAATCTCACATGATATATGTATTCCCGTCCAGAGGACGGGGCTTACCCTAGTATTAATTTATAGCAGTCGTGCCAAGCGAGGGGAGAAGCAAACGACAGATTGCATTTTGCCATAATAAAATAACATGAAATATATTACACTTTTAAATTACACATTTTCACTATTAGTTGTGGAATAATAACTAAAGAAAATAATGATAAAAGTATGAATTTTAAAAGTTTGAATTTGTCCAAGCATTATAAAATATAATTACAAAATATTTTTTTAAAAAAATTTTAAATCACACCTGTTACACTAAATTTGCACCCAGCTGGATATCATGAGTTCAGCCACCCTCCTCAGCTGCTGATTCTTCTGTGGCCTCTTTCCCCCGTTTGATTAATAACTTGTAGTTGTGTTTTGGTGTTTTTTTTTTGGGCTGTTGGGCCCCTTGATGTACCGGAAAAAAATTGCAGTGTTCTAATGAGAAATTTTATGTAAAATCATCAAGCCACATGCTACAATCTTTTTTTTGTTCTAAAAATTAATAATATTTTTATAAATTTTGATCAATTTTAATTGTCTATAAGTTTGTATAACTATTTTAATAAAATATAACTCTTAAAAATTAAATAATAACAATTCTCGTACCTAAAAACGTAACTTACTTTTATTATTCAAACATTTTATAAGTCCTTCACAATCAATTTTATTCGTAGCAAAATCTAAGTCTGAGTCACTTTCATTAAAATTGATTCATACGGAAAAATCATTCTAAAAATATTAATCAAACAAACATAACTAATTTTGGACAGAAAATTACTTTGAGAGTTGAGAATCTAAAACAAATTCACGCACATTTATTCTACTCCAT
This sequence comes from Castanospermum australe, assembly GCA_019955255.1. NCBI lineage: Eukaryota > Viridiplantae > Streptophyta > Magnoliopsida > Fabales > Fabaceae > Castanospermum > Castanospermum australe. Next base: position 448,974 of record NSJW01000051.1, read on the forward strand.
CCAAATAGGTCACATTTAATTATTTAAAGAAAAATTATCTGAGAGTCAGACTTATGCTTTAAGTCATAATAGGACGAATTTTAGTTGCAAATGACTTTAATCAATGGGCTCTCAATTGGATAAAATTGAGATCTTTTTTTCACTCTTTTTTACTAAAAGTTACGAAACAAAAAGGCTTAGCACATACAGCATCAGTTAAATTAAACCAATTTTTTTCTACCCATTAAAACTGAGTAGTTGTAAACAAATTAATGTGACAGCAACTTGGACTTGACAAAATCTACCAAAATTGCATACTCCCTTATAGCCTTCCTATCCACACCGTTCCTCAATAGTTGAGGAAAAAACAGCCACTTCCCGGTGGCCGCCAGAAACGCCACCGCAAGCGGCCCCGACACCGCCCGGTGCAAGCTCCACGCGCGCCGCACCAGCGCCTTCTTCGCCGCCACCTCCGCTGTGGTGCACGCGCCCTGGAGCACGAAGAACCACGTGACCTCCCACGTGGGGGGCGCGCGCGCGAGGTAGTAGTATATCAGCTCGTGCATGAGCCCGGACACGACGAACGCGGCCATCATGGCGACCAGCGGGGCCCGCGCGGGGCCCACGAGGGGAGTAGAGATACGGCGCGCGGGCTCGTAGACGGCGGGGCGTAGAATACCCGTAACCATGAGGTTCCATCTACGGCCCCAGAAGTCCTGGAGCGAGGTGCAGAGGTAGGGCTCGTCGAACTGCGGCTCCATCTCCAACCCGAAAACGGCGCGAGCAGGCGCCGCGCTCAGCGCCAGCACGAGCTCGATGCCGAGGTACATGTGGCAGCAGTAGAGGGCGAGGATCAAATGCGGGTGCAGCTTTTCCCTGTAATCGTAGGCGCGGATTATCGCGGCCAAGAGAAGCGCTTTTAGGCACAGCAGAATCGATTTTGGGAATGGGAAAGAATCGCGGGTTTTGGGGGGTTTTTCTGAGTTTGGGGTGGATTGGGGTGGTGGATGTTGTTTGAGCTTGATGGGAAGAGAAGCTATGGAGATGAAGTGGAAGATGTTTGGGGGAGGTGGGGATGACAAGGGGCCATGGTCGAAGGAGAAGAGGAGGAGCTTGAAGGTGGCGAGCCAAACGAGGAAGAAGGTGGTGGGGCCACCAAGGTGGAAGGAGGAGAGGGTCAAGGGGAGGATGAGGAAGAGGTAGAAAATGGGGAGGAGGGAGAGAAGCCTGAAGAAGCCCTTTGGTATTTTTGCAGCAATGTAATAACAGTAACACAGGCATGAGATGGCTGTGATCCATACCTTGATGAACCTTGCAATTTCACCATCCATCTCCGTCTCCATCTCCCTCCCTCTCTCTCTCTCTCTCTCTCTCTCTCTCCCCTTGAATCTAGGTTCTGTGAAGTGTCAATGAGAGATCTTGGTGGTCTTAAAATGGAGTGCACAAAGAAAAATTGCTTTCTTTTTTCATTTTTCTTAGGCCACATATGGAAGGCATGGGTGATAAATAAATGGATTAAATGAATATTAAGTTGGATCATTGGTCATTGATGAAAAAATAAATTAATAGTTTATTTAAAATTTATTAAAAAATTATTAAAATTATTTAATTTATTAATAATTTATTTTATTAGATAATATCTAATTTATCAATTAATTTATTTTAATAGATAAATTAAAACTTGATGTATTTAATTTTTTTTTATATCTAAATACATTCTATTCTCTAAATCAAATAAATATATCTATTGAATCCAATAAATAATTTTGTTGACATATTAACTGATTATAATGAAAACTAATTCAACACATATAAATTTATTAAATTTATTATTATAATTGAAATAATTAAATTAAATTTAAATATAAATAAATTAGATAAATCATACATTAATAGATTTAATTATCATCTTTAATAAAAAGATGTTTAGAAAAAAAAATAAAAGAGAGAATTAACATTTTTTTAATTTTAAAATGTTTATAGAAAGATTATTTAATAATTTTTTATTTTTTATTTTTATTTTAAAAAAATTTAAATAAAAACTTTTTATTTAAAATAAAAAGAATTTCTTTAAACTCTACGTCCAAACATATCTTCAAAAATCAATGGATGGTCCTGGGTCAGCAACTCTGAACGCTGTTCATTTGGAGAACGTTGGGTAGAGAATTTAATGCCTTGCGGTTGCGGGAAGTGCTTTTGCCGAATTGATTATCCACCACTCCCCATCCCGTCTGTCCTTCAGTTGCGGGAAATCCTTTTGCCAAATTGATTATCCACCGCTCCCCTCTGTCCCTTCAAAATTTTGATGTGTTGGTGTGACTATAGTCCTTCTATTATCCTCCTCGCTTGGAAAATTGGAATAATCTTTGATTTAAAAAGCTTGCAAATTTTAACATAATCCTTTTCGTATTATACAATTAATTATTCATGTTTTGTATAGTGTTATAATCCATTGGGTATTCGACCTAAACGACAAAAAAAAAAAGGATAAAGATACAACTCGAACACCACACAAGTCTAGTAACTAACCATTATATTTATATTTTAAAAAAAATGCATTATTTACTGTCAAAATTTTAGGACTTTAATCTTTATGATACCCAATTTTTTTTTCTGGGCATTGGTAGAAAATTTTAAAAATTATTATTATTGTGAAAATTCTACAAAATTTATGACTATGTAATAATTCTTATTTAGATTTTATCAGCAAATAAATAAATTCATTAATTTATACTACTGAAAAAAAATTTATTAAAAGAAAACTTTTAATCACCATCATGTAAGAGTGATAATTAAATTTAGTAATTCATAATTTATTTAATTAATTTATATCTAAATCTGATCTACTCTATTCAATTATAATGTCTAATAAATTAGAGATATTATATTCGTTTTAATTAATGAATCATTAATAAACTAATCATAATATTTATTAAATATCTATATATTTTAAAAAATAAAATTTATTTGAATATAAAATAAATCTAGACATATTTAGTTAAAAATAAATAAATTAAAAATTTATTTATTAAAATAAATTAATAAATAAATTAAATAATTTTAATAACTTTTTAATAAATCTTAAATAAATTATTAATTTATTTTTTATCCATCCACTAATTCAATTCAAATTTCATCCATTTGCCAACCCTACCATCATGAAATGACACTTTCTTATTTACCACTAACACAACAAATCATATACTGACAAGAGTCACAATACATCAAATTTATATTCAAGAAAACAATAGAGTGCCTGGAAAGAACAGATCAAAGAGTAGCATCACAAGAATAAGATCTCCGAAGGATGTTAGAGGACCACAATCAACAGTCTCTACGTACAGCACATTCCATCTAAAGATCATCTATGCACAGCAACAGTGCATCTTTATGCAGAAATAAAGGGCGAGACCTAATAAAACGATGGACATTGTAACTACTCCTTGAACCGACCCGCTGAATTATGGCGTGAATATACATTGTGAGGACCAGGTGCAAAACCCGGCAACCCAGTTCCATATCCAGGCTGGGGCACACTACGTTCAAAAGTGCCATTTCTATCAAATGTAGGAGGTTCAGACCCCAAAGAACCCATCCAGACATGGTTTAGTTCATCTAGGCGAGGTGCATATCGTTCCATAGCTGATGTATTCATCCTGTAAGACAACTCAGATACTGAACCAGAGAGCCCATAACTAGATCCCATATGGCCATAAGCAGGATCATACCCAGATAGATAATTACTCCTCATAGAATCAGGATCCTGAAGCCCATAAAGGCCAACATGTTGCCCTGAATTTGATTCCCTCGGGTACTTCTCATCCTCCCTGATAGAGGGTGGTCTATATCCAAGGCTATTGGCACTCTCTCTCAGGAAGCTGCTATGGTGTTCCTGCATATTTGTAACCCCATGCTGAGAAAGGGGACTGGCAACCCTTGGCCATTTTTGGGTCCCACTATAGGCCGTTGTTCCATACTCCATGCGTGAGTAAGAGGTGGGCCCTAAACGCCGATAATCATTATCACCAACCTCAACATATGGAGAGGTCATAAATGATTTCGACTGAAAACTTTCAACTGAGGATCTCCCATCAATTGGATGGGGTTGACTATAGTCAGGTACTCCCTCAAGTATTTGATCTGCAGCCAGCCTTTTGTCTGGTGAGGCCACACCTAGTCCTCTTCCGTCATTTTCCTCAGTATGTTTCCTCTTCCGTGAGGTCTTCTCAGGCTTGCTCATCCTATAATCCTGCCCCTCTTCACTCTCGCGGTCAACATTACTGTGAGGTGAGCTTCCTTTCCAACCTTCATTCATAGATGCCTGACCTTCTTGATCATTAGTTGACTTCAAGAGATCATGACCCAGTATGAGATTGTCACCATAATTACCATCCATAGTATGACCGGCAGGTGACATTTCATTACTAAAGCTTTCCCTCTTCAATTCTTCATGCTGACTGAACAGGTGACCATGATCCTGGGCTATGACCTTGTGCTTAGTAGTCCAGTCAGGACGGCTCCAAAGGTAGAGTGGGGGTGGCCTTACATTCCATTGGTCTATTTGTCTCTCATTAACATCAACTGAGCCAGGCAGATAAAATGACTGGGATAAAAGAAAGACAGCAGTCAGGCCAACTTAATATTCACAATTGAATATATATATATATATATATATATATATATATATATATAGAGAGAGAGAGAGAGAGAGAGAGATTTACCCTGCCTGATAGAAACTTCTCATCCTCCCAGACAAGATCATAAGGTGACCGTTTTTTATCTAGCCTGTAATAAGGAAACAAACGTGAAAAAGCAGGAAAAAAAATTTGTTTCCTCCAACGAAGGAAGCTCCTTGGAAGGCTTGTGTGGAGGGAAAGATTATTTAATTCCCCCATCCTTGGAAAAAAGGACACTACCTCTGTGTCTCTGGCGGTACTATAAGAATTAGGAGCTTGGGTTTAAACTCAAGAGCCTTATCTATAAACTTGTTAGCCAAAGCTGCTTTAAGCCCAAAGGGAGGATTGAGGCCCATGATCTGCTCCAGAAGAAAAAGAAAAAGAAAAATAACAAAAAAATGAGTGAATTGGCCTTGTGGATATGCACATCTCAACCATGCAATTGATCAATTCTTACCAACTGTGATCCTGTAGGCAACTCCTTTGGCTGGACAGTCATCCAATCCCTCATCTCAAAACAAAAATCATTCTGCAATCAAAACAAAACAACATCCTGGTAAAGAAAAATAACAAGATAATGATAGACTGGTAGACAAAACCCTTAACTTCTGTGTTTGTCTTCCTTCATTAAAATTAGGTGAAACCACCATAAACGAATCATTATGCTAAAAACATGAGCACTCCCAAGATATTGTATACGGGAGTCTAGTGAGATATTTTATATGGGCTATTAATTATTACCAAACATCATTTAAGCCCACAAACTATTTAAAAGCACAAAAGTGTTCAAACTTAAAATAAAAGAGCGCACATCAAACTGCTATTGGTATTCATTATGGTCACCACCTAAAAGATGGATTTTAAGGTATAATACCACCTATCTGCCAGTTTCAAAGCAGCAATATGGAAAAAAAGAAAGACTCAGTGATTTCAAGTAGTTGAGGCACTGAAATATCCCCTAAGAATAAACAAAAGCCCCAACTACATGCATGCATATGCTGGCTAATTACTCAGATGCCTTAATTTCAACCATAAGCAGTTACTTTTAATAGGAATGGAAAAATCTCATGAGATGTGAAGAATTAACATGGACAAGGAATTTTCCATAAAAGGGCACATTCATTAAAGCAACACTCAAAAGACACATCTGCACGTCTTGTTGCTGGATATATGTAGTACATCAAACTCTTCCCAGGCATGACTGATGTTAGGTACCCCTATGTTATATCACGTGAGGAAGGCTGAGGTGGCAAGAGGAGAAAGAAGAAGGCAAGAAAAGGGAAAGAGGGGTGGGATATTCTGTTATGCAGTGAGTATAAGAGAGAAGGGGGGGACAAGAGAGAGGGAGGCAATTATTGAATGAGGAATTGGGGCCTTTTGGCTAGGGCGGTGCAGACTCTCAAAGTCTGTGGTTCTATCTTTGTATTTTCTTCTTTCTTTTGAGTGTTTTCTCATTTCTGTGAGTGTGAGTCTGAATCTATTTCTATAATTGGGATTATTTCCATTTTCAGTAATCAACTATCTGGGTTCCTAGCAATTGATTACCCAAGTTTCCATGCAATAAGATATTCCTCATCCAGACACTCGATGCAATGATGATCATTATCAATGCAGATAGAGGAACCAAAAAACTATTAAAAAATGGAAAACCAAAAGATCATACATACATGATACAGTGCTATGAAATTGAAAGCAAATGGGACTATAACCAAAATAATTACTTATTCAAAGATTATGGGTATCTTCTAATACAATGGAGCAGCAGGAAAGGGTACAGAGAAGACACCATTGATAAACAGGATTATTACAACTGGGAGCATATTTAAAACCTCTGCCAACTTGTCAAAGAAGTCAGTAACAATACATGTAATAGAAAACACACCAATACTATCAACATACAAATACAAATATATCTGCCAATTTAAAATCAGCAATCGTGTACTGCAGTGGCAGCAAAAAATTGAATTACAAGAACTAGAGTGACAAGAACTTCTAAAAGTATATTAACCTTTGTTGGCAGTAAATCATAGTTCTTGTATGAGCATCTCTTCCCAGTCTCTTCAATCTTTTTCTTCATAAGGATGCTAAAATCGTTAGCACCACAACAGAAGTCCACAATCTGACCAAAAGTAACTATCCCCAGTCAGGTATTCAACATTAAATATCAGAAGTAGATTCGCAATGCTAAGAATGGTGAACCACCAGACAGTATATAATGATTTCACAAGGAAAATCTAATCTTTTGTTGAACAGAAATGGCAGAGGAAGAAAATTCAAGCAGACTTATATCAAATGTAATTGTAAAAAACAGAATGTAAAAGAAATATTTTAAGAATTTTACATAAAATTTCAGATAAGCAGGAAATCAACATGGAATTTAAGAAAAGGATATTTCCCAGACTAGTTAAAAAGTATTTTTTAAAAAAAAAAAATTCATGTCATACAAACAGAGAATTGTCAAAAGCCAGCAGCATTTAGTTCCCTCCAATTATTTGCCAGAAAATATGTAGAGAAAAATTTTATAACAACTTGCCAAAAGGACCTAAAACATCAGATGTTGGATCTATTAGAAAGTTTGAGCAAATATTACACAACAATTCCAGGTATGCAAAACCTTTTTGGAGGAGAAAAGAAACTGATAGAGTCCCACATCGAAAGTGGGGGATCCCGAAAGGGGGTTTATAAGGCCATGGGCCTCCACACTCATAAGCTGGCTTTTGTGGTGTGGCTGTCCCATGGTCTTGCAGGCTTCTATTAGAAACTATAAACTAAAGATTTGGTTAAATGCCAATTCTGTGATTATTCTCACTCAGCTTCAGGTGAATATATAAAGGAGTTCAACTAATGACAAAAAAATATGCAAATGAAAACAATAAACTAAATAAGTGTACATCAATATCAGTGCTTACTGTATCACCATTCTGAACATACCAATGAAGTTTGTCAACAATCTGCAAATGTAAAAACTATTCTTTAAACAATGCTTGATGAATGTAATTCTGGGACAGCCAAGAAAGAAATTCATCCCAACACAATATAAAGTTGGCCATATCTAATGTGATGAGCATAATCACTCTCCAAATGACCTTCCAATTTTTAATTAATCAAACTACATTGCAGCAACATTGTCAACAAGTGTATTATTATATAACTACTCTTTATGCTATTCAGAACTTTGACAACTATAAGCTATGATGGGCTGTTACAATAAAACTTGAACAATAAGTGTGTTTTGAATTGAACATGTGCTTGTATAAATATGAAACATCTTAGAAAACCCTTAAACCAGATAGCTTATCATACATTCATATTAGCCAATCTAAACTATGTTCAATTGCTACAAATTTGAGCATATGAAAATAACCTGAATATAGCCAATTGATGTTGGATAGTATCTTTTCATAAGCTCTTTCAATAATGTGAAAATTTTATGGAGGTCGTCATAAAGCTAAACAAGCATCTATAGGTAACAAATGCATAAGTCCACCCATAACGGCAAAAACCATTCTTGGGTTCTTACTTGACAGCTTAAGCTTTTTAGGTCAAGTTAAACACAATATCATGTTGTCTACAGTTCAATCCTTACTAACCCTAATCTAATAATTAAAATTCCAGTGTCAAGTAGTATTGAGCTGCACAAGCTAATAACACTACCACTTGGTCTACAGTTTAAACCCAATAAACCTCCATACAAAGGCATATCAAAATTATAAAGACAATTCTTGGGCACTTCCTCAACAGGTTAGGCTTTTAAGTGAAGTGGTTCTTTAACAATAATTTTAATTGGTATGTAAATATTTGCTATACATAGCCTCTCTCCCCCTCATAAGAAAGCATTGCCTAATTGTTGATTATATTTGCCATCATTCAAACAGGGACCATTAAAACCAACTAAGAATGACTACCAGCCAGTACCAGGTCTAAGTCATGGTTGAACTCAAATTGTAAAATACCATTAGCAATGCTTTTCTGTTAAGGTGCTTACCACATCTAAGCCACCATCTTAACACATGATGAAAGCAAAAAGCATCAAAATTCCTGTTAAGTTGTTTTCCTTTAAAACAGCATAAGCCCTGCCTCATCTAGAAATCTATCGTACATGTTTAAGGGCTGTCCTAAATCAATAATACTCTTCAATGAAAAAGGAGGATATTAAAGCTAGTCTTTGTATCTCTCCAAACCAACAATACCCAAGGACATAAAAAGAAGTAAAAAGGATACAATAAAGAAAAGAGAATATAAAAAATACAGGAATCCAACAAAGTAACTAAAATAATAGGTAAGAAAGAAGTTGAGTGGAAATATAAATACCCCTTCCAGCTTTTCCACTTGTGTAAAATGGCGACCATACGATGTGTAGCGATTACCATATAGAAAAGGTGCAAGATATACTTTCAGCTTGTCCTACAGAGATTTCACTCAACAAAGTTGTAATAACTGAAATGAATCTTTTCGACAAATAAATTTGAAAATTTTTCTTTGACTATCATCAAGACATACAATCACAAGATCATGTTTGACAAGTGTTACATTCAATGCCATAAAAGATTACTTTTTCTAGTTACAAAGGAGGTCTAAAACTAGGTATGGGGAGGCGTTGGGTAGGCTAAAGTGGAGGCAAAGTGGCTTCAATAGGTATTGAGCTATGTTTTTACTTTATTACTTTTGTTTACTTTGTTATGCAGTCGAAATGTTGAATATTGATTATGGATATGCTATATTTGGGGTATTAGGATATGTTTCTTAATATTATTTTTCAAGAATGTAAACTCTCAAAGAGTTTAACTCTTAAGAGTTTACAATTTGAGTTTACTAGTCAAGTTTACTAGGGCTCCACGAGTTCACTTAAACTCTCGAGTTTGACAATCTTGGAACCACTCATTGATCACCAACATAGCATCATTCCTCTATGCACTCTAATGCATAAAGTCAAATATGAACAGAGACACAAACAAGGAACTATCTGGTTAAATCAACTCACATGACTTTATCCAGCCAAAAGGATGATTATTGATTACTTAACATATTATGTGGCAGACTACATGGCAAAACCACTGTCAACTTTAGTGGCTGTGGAGCTCACTAATAGCAAACTTTACAATATGAGATGTAGAAATAGAGTTAAGTGTGACAAGAACATAATACTTCATCACACAACTAAACATATAACTAATATACATAAGGCAAAAAGGCCCCTAGAAGTTTATTGTATCAATTGTATATTATAAATGAAAAACACATGACACACCAAGTCTAGGAAATAGATATGTAACAAGACATAGCATAAAACATATTAAGAAACAAAAACAGGGAAGCAAGAATATCATGCTGTAAACATACCAGAGAGAACTGCCTATTTAGACACTCAGAACCAAAATCTCTAGGAAAATTTATTTAAAAATAGCAAAGTACCTTCCACTTAAATATCTGGTTTAGAACATCGGGGTCACAAACAGCTTCTGCATCCCGAATGCTGTGCCCATCCTCTAGCTTCCTTAGAGCTGTTCGAACAGCCTATATACACGAGACAGAACACATAAGCTTAAAAGAAACTCCACAATATGACACCATTTAGTAATAAATATATGTAGAAATGTACATCAACTGAGCCTTCCAACTTCCCCACTGTAATGGTCTTCTCCACGACATTTTTCAACGAGTGAGTATGAGTAGAAGCAAATTTGTGTTTTTGATAGACATTTTCCAAAGTAATTGATGACACAGCTTCTTTATACAAAGCCAACAATCTACATGAGAGGAAAACATCTTAACAATATCATCATAAATAACTACATAATATAAAGACAAATTTCAAATTTCAAGTTTCAAACAAGATTCCAATAGATTCATCATAATGTTAAGCACTAAAGAAAGACAAAATGAAACAGAATCAACAATAGCAACACCAAGAAAATAAGCAACTCAAAACTCAGATAAGACAGATTCACCTCCTCTCTGAATCTGCATCTAATGGAGCGAATTCACTACTCAGCTTAGGCTTAACAGACAGGCTGTTATCAGCTACATTATCAACCTGATTGCCAGGTTTAATTTGGTCAGAACCCTTATGCAAGACAGCACATAATTTCTCACCCAATGAGGGCTGGTATTCCTCACTGTCAGACCTTTCAGTTTCCTTTGAGATCGACCTCTTATTTTCATTCAAACACCTTGATGCTTCATTTGCTTTCAGTTTCCTTGAGATATTTGATCCAGAAATCTTTTCAGACTTCTTGATACCAATTTTCCCAGAAGACTTTTTTCCAGACAGTTTAGATACTTTAGCAGTAGTTCTTTTGCCAAATGAATTATCTAAGTCAACACCATTCTTGTTCAATACAACTCTCTCTTCGGTTAAGGGCTTTGTCTTCTCCTCCTTAGTAGTATTACTTTCTCGAACAGTAGCTTTAACATTGGGGAATTTTATGTGATCTCTTATAGGAGTCCCAAGTTCATCATCAATCTCATGTTTTCTGGTCCAAGGAATGGGAAAAACATTACAGAGGAAGTTAACAAGGAAAAATTGAAGAACAAAAACATCCTTACAACACTTACAAGCAATATGTGAGAATGCGATTGTTTGGTAAAAGACCTTCCCAAGCCCTCGTTATAATATCTTCATCCTCTAAGTCTTCAAAAGCAACCTTTCTGATAAAGGCAACTTGAGAATCAACCCCAGACACTACTAATTAGAATCATTAAATGAAGACTAGAAACACAAAGGCAAAAATACTGAAATAACCTTGGCAAACATTTGCGATGATATGACTTGGGACAACGCCTACAAACAGCAAATTGCAACTCACGTTCCTTCTTATTTTCCATTTCTTTACAGACACAGCAATAATGAGTGGGACACGTAAAAGGTTCCCCATCAGCAATATTTCTCTCAAGTTCCTCTGGAGCACCCTCAACCACCCAGTGAAGTAACTTTGCAACACAATGTGGATGATAAAAGAGGCCACAGGTTGCAGAAGAACATTTGAAGACCTGAAGGAGGAATTCCAAACTACCTTTAGTTCCGTACAAAACAAGGAAGCTCCAGGAAAACCCTCCTGTTTTTGAAAATCATTATCTTAACAAATCAATCAAAATCAACACCAGAGAAAACAGACATTAAAGCAGGAAAACTAAGTGCCAAAATTGAAGAAGCCTCATCTGAAGAAGCCAACAAGCCATCAATGACAACAGTTTCCAGGAATGCATGGTAGAAGATCAAGAATTGATATGCCATTTAACTCGGCAAGTGAAAAGTAAGCTTTGAAGCACTACCAATGTGAGTTTCAAAACCTCAAAGTTTACAGATTAAATTGCTTAAAAAATTGTGAACATTGCAAGGAAAATTTGATCTATGGGAACAGCTGATTAGACAACGTGTGTCCCAGACAAGTGAAAGAAATCAGATGCCACTAGGACTTTTCTTGATATTTACAGTTAGCAAAAGGACCCACAAACATCAGCAAAATCTTCCATTAAAAGTGGAAGCAGAGTAAAATATGCTAAAAGCTCTTTCTCTTCAAAATAATATTGATAAATAAAAAATATATTTGTATCAGATAGACTAACAAGGATTAGGTGGCACTTCATATGGCTAGGGGAAAATATATAAATGAAATAATTAAGAGCAGCCCATATTGTTTGACATAGCTATACCTCAGCACCCGAAAATTTATCAGAAGAGCCTAGCTTGCCACATGCAAAGCACTGGTGCTGATTATATTCACAATTCTTACAATAAAAGTTCTGGATCTCCTGCCAAATTTTGTCAAAGGAAAAAAAAAATTCTACATGATTATATGAAGAAAAAGGAAATAGAAAAAGACAAGTGAAATAAATACAAAGAGCAAATAACATTAGCATACATCAACTTCCTTCTGGGTAAAACCAAGAGAGACACAAGTAGATTCTGTACCATCCTCCTCAGTAGCATGAAATGACCTCATGCACTTTCCGTCACAACTGCATTTATCACTAAATAAATTAAAACTATAAAAAGGAAAAATTCAAATACTGCTCTAAAATAAAGAGGCAAGTAAAAAATGTGTACTATACTCTGAGAAATTATGTACAATCACATAAATACACAGGACAGAGATAACGCACTAAAATAAATTAACTCACAGGAAAAAAAAAATTCATACCACAAAAGTTTACCACCATTATCACAAAACGCACAAACAGAATCAAACAACCCATCCTCTCCATCTGACTCTTCAGCAGCTTCATCAATCATATCATTGTCATTATCATCAATTATAAATCCAGGTCGTGCCAAATCTTTAGCTTCCTGAAATCAATGAATTACAATCTTAAAAAATATCAAAAATAATACAGATGACATGAATAAAAAGAAGTAAAAGAAGATATATAGAGAAAAATTATCTTCAAGGAAGGAAAAATAAATATCTAACAAACCTCATCAGAAAGTTTCTTATTCCCCAGCTTATCCTCCAGAACCGAGAGCAAAAGCTGTTTAAATCACGTAATTGTAGTTAAAGTGAAGCACACATGTTGGGAAGAAAACAAGAAAAGAAATTAAATGTTCAATTAAAAGAAAAGTAATATTTTAATTGTTAGTTTTTATAATCAACACTTTAGCAAAACAGCAAGTCAAAGAATATGTAAATCCTTATAACAACACCAAAAAGAGGGTAAATGTAACATACCTAGAAGGAAAGCAAATTTTAAGTGCACAAAGTAGACACATCATTCAATAATTAAACACATTTTTATGAGGGAGCACATACATACCAGATGAAAAAGAAGAGAGAAGCAAAACAGCAAGAGATTTATGGGATACAATACATACATAGAATCAACTGACAATACATTACAGTACGAAGAGTGTTATAAAATAGTATCTGCAATCACCCATTTTATTATAGTTCAATGTTGTGAAAAACCACTTCATGAACTTCATATTCTTGAACTAGAAATCTTATAGATCCATCAACTAATTCAAATCCCCCTTTAAATGAAATTCAAAGGAGTCAATCTAATAGAAGCCGTGTTGCACAGGTATGGGTATGAGTATGATATCTGATATGATATGATATGCACATTCAACAATTTTCTAACAATTGAGGATATGGATCTGGCAAAGTATACTAATACTAAATAAAAATATTTAAATTTAAATTTATATATGTAAAAAGTATTATATAGTTCATAATCATCCCTAAAGTCACAATTCAAAATTAACAAAATACAATCATTGCCACAATAAACATTAATATTATTTCATCATTTCAAATACAACAAAGATGCAATACAAATCCAAATCCAAATCACAAAGAAATTGCTCAATATCTTATGTTCTGTGATCTAAAGAAAACGCACATAGCAGCATATCTTCAAAGAAAGAAATGTTTTGTTCAGGCATCATTTTTATCTCAATGTTTAAGGTTTTTTTATTTCTTTGCTTATTTGGGTTGGACCATTTTAGATGGCTATTCTTCTTATAATTGCACATGTAAAAGAGAAACAAGGAAATTCCCACTAACAAGAAAGAAAAGAAGGAAATACCCACACCCTGAAATTTACCATCTCATAAGAACATTCAAGCAGCGAGGAAGCAGAGCTCAGAGGGAAGGTGCAACCAGAAATTTACCTGCAGTACTGAAATTGCAGGCAAAGGGGAAAGCAGGATTGCTTGTGGTGGAGGGGATGCCGGGAGGGAATCATACAAGTTACTTAGTTTTTATTCATTCGTCCTCTCCCACTAACAATGTAAATCAAGCAATTAACAAGCCTGTTTACATTCACGAATTCAACCAATTTTTAACCTCCATCTTTTATAGTCTCTTGATAGACACCGTCACCAACACATTCAAAACCTACCTAATGCTTATTACATCTTAAGCCTAAAATCTTTTACTGGAACTCATCAAAGTATATGATAAAGTATAATAAGATGATCTTTCTTTAAACAATAAAACCAAGAAGATAAGCCAAAAACACCTACAAATGATTTCCAAATACAGCTAATTAAAATCTTGTTAGCATTGGCCACCACACAAGGCAAAATTTTTAAGTAAAATATAAATTTCAACTTTGTAGCAATTAATTTAGAGTTTAATTTTGATCCACTGTCAATGTAAAAAGTTTTACACTATCATCCAATCATGAATTGCCAAATTACTAAAAAAGTTTGACTAACAACTACCCAAAGTCAAACACTAAGTAACACGTGATTTAATGATAGTGTAAAAAAATTATACATTGATAGTGGATCAAAATTAAATCTATTAATTTGACTTGTTGAAAAAGCATACAAGTATAATTTCAAACCATATTTTGAATCAATAATTTCCAAAAGGAAATTTGGAAAGGAGAAAAAGATCAAATGCTAATTTCTTAGTTCACCACCACAATGTCTTTGAAAAGGAAAAACAAACCTTGGACTTAGCTAAGACAGCATCCCTTTTGGCAGCTTCACCCATTAAAGCCATATGGTCTAATAAATCACTTTGTGAAGGCATAGCCTCATAAGAGCTGCAAATAATTTTTTAAAAAATGTCATGAAATGTACTTTCACAACAATTATTAGGATAAAAAGAAATCCAGAACTCTGGAAAATACCTAAATTCCTTATCCTTACACAAGTTATCCCACACAGATTTGGCAGATATTTCAGGATTTTTCTTCACATAATGCAGGAAGTGAACTGTGATTAAAATTGTCCTTATGGTATCCTCAAAGCTCTTCCTTGGCTTCTGAAGTTTGATCCATCCTCTATCCTTTGATAGCACTGATATCTCAGGCTTCACATTGGAAAGATCAAACCTCCATGCTATGACTTGCATGAAAATTTTCTGCAGCCCATTATCTGCAACCCCGTGTAGGTACACCTGCACTCTCTTGCTGTCCGGACTCTCAATTTCACTCCATTGAATTGGCAACACAGAAAAAGATACGGGCACATCTCTGTCATCTTCCAAATGGTAATTTGACAGAGACAGTGGCTGAGCCTCAGCTTCATCGTCTGAAGATGCCATGTCCCTTTTCACCCCAAAGCCTTACTCCTACACACCAAAGCAACAAAACATCAAGGAGTAAGTAACCCTTGGAACAAATTTATCTAACAAGAAACCCATGTCATCCTCAATCATAACTGCGACCAATATGGGTAAATGACTATCGTAATTCAATTTGAATTTGAACATTCAGTGGTACTCACAAGTGGAAATGAACAGAGACAATGAAACTCAAAAGAAATCAAATTTAACACTATTATAAAACGATGAATTAAAGGAGAAAGAAAAAAAGTGAGTCCAAAAGGGAAAATTTGGAGAACCCATGAGAACCCTAAAACCGCATATGATCGAACCATAAAACCTCCAGCCATTTTGCGAGGGATTTGAAATACTAGAAACGAAAAGTTAAAGCGATCGTCCGCACCATCTCTCGAGCACATTTCAAGCCAAAAAAAAAAAAAAGAGGAAAAGAGAATGCGGCATCATGGACCTGCGTACCTTCTACAGCAACAAACGCAGAGGCGCGAGAATCTGGCTATGAGGGAGACACAGAAAAAAGCGCTTGTTGTCGTCGCAAAAAGAAGAGATGGGTCTGTATGAATGTTACCGTATGCCGTGTCGCACTGCACTTTTCCCACTCTCTTTCGATGGAAGCACCGTATATGCGCAGACTCTCTAGCTATGTTTTTCTTGGCGCTTGCAAGGTTCGTATATGTGAATGAGGGGGCTCCCTACTGAAAAGACGAAACTGCATCTAACGAAACGTTTGGTAGATTCTTGATGTCTACCTTTCTTTGGCAGGGATATGCAAAATTTAATAAACTTATGGTTGATTCGAGGAAAAAACAAAAATCAATGAAATGAAATATATAAAATTTTAATATCAAAATATAAAATCTTTTATTTTTATTTTATTTTTTTATATTAAACGGACACTAAGTACCATTAATCTTGTTGAGACATGTTGTAATATCTTGAGGTTTTGTAATAAAATAATCTTGTTTTTTCTTTCTCTTTTTCAATTTTATTCACTGCAATTTTTTTATTTTTCATACATTTTATTTTAGTTTTTTATTTCTATTTTTAAGAGACATTAACAACCAATACTATGTATAGGTTTATTATGTGTAGGTAAAAAAGTTTGTAATTTAGATTAATTCAGTTTTAAAACAAAAAAGTTATCCGAATGAAATTAATTAATTTTTTATGTTAAAAGTTAATTGATTTAGTTGTAATTAAATAATCCAATCTAGTCAAATGGACTATAGTAGATAATACCATTGCAGTATGATATATGTACAATGAAACTCAATTAGGACTATTTAAATCATCAAGAGCATCATATAAATTCTTACAAAATGTCAATCTTTTTTTATATGTTTTAGTTAGTTTTTTATAATAAAATATCTTTGAGTTAAGTCAATCAAAATAATTAAGTTCTTTATCAAACAATCTTAAAGACACACTTCTCTCTCACGTTAATATAATGTAATTAATTTATGTTTAATTAATTGTTAAAAACCAAATGGTTATGATCCCCATTTTATATTGTGTTTCATATTTTGCCATTCGTAATTTCAATGCCAAATTATTTGCCAATTTATATCTCTAATCTCAAGGAAAAAAAATATAATTTGTAACACAATATACGTGGATACTTTTGATTGGATAGATATTTCATATTTTTATTTAAAATTATATAACAAAGGTAGTTAACCATTGTGAAAGTGAACTACAATTTTAAACGAATTTTACCTGCAATATCAAAGGTTCAAATTGTAAAAGAATGTTTTAGCACGAGAGATTGTCTTTTACAGTATGAACCACAGAAGAATTTATACACAATAAAGGAACCTACTCAAGAATGAATCAAGTAATAAGTGAAGTTTAAATGCCCGTATTTATCTCTTTCATTTCTTTCCACTTTATCCTGTTTAATTTCTTTCTCCTTTTTCTTCCTGTTTCCTCTCAGTGAGCATCCCTCTCTCAAGAACTAGCTATTTTTTTGTACAGATTTATTCACATCTATTCTCTAGGCTTACATACGTACTTTTTTGAAAGTTGAGACGGTGGTGATGTTTCTTAAGCTTTGCTATATTTTCTTACTCTACCAAAAAACAGTTCACACTGATCTCATGATGTGAAAGCTTTTTGCAAACTAAGCTCATATCCAACAAGAACCCCTCAGAACTCATCTCCTGCAAGAAACCCCTCATACTCAAGTTGTGAGGAGAGTGTTGTGTCAGAGGTGGCATCATCAATGCTTAGGTTGGAAAATTCACTGCCGAGGGAGGAGCTTTCATCTTCGCCACAAGTTGATGGGGCTGGGGATGCATCGGGCGGGGTGGTAGTAGCAGTATCAGCAGTTGAAGGATATGAATCGGTGTCTTCAGTTGGCTGTTGCAGGCTCCAATACATTATACTGGCTGCAAGAGTGAGAATCATCTTCTGATTAACCTGCCACAAGATCAACAATGAATGAAGCACATCACAAACAAAGAGTTAATCAAAAAGGTGTCAACTCAATCATTTGTGGTATCTGAGCATTAGATGATGCGTATAAAGTTCTGTAAGACAATATGAATGAAACACTCCGGTGGGCAACCATACCTCCATAATATCCTCAGGTAACAAAAAGATGGAACAACCAAGCTTTCGTGCAACACTGATTATATAGGTGGCATTCAACTTCTTTTCAGCATCTATAGTTTAATAACAAAAGTGTAAGACCAGTTAAATTGCAATGCTATAACTGAAATAGCAATGCTATCAAATATCAGGGAGAGGACTTTTCTATCTATTCATCCACAAACAAATTAGTCAAACACAAAATAGTAACCTTTGCAAGGAATCATACCACTTTCACCCTTGGTGACAAGTTTCCAATTGACAACCCTAGGCTCTACAGCACTGAGAAGCTCAAGGAAAAAGATTCCACTTGGCAAGCTCTTATCCTGTACATGAAGTTACATCCCAAATTGTGTCACCAATAAATCATTTTAGTTTACTATTGTTGGGTATTTTCAATGAGGAGTAAAACATAGCATTTCTTGAAAAACCTTAAAACTCTCTATGTGAGATGTTCCGCTAGTGCTCTTCACTTTTCTGTTTGCCCATTTCAGGATATCAGCATCACTGATCTCCTTTCCTTGGGAGTATGATCTCAAATTTTTCAACAGTTGAAGCATTGTGAATCTCATCAACTGCCACAAGAAAGCTGGAAAAATAAAAATATGATTTTAGACTATGAACAGAAATTTCATTAGCTGCACAAATGCAACACTAAAAAATGCAATCTAGAATCTAGGTTATCATGGTTGAAGTCAGGTTGATAACAAATTAAAAATAACTGCACTGATCAGGACTTGAAAAACAACTGTAAAGCTAATATGAATTAATTTGTCCTGAAATGATGAATATAGAACTGACTAATATGTTTATGGCAATGCATAGACACCCCTTGAACTTTACCTCATTTTCAAATAGCCACCATGAACTTTTAAATTCAAGTGAGAGGTCCCTAAACTTTCCAAAACCTACAGACAAATCCTTCCAACGACTAATAAAGCGAAAACGTTTCATTACATGACTTGCATGTACTAATTAATACATGTGACAATCTTTCATTTGTCTACATTACTTTTAAAAAATAAATTTTTTCCTTTTTATTTAATTTTCATTTTAAAAAATAGAAAATATCAAATAATTTAAAAAGAAATTAAATTAAAAAAAGAAAAAATTAGAGATTTTTATGAATTTAAAAAAATTTATATGGACAAATTAGCGATTGTCGTGTGTATTAATGAACACATACAAGTCATGTAATGAATGATTTATGTTTACCATATGTGTGGAAGGGTCTGTTTGAAAGTTTTGGAGAGTTTAAGAACTTCTCATCTAGATTCGGAAGATTATGGTAGCTACTTCAAAATAAAATAAAGTTCAGGGAGTGTCTGCATTTTTCTCTGTGTTTATTACCATTTAAACATTTTAAAAATGCTTTGACAATCAAATGAAAACTTGACCATAGATCCTGTATACTGAAATTCCCAAATAGAACAACAGTCAGAACTTGAAAGGAAGGCTTGAAGAAGTGTAAATATTGTCACAGGACCAATTGCGATCCAAATATCATGCTTAAACTCTAAGAAATGAGGGTTGGAGGTAAGGGCTTATGCCAGGACAGAAACCGCTGCAATGCTCATCAAGATTTTCCTGTTGGCCAAAAACTTAAAATGCTAACTCTTACCAGTACATAAAATCACCATAAGATAGATACCAGCCAAAAGAGAATGTACAAAAAGAAAAGAACAGTGGATAAACTGTGTTAATTTCTATAAAATCATATTTTAGAATTGTAACTTGATTTGACAGTAAGAGGAGAGCTCAGCTAGCCTAAGGATTATCTTAAATCTAGTGAAAATAATCTTTTTTCTCCTATCAAGTTTTCTACAAGGTTACTTTCCTCTTTGATTGTAAATTCTGCACAGAAATAGAAAGCTAAAAGAGAAAGGTGTGGCAAGGGGAAAGAAGAAAATTCTGGCCATAACATTAGAGTAGAAGCTACATTGAGGTGAAGGGATTACCAACAATGAGCTTCTTATTTCCTTGCACAATGTCGTTGCCAGCTATATTGACTAGCGAGAATCTCAGCTGTTTCCCAATTTTTATGACCTGATTGCAGTTCTCTACTTTTCTGAATGGCATCTTAATTGGAGGTTTTGTGGCCTGTTTCCAGTTAACTGATCCACGAAAATCCTTGTCTAGCACTTCTAAAAGTATCCATCTGCTTGCGAAAAATAAAGGAAATCAAACACATTAAGAACTTAGTGAAGTTATAATCTAGAATTGGATCACATTCACTTCCTTTTTCCCAACATGGAGTAGCAGGAAAATTAATTGAAACTTGAAAACAGACATGAAACCCAATGATAAAGAAAAGCTACAAATTTACTTCTTAAAAGATAACAGCAATTGAAGTCCTTTGCAATGGATAAATATGTGCCAGGTGGCTCATTCAGTCATTCCCCTTTGAAATTCAGAGATTTTACACTTATAAGCTTTACTGTATATTTGGATTAGCTTATTTTATAGTCAAAATAGCTTATAATTAAAGTTTTACTAAGAGAGCTTTAGAAAAAAAAGTGATTTTTTCCTTAAAAAAAAGCTATCCCAAACATGCACTTATACTTTGCAAAATAATAGATGTAGTTAAAGAAAAGGACCACATACCCATTTCTGACATCCTCAAATAGATTATTTACAAAACTAGCAATTCCAAGACTATTGATCCACAGACGGAAGCATCTCTCTTCTCTAGATGTTTGCACATCATCAGTCATCATCTCAGCATCGGATATCTTTTTACTGTTTGTAGATAAGCCACTCCTGCATTGTGTATGCTCCAAATTAATCAACTAGAGCACTTCCAAAGAAATGACACCCAGAAATAAACATATCCAATGCTGCTAGGCCAAAATATTTTCTGAAGAGAAAGAAAACAATTTTGGATTGTCTAGATCTTATGATAGTTTTGCGATTTCCAAATAAAAGTAAAATATTTGATCCTTCCATCTCAAGGAAAACTCTAGTATTGTGTTTGTATGTCTTTGTGCCTTCATGTATACAAACACATACCATAAGTATTTCAAGATAACCAAGCAATTAAAATGCTTGACTTCTAGATGGATTAATCTGCTTGTTATGCAGTACAAGTCCACAACTTATGCTACCTACCTACCTATTACTCAGATGCAAAGAAATCTTTCATGAAACAACAGTGCACATGCATACACACATTTAATTTAAATGTCTCCATAAAATTAATTCTGCAGTTCATTTTGCACCTGTGATGAAATATTTGTGCAACAAATGCAAGATTCAGATTTGAGGAACCCTCCACAATGTCCTTCGGTGTCAAGTATCTTTTGCAGCCCATTCTCTCTGCATGATCAAGTACCAGCTTTGCCCTTTCATTGGGATCCTTAGTATCCAAGGTGGACGGACTGCAATATTCAGGAGCAAAGACATTAAGCAGATAAGCATAAGCCTCTCCATCCTGTAAATAGATGGGCATGAATATATAAGGATAATAGCTCAATTCAATTTGAAATTATACAGAGGCAAAAATTACACATGATGGAGTGCATTTTAAAATTACACATAAAGAAAAAATTATGAAGATATATAGACATTGAATAGATTAATACTTTTAAATAATAAAACTTTATAGAAAAATCTCCTCACTTCCTATGCATTATTAAAGGAGTGGTCATCTACCTTCACATCAGAAGAAAAATTTTTGACAGTTTTCTGGTAACCTCCTTTCTGGAGATGAAAATTCATCCATTTTAGCAGAACCTTTTCAGGGGACAAACTAAGAAGCTCTTCAACCTCCTAAAACAAAAAGAAAATGCAAGACGAGTCAGTTGTACAGAACACAAAATTTGTAAAATTGCAACATTAAAATTTGATTTAATTGGAATAAATAAATTAAAAAAAGAAAAAGCAAAGAAGGAAAATTTGTATATCTCATTACTTGGCTGTCATCAACCAATTCCACAAGCTGAGGTGTCTTCTTAAGGTTGAGATCTGCCAACAGTTGGATCTGAAATTGCCAAGAGAATGAGAGGAAAAGAGGAGAACGGCCAAGTAATCATTTCTAAAGCCAAAAGATCAATATTGGGCCATTACGAAAACTATTCATTCTCGTCATACAGCCAACTTCAGATACTTATAGTAAAAATAAATGAATAATATATGAAGTTCAGGTAGTTACCTTTATGATTTGGGAAATCAACCCCAGAACAAGATGAGGCTGCAACATAAACAACCAAACAATAATGTAACAAACATTGAAGATTGAAAACCTTCAGATCACAAGTTAATGTCAATAAAAAGATTATGGGGCGCTAAGATAGCTAAACTCACTCTTCCTTCAACTAAGTCCTGCGTGCCAATGTTAACAACTGTGCAGCCAATAGCCTTGGCAGAATTGAGGCAGAGAGTATGGTTCTCATTCCTCTCCCAAAGATTAAGAATTCTCTTGGCGTTGATGGCTCGCTCATCTATAGTCCCAGGCACAGCAACATTGATAAGCTTACTGCATTAAGCACAAAATATATCAAAGCCAGTATATATTAAAAGCTCGTGCACACATAAGTAAACAAAGTAAAATCCAGCACACCCTGTTTATATACCACAGAAGAGCACCATCTTTTGCTAGATCAAATAGATCATTTGTAACTGGATCCAAAGGAAGATATTGCTTCAGAAATGGGTCATCGCCAAGGTAGCTGTTTATGTGAGCAACGTATGACGCTTTCTCGGATTTACTGATTGTGTGAAGAAGGGTAGTAACGGTTGCCTTAAGGAATGATGAAGAGTTCTTTGTACCACCTAGTTTTGATGTAGCTTGGCTTTGCAAATTCAAATATGCCTGCATGACAAATGCAATAACTTAAAAAGTTACATCCATTATGTAACACACATTATATTTAATGTTATATAGAACATATATTCTTTTATCAATGCAACTAATTTAAATGTAAGTTATGTAACATCCCACTATTGTGACTCCACAACATTAAAAAAGTTATCTAATAACATTGAAAAACAACAGACATGAAATTACTAACCCTTAAGAAAGTTTCAAAATCAATCTCATCGGTCAAGTCAGTGCCTGACTCACCCAAGATCCCCCTAATCTCCTCCTCACTGTACATGTCACTGAAAGCCTTTAGCTTCACCATTAAAGGTGGCAAATCTCCAAATGTAACTTCACCAATCAGATTCTTTAAAGAGGCAAACTACAATACCAGAAAGAAAGACCACACAGGTCACAAACAAAATCATGTAATACATCAAATTTAACATAAAGAAATTTGGATCCAAATGTCCATATAAGTAAGCAATGAAATGCACTTACTTTTGATTTTAGGGTGCGAAGTTCGACCTGCGTAAACTGACTTTGGAGCCATTGATCAGAGACAATAACACCCTCGAATTTTGACATCTCCGTTAATCACCAACACAAAATATAGAGCCAATGAAAGCTACAAATTGTACTCCGAACTACAGAATTCCCCAGAAAAGCTAAAAAGATTTGTGAAATGATCAATTTTGTACTACTCAACGGCCTGATCCCAGATACAATTTTACCCGTTCAGATTCCAATATAACGAGAAAAGCTATAACAGCAATCTATAACAAAACCCAAGCAAGAAGTGGTTTATCTCCTGGGAGTCATCAACCTGTCCAATGCTATCCTGACATACAGCACAAACAAAAGAGAGTAAGGGAAAGAGAACTAGGATAACGGAGAAGGAAAAATGGGAGTTTGTTAGATTAGTTATTGAGAAACCTCATCATCCTAAAATTGCGAGAAATGCATTTGCATCAAACAGAGGAAAAGGGTATTGCACATTTCACATCTATCTTCCTTCCAACTGTGTTTTAAAGTTTTCACAATGCAGAGAAAATATTGACAACAGAAAGCATTGTGTAACAGAACGAAGCCAGGTGTGTAGTTTAGCAAAAGTCAACAGGGAAGGTCGAGATCAAGCAAAGTCCAGAACTTGATACCAGCAAGATTCAAAGAAAACAAATTGGAGTAGGAAACATGTGAAACTGCATATTGTAGGTGCATTATTTTTAGTGAAAACGTTCATAAAGAATGACTGAAACTAAGAAGCACGTACCCAAGAAAAGAAAAGCATCAGAAAAGCAATCTGTCAAGGTTCAACAGCCCCCCATTATCTCAATGGCAGCATATTGAATGCAGGAAGACAGAAGACTGGAAGAGAGAGAGAAAGGATCGATTTTTCTTGATGGGGGAGCAAAGTGAGAGAGAAGGAGAGACAGAGGGGAAGTAGTTTTGCTTTTGTTGCTCCGGAGCAGCGAAGAATAAGAGGGGAGAGGTTAGCGCCGACCGTGTGAGTACTATGAATATATGAAGGACTCGGTTTTCAGTTTTCACGTTGATTTTGTGTTATGCTTACCGTAACCGCGTGGGTACGAGGATTTGTTGAACACGCCGTGACCTTCGCGCGACTCATACTGTTGATGTACCCCTTTTTTTTTGGGGGGGGAAGTTTTCTGCAACCCACTTTCTTGTTCTTGCTCGTTTGTTTTTTTTTTGACCGGACACTTTCTTGTTCTTGTTCTTGTTCTTACGAGGATTCTTGGTCGTCAATTTGCCTGTTATTTTTTTTTTTATAAATAAAGAGTATTTTTATAAAATTTAATTTATTTAAACTGTTTAATAAATTTAATTTTTTTGAATTAGGAGTGATAATAATATATTTCTTTTCATGTGACTCTTAAAAATCAAATCACAATCTTCATATTTAGAAGTGTAGCTCACTTTTATTATACTAATATCTCTTAGGTCAATTAACCTATTTTAAAATCAGAGGTTATAAGTTATCAATATTAATAAAAAATTTAAAAAGAAACTAAATTTTAATAATTTTATAATTTATTATATAAGTGAATAGTTTGTTTTAAAAAAATAAGAAGTTATAAGTATCGATGAAGAAAGAAATTTTTACATATTTATTTAAGTATTTCATTTAATATTTAACATGTATAAAATTTTGTAAATCATCTTATAAATATAAATTACTTTTTAAAAAGTTAAAATATATGTCAACTATTAAATAAAGTATTTAAATATGCACATATCTATTTAAAAAAATTTTGATGATAAAATTAAAAAAATAAATGTTAACAATATCATAATTTATTATATATATATATATATATATATTGTTGAAATTATAAGATTTAGGTAAAAAAATGAAGAAAATAAAATAGAGAACGATGTGATAAATATATTAAATGTGTTGATATATTATCAAAAATAAAGTATTAACCTCTATTTATATTCTAATAATATTAATCAAATAAAGAAATAAATCAAGAAATATAATAAAATTATGATATGACTCCTAAATTACTTCATTAATTAGAACACTAATTGATTTCATAATATATTTTAAAAATCTTTTAAATATATTTTAATACATGTATTATCATGTTTATAACAGTTGATTTTTTCTTAAACGATTATATTTCTTTATATTTTCTTTGAAAGTGAGCTCTAAAATAAATGTTATTTTAGAAGAACCAGATCTAATACACCTCTCAATCCATGGGGACAACAAATCAAATTAAAAAAAAAAAAAAGACATGCTTATCTTGAAAGGCAAAAAAAAAAACAATAATGATAATAATGTAATTTAGAAATATATTTAATAAAATACTTCAAATTTTCATTTTTTAACCTTTTTTTTTAGTTTTAGCTAAACATTAAATATAATGACACAAATTAAATTATATATAAAATCATCTCTTTACCCTTATATTTCATAACTAATTTTTAAAGACAATGAGATATTTTTGCATAAATTTAGTTTACACTAAATAAAAAATTGACACAATTTGTATAGACTAAACAATAAAAAAATGTATACCTCTTCAGTGTTGTTGGAATAAAAACCTATTTACAATTTTATGTCTTTACTTATAATAATTTATTATAATATATAAAACTTTTAAGATTTAATTTAGATTCATTTTTAGAGTAAAAGTTTTTATACTATTATCTAAACATATAATTAATGAGTTTGATTATAATAACACTTATTTAAAAAGTTAAACTCTTTTAACTATATGTTAATACATCATTAGATAATAATTTAATATATAATCAAAATTAAACTTAAAGTCTTAACGCTCAATATATAAGAAGGCTATGTGGTAATAACGAGAAAATTTTACAAAACTTCACGACATGAAATCTCGACATATGAATAAGTGTTTTTTTCGAGTTTACGATCAAACAAATTTCGAAATGTATTATATTAATTTGATTCATATATTGTAATGAAAATTTCTATCACCCTTAATTTTTCTTTTTTAGAAGTTTGAATCGTCCACGTAATGCATGCGCGAACATACTTAGCTTTGTCTCAATCCGAGGAGGTGTGGTTTTTTTGGTTGCTTGAAACGATGAAGGATCTTGGCTTTTCATTAGATTTTCTTTCGCCTTTCTAACATGAAAGTTGAAGTTCTTGCTACCCCGTTTACTTTAATAGTAACTTTCTCGAAGGTCATTAATCAAGTTGTTATTGAGTCCTATTCAAAGCAACCTTCTGCATTCAAGCTGCTGTTAGGTGTATGTTTGGTAAAAAAATGTGGATAAATTTTTATTAATGAGATTTTTATATAAAATTATATACAAATCTTATCAATGAAAATTTATCACTTATTTTTACTCCACACCAAACATAAATAGCAATCTTTATGGAGTTTTCTGCATTACATTTGGTTTGCTCTGTTAGTATTTTTCTTCTATACTTAGTCATGTTCTTCAAATCCTTTTTTAGTTTTTTCTTTTATTTATAGTGTTTTCTTGTACACAAATGCACTAAATTGTAATCGTCATGCAAAAGTTAGGTTAATTTATGCTACAGAGTAGTTGAGCATGTGAAAATTTAGACAAAATTTTGCGTTCAAATCCAATTTTTTTAGAATATATATGCCAAAATATTAAAAACACAACATATTAGGAACAATTTTGAAAGCTTCCTTTTCTGCTACTTTTTTTTATTTGGAAAATTATTTTTTTCCTTTTCTGTTTAAATGAAAAACATCGTCTTCAAATTTGAGTTTACATATATATATAAACATTGATAGAATTCTTGAGATGCTCATGGCTTATTATGGCTTAGTCAACTTCACGCCATCCCCTAGCTAACTGCCACCGTCCAACCAACCGAAAGACCTGGTTCCCGATGTCCACTATGTGCTTCCACCACATTCTATATCTTAAAATAATAATAATAATCAAATAAGCATGGATACTTCAAAATGATAGTCATATGCGTATTGGGTCGGGCATATATCTGTGTCTAACATTCTTTTGACATTTAAGATACTTCTATTTTTTATCGTTAATTTTTTTATTTTTTTTAAATTTATATTAATATAAATGTGATATAAAAAAAATTATTAAATAAAATAATAATTTTTTATCAGGCATACGATAACAAATGCTAATTTTTTTTTTATGAAATCTAAGTTAATAATGAATATGTAGTAATACTTTATATTTTAAATATAAGTATTTGTGTTTAAATTTATATTTTTATCTTATATATATCTTAAATATTTATATTTTTATAGTAATTTTATATTTTTTTATCTTAGTTATGTCATGTTCTATAATTTTTAAATTTTATCATATTTTTATGTTTGTATCATATCATATTCGTGTTTCTTTGTCGTGTCTGTACTTCTTATATAATAGTTGAGAAATATTAAGTTCATTAACACAGTGAGATCAAATCAATGAAAAGAACATGGATGCATGTGTTAGAAGTTAGAACATTCAAATTCATTAGAATTCTCTTCCGCTTCCCCTAATATTTTTCTAATTAAAGACAAGAATTAAATGTTAAGATTAACTCAACTAATAGGATAAAAATGTGTATTTCAAAAAATTTTGAGTTTAAATTCTGCCAAAATCCTTTATTAGTAGACAATTATTTTTGAGGTTTGTGGCACATTAGTATGAATAGCTTTTTCTCTCTTTAAACTTTTTTTAAATTAAAAAAGAGACAAAGAATAAACAAAGAATTTTGATATTGCTATAAGAAATGAAATGCATTAAAAAATATTCCCCTTCACCTCCTTATAAAACCAAATCATGAAAATTCTTTTAAATATTTGTTATCACTAGATGGATGACCTAAAATCAGACATCACTTGTGTCAAACATCTTGTTTTTATGCATATTCCTCTGCCTTGCAGGATCAAGAATGATATTAAGTATTTTATGGAAACTGTACCGATGATTGGAAAACTGAATTATGTATGGTAATCATCCTCCTCATGCCATGATTTGCTATCAAGCATATATATAAAGCTGCAAATGTCGGCCTTTACCTTAGCTTAAAATTGACCCTCAATCATGCTTGTAATGTGTATGCCATGACTGAAACCTAATAAGTAATAACAATATAGCCTCACAACTATAGAGGGGAGGGGTGTTAATGGAATGTGCTGAGTTGGGATTGAGTTTGAAATATTTGGTTTGAATTGGGATTCTTTCTTTTTCTAACCCAACCTACACATACGAGGGTTGGACCTCCAAGTTGGCAAAAAAAGTGAAGCAAAATTCTAACTTAATGTTTGCTCACAATATTTTGTTTTCAAATAAAATCAACCAAAATTAAAAAGACAACGCTTCTATAAAACATAATTTTATGGATAATTAGTATAAAATATTAGAGATATAAAATCATTCATATATTTTCACTTAACAGTTTAAATTTTTAAGATATTTAGTTCATGATATGATATCAGAATTTTTATGACAAATTAAATAAGAATTCGATTCTTACCGCTTTTATTCTTCACAATTAAGTTAAATTTAGTACAAGATAAAATAAATTTTTACATTATTTTACCTTTCAATATAAAGGGACGTGTTAGAATTATAAAATCATTTACATGTATAACTGTTTAAACTTTTAAGATAATTAGTTCATAATATAAAATATAACCATATATAATTCTTAAACACATAACATAAGATAGAAATCTAAATACATATAAATAACGCATTACATAAACCAAAATATGAATTCAAACAAATAAGTTTTAGACAATAAAGTAATATTTATAAGTCAATAAGTCATAATCTATGAGCCAATGCACATTAAAGAAAATTATTAACTTGTTGAGGCTTCACATCACATGTCCTTTTCCATTTGCTGGTTCACATCGTAGTTTTGTTTGAATTACTTTATTTTGAACTTAAAAAAGTGTTTAAGATAAAAGTCCCCTCTTTCAAGCATTTTGATTATATATTTTTATGAAAGTAAAATAAGTTAACTTAAATATATATTCATATTTAAGTCACAATGGACGGACATTTATACGAATTATACAAAAATCAATCCAACTTATATGACATAAACTTGTTTAAATAAGTTAGACTATTTAATGACAATTTTAAAAAAAATCACTTACTTTTCCCCTATACATTTAAAAAATATCTAAAAATGCATATACATTGCAATGGTTTATTGCGTATTCAATTAAAATTACATAGTCCAAACCCATTATTCATCAAAGCTCAAACTAATATTTTAGCAAGAAAAAAAAAAGCTCAAACTAATATTACATAGTTTATCAAATACAGATTCATCTATACTTAATGATCAAAGTTTAAATTTACACAGCTCAAATGTGATCAAATATGAAAATTTTTTGATACGAACATTCAACACACAGTCAACAACAACTATTTATTCAAGCTTTAGTTTATACGTGTAAGTCAAACGAAACGAAGAAAAAATTCACATTTATGCAAATATTAATATAAAAGATTGACTTACGTTTTTTATTAAATTACTATTTTAATTTTTTAAAAACGCTTAACATTAATTTAATTATATTTAAAATGTATATTTAAATTAATTTATTTTATAATTAAAATAATTTATAATTAAATTTTTTTTTAAAAAAATATGTTTAAATAATATTTTTAAAAGAATTATTTTTTATTTTTTTAAAAAATTTAATTATAAAATTATTTTAATTAAAAAATAAATTAATCAAAATTCACGCATATAAACCTTAAAAAAAAAACCTTTTTCGGGGCGTTTGGTAATTCGGAAGGAGAACACGTGGCTACGTATGATTGAACCTTCGACGACGATTCTGTCATTTTCTGTTTTGATTTTCGAACGAGGACTCAGGAGAGAGAAGCCAGTAGCATAGAGAGAGAAACTCGGAGAGAAGAAAGAAAGACAGAAAGGAAGTAGCATAGAGAGAGAAACTCGGAGGGAAGAAAGAAAGAGAGAGAGAGAGAGAGAGAGGGAGAAGAGAGAGAAAGAGAGTCCGTTAGTTTCAGTTAAAAATTTGAAAGAGAAAGAAAAAAAAAATGGTTACAGAGGAACAAATATCGGAGGCGGTGCAGTCGCTGCTGAGGGATTCAAACCCTAGAAGCAGAACCTACACCACCCTCAACCAAGTCGTGCAGGAGCTTCAGGCCAAGCTCGGCCTCGACCTCTCCCACAAGCTCGATTTCATCACCGCCCAGATCAACCTCCTCTTCGGATCCCACCCGCACCCCCGCCGCATCCACCGCCGCCGCACCCGCAGAGGCCGTTGCTGCACCCCCACCCCCAACCGCCTCCCAAGGACCATTTTGCCCCTCACCAAAACCCTAATTTCCAGACCGCCCCTCCCCCCGTCACTTCTGCGTTTCAGACCTTCGCGTCCAGCCCCGCACCGCCGGTTAAACCCCATGCCGCCGCCGCTGATGGCGTCGGCCCTGAAGCTCCTGCTGCTGCCAGCACTGAGGTCCCCAAGGAAAGGTTAGGTTTCGAGATTTTATTTCTTCCCCCCCTCCTTTTTCTTCGTGTTTTATTTATGTTTGTTGTTTACTTTGAAAAGTTCGGAAGAACGAGAAGTGAAGATATTGAAAAAAGGAAATGAAATTGGGATGATTAATGCTACCTCGATAGTGGGTTTCTGCTTAAATTTGTTTAGTTGTTCGAAAGAAGAGAGTTTGAAAGCTCCACTTTTCTTGTTTTTAGTAATTGGGGAATGAGGAAAAAAAAGTCGAAAATAGTAGCTTGATTCTAGTCAATATGCATGCAGTGGTTTCTGCTTCTGATGGATGCCATACTAGGCAGAAGCATGCAATTAAAGAGTTAAAGTTATGTTTCTCTGTTACTGACGTTTTCTCTGTAGCTATCAGAAGTTGTTTTTCTCTTGTGATTGCATTTACATCATGAATTGTAGTACTAGGATACCAGATCAGTTGATTAGTCATCGCCAATTGTGCATGTCTTCTTGACTTATTGGCCTGTGATCTGATCTATCTATCATCAGGGTGGGGGATTAGTTTGCCAAGGTAACCTGGTTGAAGCATGATAGTTATGAAACCCTCTACTTAAGGTTGCAATCTAATGTGTATGAGATACCAGATCAGTTGATTAGTCATCGCCAATTGTGCATGTCTTCTTGACTTATTGGCCTGTGATCTGATCTATCTATCATCAGGGTGGGGGATTAGTTTGCCAAGGTAACCTGGTTGAAGCATGATAGTTATGAAACCCTCTACTTAAGGTTGCAATCTAATGTGTATGAGATACCAGATCAGTTGATTAGTCATCGCCAATTGTGCATGTCTTCTTGACTTATTGGCCTGTGATCTGATCTATCTATCATCAGGGTGGGGGATTAGTTTGCCAAGGTAACCTGGTTGAAGCATGATAGTTATGAAACCCTCTACTTAAGGTTGCAATCTAATGTGTATGAAGGCAATGACTTCATTTTAAATTTCTTTTTCTCCCCCAAAAAATGTTTACATTGCATCGCAGAATCGTCCTCTATGGCATGAGATTTTTGGTCTTTTGTAGCACCTTGAATATCCAGATGAATACATTGGTAGGCTCTGCCTATTATTGCGGCAGATCTTTAAATCTTGTAGAAAGCCTATCCAAGTTGGCTATGCACTTGTCTTTTGAAACATCATTGCCGCTTTCACCTCTTTGTCTTGTTTGGAGGAAAGCTCTCTTCTTTTCTTAAAGTTAATCAGTTAATAAAATAATGGATATCTTGGCTGAAAGGCTGTAGTTGGCATTGATTTTTGCTTTTCTAGTTTGAGTCTTGTTATGCTAAAAATTGGCTTTGCCTATGTTAAAGCATACTGGTTGTGCATCTCTGAGCCCTCTGTTTTGAGCTGGGAACGTCTTTTTATAAGCATAATTGTTACTCAAGATCTCTATATGGTATAAGGCACAATGCCCTTAATTGACAATTTTCAATTTTCATGCCAAGTCTACAGATGATGGAACTTCTTTGTTTTGTGTCTTGAAACAGCATATTGTATCTCTATGTCTCTGTCTTATTAACATTGCTATATTATTATGATTGAGCATCAATTTGATGTTTGGTTGTTAATTATGGCATTCTTTTTAGCTCTTGCAGTACTCAAACTAAGGCAAAGAGAAGAGGTGGCCCAGGAGGTCTCAACAAACTTTGTGGTGTTTCACCTGAACTTCAGGTCATTGTTGGCCAGCCAGCATTGCCCAGGACTGAGGTTTATATTTTTTTTAAGTTAATCGTTAACTTTACCTATTTTGATATGGTTGCCAGCAAGATTTCTAATATGTGAAATGACTGTGGTCTAGATTGTGAAGCAACTGTGGGCTTACATAAGGAAAAACAATCTCCAAGATCCTAGCAACAAAAGGAAAATAATTTGCAATGATGAGCTGCGTGTGGTATTTGAGACGGATTGTACTGATATGTTCAAGATGAATAAGTTGCTAGCTAAACACATAATCCCCCTTGAACCAACTAGTAGGTATCTGGGTTGTGGTGATATTTGTACGAAATTGTGTTTTGATGCATTTTTTTGAATTCTTAATGTTTTGGCACTTTCAGAACAGCCAGTTCCAAAGAAGCAGAAGGTAGATGTGGAGTCAGGAACAAAAATTGCCCAACCTGCTCCTTCTGTAATAATATCTGAAGCACTTGCTAACTTTTTTGGCATTACTGGAAGGGAGATGCTACAGTCAGAGGTTCTACAACGAATCTGGGATTACATAAAGGTCAACCAGCTAGAGGTAAGCAATGGAGAGTTACATATCATGATAATTATTGATCGACTTGATAATGAATGCTGACTTGGAAACTAATAAGGTCTATCACAGTTCTATGTATTGTCTTCTCTCAGCTCTACCTCACTTTAACAACTTGGTCATTTTAGTGTATGGGATTTCCTTTCTCTGTTTATGTTTATTTTGACTTTAATTACTTGTATTTTGTTACATTTTATGTTGTAATTATTTTCTGTTATGCCAAGCATGAATAAATCTAGGATCAAGCCTTGGATTGTTAGTGTTCATGTCAGTCTAATTTGTTGTGAGTGCTGCTAATATTAGACGGCTAGATGCTTTAGTAAGTTACTATGTTCTTACATTGAAATCAATACATTGGTATTGAAGCTTCTATGCCAATGGACAATTGAAGGCAGATACGGTTATAACATGAAGAAGATCATGCAATAGTTTGATTTTTGCAAAACTAATTTGGAAATAAAATGTTGATAATGCGTATGAATAACAAATTATGTATGGTGAACATTGTTGGTACATAACTTGTTGACTCACACCGCCCTTCAATATATTCCTAGGATCCTGTGAATCCTATGGCAATAGTATGTGATGCAAAGCTTCAGGAGCTCTTTGGCTGTGAAAGCATTTCGGCGTTGGGGATACCAGAAGTTTTGGGCAGTCACCATATATTTAGGAGATCATGATGCTGACAACATTCTCTGGTTAGTAGAATATGGACATACAACAATTTCGTGTTCCAAAACCATTATAGTGCTCTGCTTTTTTCTAATCTCTTCAAGTTTCACTGGACCTGCTTTATGTGAAGCTCCTGATTGTATGTAACTATTAATTCAATTCTATCATGTGATGTCTCTAAATGTTATCTGTTATGTGTGCTGTTGAGTCTTTGCATCTTCCATGTGTTGTTTATATTTCAGGATAATATTTTTACATGGAATGCAACTACTTATTTCTTGTATTTAGCGTGGCATAAACTGAAAATATTCTATAAGTATGATAATTGAGACAAATTTTAAAAGGAACTGAAACTTGGAGAACTATAAGAATCAGCAATATAACTTAGCATGTCTCACGAGTTTTATTTAGCGATAAAAAATGAAAAAAACCTTTATTGGCATTGCACAAAACTACTGAAATATGTTTCATTGATCCTTTTCATGTTAAAAACTATACACGCTTACTTATGATTATCTTGTTTTATTAATCTGTGACTCTCATGACAGGGGCAAGGAGTGACTGGATGAATAATGTAAATCAATGCACATAATTTATGAATATGCTGCCTTCCATAAGTTTTTATGTATGCATAGTTGTCGCTAATTTCCAAAAACAATGTCATATCCTAGTTAGCATTTGATAATTTGTTTTCAAGGTTGATGGATTCCTTTTTGCTTTTACACGATATTTATGGATAGAACTTGATGGAATGTTGGCTTTTGGCTGCAGTCACAGATTACGTGGTGTTAATTCCAGTATAGTACAAGCTGATCTGACGAAATGTTGATATGGCTATGTAATTTGACTGATTAGATTTGTGTTCTTAGTTCAATGTTGGTAAGTGATTAGCAGAATGAAGATGTGGTAGGGACAACTTTTATTTTGGAATTGGCACTGTGTTTCTAGGTTCTGCGGTTCTGGTTTGTCTAACTTGGCACTTAGGTTAGAATAACCTGTGAGTATTCTGACACCTGTAAAATGCTGACAGTAGGAAAGAAAATGATGTAAAAGGTATCTTCCTTCGAACTTGACTCATGCCATTTATGTGTAGTTAATGAAATGCAGATTGCCAGGTGTACATATGATAAGATTCTTAATTGTGGTACTTAGTGCTTACTCTCTCAACCATCCGAATGGCTCGAATTTGTCCTTGATTTTAGTTGCTCCTAACCTGACCATACTATTCTCATGTTCCACTCTGGCAATTGCCCCCCTCTCTAAATTGCTAGTCTATGCCAATGAATTTGAAGCTGGCATGAGCTTTTTTATCATTCATTATTTAGTGCATTACTATATAAATAACTGATATATGTGTCTTCACAATATATATTAATGTTTTCTTTGACTCATAAATATGCTCCTCCCCAATAGAATTTTGAAACTCAAGATGGTGACAGTAAAGGTGGTGTGGTTGTTAGAATGTATGGTGGTGAAGATGGGAATGGTGATAATGGTGACAGTACTAAAAATTTTTTTTGGCATATAAAAATTTAAATTGGGGGAAAGGTTCGTTTTAATTTAGGGTCAAAGAGTACTTTCAAGTTAATTGAACGCTTATAAGGTTATTTATAGATGACTCATTAACAAAAAACTTAAGTAATTAAATTCAAGACATAGGGAAGCATGCGTGTAAAGCTTACTAGGTGAGCTAGTAGTAATGGCAACATAGAGATGTGTACAAATTATTGTTATATATTTTTAATTAAAGTAATCAATATCTCAACTTGTACTAATATTGTGTAAATAATATTTTGGGTATTATAATCTAGCATTGTTTAAGGAATATGTAATACTCTTCATTTTAAGGAATAATTAGTTAAATATAAAAGTATTAATTTTTTTTAAATATTAAATTATTTTATATTTTATTTAATATTTTTTATTTTAATTTTTTAATCTGTGCACTTGGGACACTTGTTAACAAATGTTTATATTTTATTTTTTGTATATAAATTTTTAATAAAATTAATACATTTGATGTTTAAAATTAACTTAAACTGAAAAAAAAAATCTGGAGTGGTTGGAAATGGAAGTGAATGCAAATAATAATATGGTTCTTTCATAAAATCTATTGTTAGATTTCCAGTCATGAAGATCTTGCTTATAAAATTTTATATTAATTCAAAATTATTTTTCACTCTAATGATATATGTAATATAATATTAATTTTTAAATATATGAAAATATAAATTATTTGATTACATTCTTAATGATGTTTAATTATTTAAGGTTTTTTTTGGTACCCTTTCTTGTTATGAAGATACTGGTATTGTAATAACTAATAGTTAATATTTGATCATATGTTCTACTTATTAATATATATTTAATAATTTTTTTTATCAACATAATAGATAATTATAATTTAACAGTTTGATCAATAAAAATTACAATATATATATATATATATATATATATATATATAAATTTATTTATATTTATCATTTTGGTGTTTCCTTTTTTTTTTTGGGAGGTAGGCGGTTCTTTTACTAAATCGCAAGAGAGGGAGAAACAAAAAAATACAGAATGAGGATCCATTTTATATCTTGCTTTCTAAGTATTAGTCTCAAACGGACAACAAAACGCTAAAGAACAAAATGTGAATCAGGGAGCTTCTTTGTCAAAATGAAGTCATGATTATTAAATATGATTCATGCCTTTGGCACCATGAACCATTTTTGTTTATCAGCAAGAAATGAGCCAGTTTAAGTTAGTTTGGCTGTGGTTAAGAACTTAAGATCCCTATCTTTAATTCTAATGTTAACCTATCTGGTGAACTTCTACAGAGTGGATTCACAAGACAGGTAAATGTAAGTGAATCTATTGACTATTGAGGCTAAACAAGTGCAAAATAATATTCCAACAACACTCTAAACTTTCATTATGTATCAACATTCAGGCAGCAGAGCATGGTAGACTAGGCCTAGCTGAGCTGGTTAAGGAGAGTATGGCACACACTAGTGGCAACGCTTTGCTGCAGTGGCTAGTAGCACTAGCAGCATTGCTCATTGCCTTGTTGGGTGGTGCCAAAGCTGTTTTGTTATGTGACAATGGACTCAACCAAGCTAAACTCATGCCGTGCAGCAGTTACTGGGCAAGACCCGCCTTAGCCAAATGAAAAATGTTGTGCAGTTGTTCACTCGTTCGCCATGCCAATCTGCCTTGCCTTTGTAGTAGACACAAGTCTATCCTACCTGCAGTTGGAATCAACCCCACATATGCTTTGGCCTTGCCCAGCAAATGTAATCTGAAAACACCTGAATGTCGAGGTAATCAACTTACTAAGCTTGAGTAGACCTTGAATATATAAACAACTTAGACTTATATTTGGAAAGGTAATGGGTCGTGACTCATATCTTCTTCATTTTGCCGTGAAGTGAAGCAATTCTTGAGAATCACATCCATTAAACGCATCCTATTAGTCTTAAATTGCCTGCAAGTGCTTGGAGAACCTTTTAAGACAGCAATCTCTGCCCCTCAAATAGATGATTAGTTTATTTTTAATCACTGTCTTTTCCCCATATGTCTGCAAGAAGATGTACGATGTATCGGTTTCTTATATATGTAGTAGATTTTACAAAGGTATTTAATGTACAATAATTCAAGGACATCAGTATGCTTTTCCCCTCATGTCGACAGGAATATCAAGACATCTATCACTCCCCTCCCACTGCAATCTGCAATCTGTAATCTGTCTAGTAAAATGCTTGTTTCTTGTGTTCTGAATTCAAAGCAGAAAAGCAATAAATGGCTTAGGGCATAAGCATTTAAGTACCCATTTTTAAGGCGAACGTAGATTATATAAAATAAGACATTATGCTTAAATCATCCCACTTGCTCATGAAATCAACCCAATAAAACCAGTACATGTGACTGTACCAATGGGCAAAATTTCCATAGCATGCATAAATTCAAGAGTCAACTGTTGCTAACTTGCTGCAACAGTAATGACTAGGAAATTATGCACTTTTCTAAAGCTTAATGTAAGTTCACACTCCGGTGTGATATTCAATAGGCAGCTGTTCACTGACTCACTAATACATGCTTCACTTGAGCATCCAAAGTAATGGCACTGAATGCTCATGGAAGCTACTCATCTTCAAAATTATATCATGTGTTTTCCGACTTCCAATTGCATAACTGAGATGTCCATGATTTGCTGTATTTCGCTAGCACCGTGACTGGTTACCATGAGGTCCCCCAAATATAGGTCTCATGTAGGCATCATCAAACCTCCTCCAATAGTAATGTATGGTGTACACAGGACTTTCTATAAACATGGACAAACTTTCCTTTGCACGGTTGATATTGGTTGCAGCTGACTCCTCAAGGGATAGCAGAGGTAGATTCAAGTCCCCAAGGGGAGAACCTGATTCTTCATGACTGATGTTTTTCCTTGTTGCACTGTGGGGAAGCAGACATCTAATAAGTGGTTTTGTCAGAAACCCAAACACCTGCAATGATATTGGGGCTATATCAAATATTTAGATGTTAAGACCAAATAATAAGAATGATCAAGCTGCATGTAACGAAAAGGTGGATGACAGCAGCTAAAGGAAATGATTTCACTTTGCTTTAAGACAACACTGGCAGAAGTTAATCTTTTATAGCTCCCTAAGAACTATACTATGTTGTTGTTTGTTACTTTCAAGATAAGAGAAATGTGTCAACTCACCAGAGTGCTGAAAAGGACAACAATAATGGTGTTGGTTATCATTGTTGCATTGATTGGATCAGAAGTAACACCAGAAAATGTGAACTGCACAAATAAAAAGAGGAGAATTCAATGGTACCTCCTTGTTGTGGTACCCCAGTATTCTTGATTGTTGGATAACTATGTATGGAAAGTGAAGCAGGATTACTACGAAGAAAGTTTACCATAGAAACCTCCAACAAAAGATAATTGATTGAGAAACTATTTTCGGGATGTATTTTGATTAACAGTCATTTATTTTAATAAAAGTTCTTTTTTTCTAATTATAATGTCTACTCTAGAAATTTAAATTTCATACATATACCTGTTTGAAAGCCAGAGCAATGGAGACTGCTCCCCGCATTAGCCCAGCCCACCAAATGATTATCTGGATGATTTTACCAAACTTAAGATGCCAATAAATAATTACAGTGTATTTTCTCCTTTAAATATAACAGTATGAGAATATTATAATAAACATGTTTAGTAACCTGATGTTTGAATGTGATACTTGGCGTTCTCTCGGCACGCCTATTCATATAATTGGCAAAAGCAGAGAGAGGGAAAACAAATGCAGCACGCCCAAGCAATATCAGTAAGATTAAGCAACTGTAAATTCCCATCAAACTTCCATAACTGCAGTGAAGAAAGAAGTTGACAAGACAATCTTCATTAGAAGAAACAAAGGCTATTACACCAAGGTGATATATTGCATGCATTCTTAAGTCTAATATGTTCTGGTTTCATCTGCATTCTTTAGATATTGCAAATCAAAAGAACGTTAAACAAATAATCAAATAAAATACAAGTATTTAAAATTTTGTCTGCCAATGGGAAAGAATTTCAAATAACAGAAAAAGGAGGAGCTAACATGTAGTTTTTGTCCATTAGTCCAATTATTACTGATTGTTTCACTATCAGAAGCAGATCACACCTTATCATTAAGTACAAAGTTTCCTTGATTAATTATAAAAATTACCAGAACTAGCAATATGTAGTGAAATGCTTGGATAATAAATTAGTTCTGTCATAATCTAATAAATATTTTTGATGTTGAAACTGATACTGAGTCACATTGTAGGTAGCGGCACTTTGAAATCAGTAAACTTGTACATGTAAGGTACCAGCACATACTTTTGACCATAAATATCATGACATCAGTGGATGATGCATTACTATCTAGTAAACTCTTAATAAAATATAATTGTTTAGAGTTGTAGAAAGATTTAGGACCTTAGTTCTGTCATCTTCCACTTTTCAATGTCAAGGGCATCCATGCCCACGTAAAGAAATATGAAGGTTTCTGCAATAAATGACATTGTTGCAAACACATGCCTGGAGAGGAGAAACCAAATCAGAAATCTGAGACCCTGACTCTGGAAATTACTGAAATCTTTGATGGATTAATTAATACCTGATTGTGATTCTTGAAATTTCAGTCACATTATGCCACGCATAATGTGACATTAGTATTCCACAAAAGAAAACAGTGAGGATTCCACTTAGGTCAAGTAGCTGCATAAAGAAAATGCAGTTAAGATGGATGGCAAAAAAGGCACTTAATTCTATCATCTGCAGAAAAAAATAGATTCTTATTAACTAAACATAGAACGTTTTGGTCAAAACTTTATTATATGCAACAATTTTACACTGTTGTGGCTCCATGACAACTTAGAGAGAGGAGAAGTTAGTCAACCCGCTGCACCCCCCCTCCAAAAAAAAAAGAGAAAATCAAAAGAAGAACAAAGAGGAAAATATAAGAAAACCTTGTAAAGCCCAAATTACCAAAATCTGAAATCAAATGATGGAAGTTTCAGATTCAGTTCCGCCAAAAATTTCATCAAGGATTGAGGAAAGGTTGTCTACAGAAGTTCAGTTTAGATTTACAGCAGATTAAGCATAAGTTGAGCTACCTACGTATTGATCGAACTCGAACCCATTTTGTTCTATAGCCTTGCAACTAATACCAAATCAATAGCAGGCAAAGTGTATGGGCTTCCAAGTACCTCTGACAACATGTAGGACAGGTATGCCATTAAAATCATCATTGCAATTTCACGAACACTTGAATGTCTGCAGGCATATGCAGATGCAAATTTATTAAGGTGTGCACAAAATTTCCCCTCCTTGCGTGCAGAATCTGAAATTCAATTATTGAACTTTGGTATTTTTACTTCATACCATTTTGGAGAATTTTTTAAGTAAAATACATACCTTCCAAAGCTTAAGGCTTTCAAGATATATGCTGTGAGAAGTCCAACCTGCATATATATGTATTTATTTATTTTTAAAGATTTGACAGGAGAAGAAAAAGAAGAGGATCCATCCAGTCCTTTGCATTAATAAGAATGCTTAAATGTTAGTTTGAAATAAACATATGCATTTTCAATCCTGCTTGCTCTTACTTAATTCCACCCACCCTTCTACTAATCCTGATAGGAGAGTTTTGACTTTGAATTCTTCTGGAGCATTTTCTTGAAAATCCCTTTTTCAGTTTCATACTTGTTCCCCCAACCGCCAAATTTTCTTCTTGACAAACCCATTTAGAA
The DNA here is from genome assembly GCA_019955255.1 of Castanospermum australe. Lineage (NCBI taxonomy): Eukaryota > Viridiplantae > Streptophyta > Magnoliopsida > Fabales > Fabaceae > Castanospermum > Castanospermum australe. The sequence goes on from NSJW01000051.1 coordinate 490,227, forward strand.
ATTCAAAGCTCTTTCTAAGATCAAGTCTTTTGTTTTGACAAGAGTGCCTAACAGGATAAACACAAATAACGACTTTTAGACCTCTCACTACCCTCTCTCCTGACATGTGTGTTATCTGCAACAGTGCAAGTCAAGCTCAGAAACAACACAACACTTATTCTTGCACTGTAAGGTAGCTCCTTTCCTTTAAAAAACCTTTTCAGGATTTCAAAGAGCACTAGGTGTGTCCTACCATGGGCCAGTTTTTGTTGGCTCACTTCAAAGGTTTTGATGAGAAACAAGGAGGCCACGCACCAAAAAGGAAAAAGGAAAAACAAGGAGGCCAAAATTCTGTGGCAGTGTGCAGTTTTTGCAACACTTTGGTGCATTTGGTTGGAAAGGAACACACACATCTTTAAGGGAGCCTCGCCCCTGAATCTGCTTTAGGATAGGATTATGTTCTTAGCTTCTCTTTGGTGTTCTGCCCATGGAGGCTGCAGAGGAGTTGTCGTATTCAATATGTAGAGAGACTCGTTAGCATTGTCTTGTTTTTCTCTATTTTTTTCTGGTCTTATGTTTTAATTGACACTTTTTCTTCTCTTTTCTCTAATAAATTTCTTTTTCTATAAAAAAGAAACAAATAATATAACCCCTAAAATTGATATATTCCATGTAAGCAACAGAATTCCATAATAAAAAATTAAAAATGGAAGTTAAAATTAAAAATGCAAACAGTGTTTTTGACCAAAGGTGATATTCCAAGTGCCAAACTAATGATGAGAAGTAAGACAAAAACTTTAGAAGTTCCTCACTGTAATAGGTAGGTAATAGCTAGAAGCATGCGACAGTAACACCATCAATTAACTCTTAAAGAATTTATAGAAACCCATGCAGTCATCTGATGACACATTTGAAAGATCAATTTGCATATAATTATCACTGATGAAACTTACAGTGATTCCGAGACCAGTGCTTGTTGAGAATAGATACAAGAAATCTCCAACAACACCGGATGCCCTACCATTATGTCTTGAAACATCAAGCTTTTGCACTGCATTGAAGAGAACAACTGATGTTGCATCATTTACCACTCCTTCCCCAAAGACTAGGCTGTATAGTAAAGGAGTTTCATCTTGATGGAGAACCTACAACAGATGGAGTATGATATGCATCTGATGACAAGAGCATGTGGATATAATTAAATGAGAGAAAACCATTTACCAATCTAACCAACCTGCAGAGTACAAACTGTGTCCGTTGCTGAGAAAATCGTTCCTAAAGCTGAATAAAATTAAAAAGAGCTAATCATCATCCAAATATGATATATACGGAGTATGAATCAAAATAAACATAGTATACATTTCTGTGTTATATTGAGAGGTGAAACAAGGATCTCACCAAGATAATCTCGCCCAGTCAGACCAAGAAAGTTCAACTTGGGGAACAGCCACCAGCTGCCTAGGTCAACCAAATGCAAAGACATAAAGGTGAATTCCATGTAAATTTTCATATTGATAGTACTATAAATTTCACGGAAAAGGAAACTCTAAGGGTTAGTTTGGTATGGGGTAAAAATCAGAGCGAAAAATTCATGGATGCTGAATTTTTTTATCTTGATTTTTATCCCCATACCAAACATACACTAAGAGATTAAGCATTACCTGCTGTAATAACAGATGCTGAAATGAAAACACCAATCACCCCAAACAGCATGATGGTTAAAAAGTTATGGAAGAACCGTTTCTTCTTCACCTGAAATCTGTTAGGAAGGGGCATAACTCTAAACATTAAAAATTTTTGGATCCACAAAAGCTGCTACAAGTCTAAAACAAGACAGAAGTTTTTACCCAGCATTGAATATTATGGGAGGAAGGAGATATATGAAGAATAGTTCTTCATTAAACGTAAGGATGTGAGAACTTTTCCCCTTGGTGATAAATAACAGTATCATTCCAGCAATGCATCCCTACCACGGAGAAGGCACTAAATAGTAAATATATCAAATCAACACCAGGGCACTAAATGATACATTGATTCAGCTATACTTTCTTTGTACAATCCTAGTAAAATTATCCAGAAAAAAAAATAGTAGTAGATGGTTTGTTTGACAATAATCACCCAGTCAAAGGGAGAAAATAAGAGTGAAGGAACTCTTTCCGAATAGAATTGTTTCTGGGAAAGGCAAAATGCAGACAGAAACTCAAAATTGTGCGAGCGTTTTCAGGCAATTTAACAATGACCCGAGATGGAGTTCATGCTTTTGTAACTGTAAATTACTAGGTAATCCAGCACTAGGTCATGATCAAGTGGATATTATTTGAAGAGAGACTTCTCCGTTACTGATCTCTTACATTAGCATCATCATATTCTATTGATTAATGTCCTATAATCTCTATAAAATTAAGCTTTTAGGTAGCTGGTAATGTATTGTGTTTGGCTACAAGTTACACTCACCCACTGATACAATCTAAAATAAACCACAATGCTACCAAATAGGATGTTTTTTGTACAATCCTCAAAAGCAGTTTCAAGTGTAAGAGTACAAGAGAAGCTAGCTCTTGAGACAGCCATTGTGCAGATCCCATACTTCATTTACGAGGAAATGAAACATATAGCTAGCTAACGACAAATGGTGCATTCATAGAATCATAACAACAAATGGTGCATTCTTAACACCAACACCAGCAATGGATTTGGGTAACGGAAGAAATGACGATTCAAACAGAGAGAGGTCATATGGCTTACAACGACAATGGCGACGATGGATTCATTGACCCATCGGTTTTGTTCGAGCAAGTGACCGATGACCAAGCAGAGGCAGAGAACCGCCACGAACAGTGATATGGGCACCACCTGCGCCTGTTCGTGGGCCAAATTCCTCGCCACCTCAGGTGTCAAATTCAACAGCACCATTCTTCTCCAATCGAGTTCCAACAGTACAGTCACACACACACTCACACAACAACCACCTTTTTTTGCAGCTGAAGCTAACCGCGCGTGTGATGATGCAATCAAACGTAAGAGAATCACGAAACCGAGCACGAAGTTTTGTTGCTATTTTGATTTGCTAAATCTGAGTGCAGAGCAGTCAGAAACAGAAAAACACACGTGCCCCCCGGATTCAGAGCATGAAGGGGTGACAGCAATGAATGACACGTAGTAGAGACTGCATGAGAAGGTGACGTGTCGTTGTCACAATCAAGATAAGGTCATTGTTGGATACTATTAAAAAAATACACTTATTAATGGAATATTAATTATTTGTATTTTAAAAAATATATTTTTTTTAATTATTTAATGTTGAAATGTTAAAAAATAAAAATATAACCTAAATGATATTACGAGACCTGAAGCTGACACGTTGTTTGAGATATTAGAAATTAGAATATGCTTTCTTTTATGATGTTACGTTACATACCAATCATTGGATTCAAAGTCTCTTCATGCATAATGGCTTTCTTCAGTCAGAATAACACTTTTCATTTTATGTACAGGGTGTTCGAATTCCATTTCCATTGGTGGCATGGTGGTCATGATCAGATCTCTTGGTCCTTGAAGCACCAGTCGATAAGTCGCTTTCACAAAAGAACTTAAAACTTATAAAGTAATCCTTTAATTTGGGTTCTGAAATTTCAAATATGTCACTATATTCTAATAGATAATCTTAAAGGAATTTATTCTTATTATTATTTTAGACAACAAAAAAGAAAATCTTTTCATGCTCCTTCTCTTCTTCATTATGTCACTCAACAATTGAATGACGTGTATTAAAAAAAAATGCAAATGCGCTTTAAGTTTTGTGGTACAATTTAAAAATTTTTAGTGACAAGGATGGAGTGGAATTAAGATAAGCATCATAATTTTTTTTTTCTGTGTTTACTAAGTGTGAAAGAACGGATTTGAATTTCTAATATTATAACTAAAGTTTCACTTACTGAAACTTTAATTTGTTTATTACTAAATTTCACTTGGACATTATATGGTATTAATTACAAAAATATTCGAATTCTTATAATTATACTATATGATATTCCAGGATGATTTCCATAAAAAAAAAACCCTCTTATAAACGTGAGATTGATAACCATAGGATTGACGTTGTTAACAGCAGATTTTTTAGCTACTGTTATTATTTAAAATTATTTTTATGTTTTAATCAAAATTCTTTAAAAATGAAAAATATTTTTAAAATTAATATCTGTTAAATTTATAGTATAGTCGAATAAGTTATAAGACTTAGTATATATGAGAGAAATGATATAGAGTTGCACGCACAATTTAGTTTCACATATTTTAGATACAACAGTGCTATATAGCACGAATAAGAATTCACTAAGTTGTTCCGAATGACCTGACAATGTAACGAACTAAAACTTTTACTCTTTTTTTTTTCCCTTTGATAGAAATCACGGAGAGTTGGGATTATATGGCCAATTCATTCGTGAGCTGTTTTATGAAAAAAAATTTCATGACATTAATCATTTCCCTTTTAGATATTTGATATTAACTAATGACTAATTATCAAAGTAATTTAACCACTTAAATTAACTGATTGTTTAAATGACAAAATTTCTATCAAAGTCCCTTTTTAAATTCATGATTGTACAAAGGTAAATTGTTAATTAAATATGTTTGATAATTAGTTAATTAATTATTTCATACGACTTCAGTAAATAGTTAATTATATCTTATTAAGTGATTAAATTAATTTAATAGTTAATTAATCTCAAGTACGTAAGATATATAAGGCAAATTATAGTGCAATTATTATTACCCTATATATAAATCTTAAAATTGGAAAAAATAATTAAAAAATATTATTGATTATTTATTTTGTTAATAAAAATTTATCTTGGATACCTGGATCCGTATTGGGTAGAGTCCTCTGGTGCGCTGCTGCGTGATAGTTGATTATTGGGTAAAAGGGTATAAAGTGGTGACGAGTCATGGGCTTGGGCCTCAGTATTGTGCTCGTGGACGGGAGGAGATTAGTAGGCCGATTGGATCCCGGTACAGTAAAGGTCCTTATGAAACCCAAAACAAAAAAACATATATAAATTGCAGTTCCGTCAAAATCCCAATGTTCTGAAAACCGGACCGGACAGGTCCGTTCAACCGGTCGGATCTGGAACCGGTCCCCTCATCGGTTCGAGCGGCTCCCCAAAATTGGTGAGGTTAAAAATCGGTGAACCGGTCAAACCGATACCAGTCCGTACGGTTATCAGTTCTGACCTTTTTTTTTTGAAATTTCTTTAAGCAAAACGACGTCGTTTTGCTCTTAATTTTACAATAAAAAAAAATAGAAACGGCGTCATTTCAGGACCGTCTGCCTCCTCCTGGCAGAACGAAGAAACGGATGCCTCGTCGCGCGTCGTTTCCGGAGGGGGTTGAAAACCCTCGGCCCGGTCTGCCTCCTCCTTGCGGAACGTATGCATCGCAGCCACAAGTGGCTCCGTCCCGCAACCCCCTTCAGCCCCGGTCTGTCTCCGCACTCCACAGAATGAACGCACAGCAGCCGCTTCCCCGCCTCCGTCCCGCGTCGCGCACAGCAGTCGCCTCCGTCATGTGTCGCGAACCCTAGCCGCCTCGGTCCCTCGTCGCCTACCCCAGCCAGCTAGCACCATCCGCTCTGCCTCCGCAGTCCGCACTGCAGCGTCCGCCTCCGCACTGCACTTCCAGATTGAAGCCTTACAGTTTTGTTGTTATTCTAGAGACTTTATTAATTATTGCATCTGTTACTCATTTCTGCTCAATGTGTGTGTGTGTGTGTGATTGTGTCTTCGCTAGTTGTCAGAGACGTTATATAAAATGGAAGTGAAAGTGAGATCATATTGTGATTCTGTGAACATGTATTAGGCATAAAATTTGTAAAAACTGATATAGGTTATCAAAATTGACAAGTTTTGAAATTGAGACAAACAACTCTCGTGATTGAAGATCTCATCCAATAATTGAATTTTGTATGTGTAGCTTACAGCTGTTAAAGAAAAATCTTAGACAATGTGTAAGAGCCATTCAGAATATTTGTTGTATTATTTATATGAATAATTTTTTTTTATTTTATGGTATTATTTTTTTATGTTTTAAACAATTTTATTATTGATTTATATTATATTTTTTATTTATGTTATTAGTATATAAATAATTATATATATAAAATATATTTATATTTACATATAAATATAAATATATGTTTAATTATATTCTGATTCGACCACGGTTCGATCATTAAATTTTGAATCAGTACCTCGACCGATTCAGTGACCGGTTCAGTTTTCAGAACCTTGCAAAATCCTTCAAAGAAGCAAGATTTAGTCACTTTTATTGTTGATTGTTCGGCCAATGGGTAAGATTAAATTGTGTCAATATGCTTTTAGGTTTGATTCTTCGTATGATTCCTCCTTGGTAACTTATGTATAACTATCATTAAAAATTTTCATTGGGATTTATAATATATTTTAACTTTGAAATGGGACAATTTTTTTCTTCTTCAACTTTTTAACCACAAAAAAAAGTGAAATACATTTTACTTTCTTGAAGTATAGCATCCTTTCAATTTGCCTCTAAAAAAATTATTTCTTATCACTTAATTCCTTGAAGTTTGGTTTTAAGTGAAAATATTGCTTTTCAATTAAATAAAATATTTGTTAAAGTTGAGATAAAAATGATATGCCAAGGAAGTTAAGTGATAGAAATCTAAATTTTAAAAAGAGTTAAGTGATAAAAATTCAAACATTGAAAGAATTAAATGATAAAACATAATCTAATTCTAATGATAAGCTCAGAGAAGACTATACTTCATTAAAATGTATTTTTACCAAAAAATAGAGATTGACCAAGTGAAGCAAAGATGCGCGTATCCAAGTCAAATTGCCTACCAACATCCGCGCATGTTCATTATCAATATTCTTTTGTTTATAATATTTTTTTTCCTTACATACCAAATGATTTGTTAAAATGCTCATTGAATCTTAAATCATATAATGATATAAACAGATCGTGCCTCAAGCGTATAGTTTATGTCTCTCTTGTAAGTTTTATAACTTATCTCAAAAGCAATTGACTTTAAATTTTTAAAATATTTTTTTAAGTTATTTCATAAAATTTAACTAATTTTGAGATACAATTAACTTTACCCACATTTAAACAATTGGATTTACCTCATCTAAAATAAGAGGGTAAATGTTGATGAAAAAATTAAAGGTTAAGATTATGATAAAATACATGCACATGTATAACAAACTAGAAGGTTGTTAAAATCTACATTCTTAATTTTTTCATTAATAGTTAATACTTCGCATTTTACTCTCTAAAGTGAAGCTCTCACTTTAGACGAGTCAAATTCTAAACAATTAAATATTAGAGTAAAACTTATTTTTAATTTCTAAAAAATATATTATTTATCAATTTTGTCCTTTAGAGATTAATTTTATCAATTTAATCTATCAAATTTTAACTCACTCATAAATTTTATCCTTTTATTTACTTTAATTTTATCAATTTAATCCTTCAAAAGGACTAAATTATTGTAAATTTCAAATTTGAGGGATAAAATTAATAAAATTAATCTTTAGGGAACTAAATTGATAAATGATGTATTTTTTAAGAACTAAAAATATGTTTTACTCTAAATATTAAGTCATTTTAGATTAACTAGTTATATTAATGATTAAACTAAATAACACATAATTAATTTTATTAGCAAGTGTCTGATGCAAATCATAAGTGATTAGCATAATGATATCTGATTAATTATGATGTAGTTAACGTAAAACTGAATTTAATGAATTTAATTTGAATATATGTAGTTTTGACCCAATTGTATTGTAAAATTAATCACCCATGTTGTTACACAAGGACTTAGTCTATGGATTGATGTGTTCAGCAGAACATACATTTTATATTATATCAACTAGAAATTCCAATATTTGTTTAATACTTGGCAATCTCATATGTCAATTGCTTTTTTATATGCTTCACATGGGTATTTTATCATTTTGAAATTTTCAAAGAAATAAACAAATACCAGGTCATAGTTTGAAGGCACCAAATCATTCGGCGGAATTATGGCATAAAGTTTTGAAGTGTTTAAGAAAACTAGATCTATATATTTGGCCTTATGCAATGAATTAGAAAATTTTGTAAATTATACACCAATATTCGTATATTTTATTCTTATTATATAAAATTTAACCAGATAAAAATTTAAACTAGCCCGGTCATTAGTTGACTTAGACACAATTTGATAATAAGTTAATAAGTATGTATTTGAATTAATTTATTTTATGATTAAAATAATTTATAATCAAAATTTTATTAAAAAATAATTTAAAAATAATATATTATTAAATATGTACTAAAAATAAATTAAAAATAAATTTTTTTAATAATATATAAAAAATTATAAATTCAAACCTTCACACTTATTAATGTACTAAAAGAAAAAAAAAAGAGACAGTTTGAGAATAAACTTAAAAAAAAAATATTTGTATATTATAAGTTGCAAAATGAATATACATATATAATAATACATAAATTATAAGATTGGAATGAACTTCTGGCATCTGCTGTATTTGGCATATAAGGGGATAATATTGACCGTGATGTTTTAAATGCAGACATAAATGCATAAATGTTAGATAGCAGCAGCTACTTTTACAGAACAAGTTGACTCACCCTGGCCTCTCTTCTCTCTTCATCTCTGTCTAACCTTTTCTAGTTTCTAGTTTCTAGTTTGTTCATCTTCCTGGCTTTTTCCTCTTTCTCCCCCTCAATCATTGGAGCTGAAAGATTAACTTGTGTGCAACGTTGAAGGCATTTGCATGAAGTTTCAAAGAACCGCGTGATCATATGCCCGGATAAACTGGGAATTGCCATTGTGCATGTGCCTAGTTCAATTACAAGGAAAATTGCTATATGAAGACTTTGGCTTTGAAGTGCTAGAATTGGAGACCAAGGAGCCAAGATTGGCGTAAGGGTGTCCTATGCCCATAAGATTGTCATTAGAGGCATTTGTTTTTTGGTTTTCTTTCTGAACTGCACAATTCTCACACAAGTTTCTGCAGAAAATTAATACCCAGAAGGATTTTCTGGGTAAGATATGAAATCTATGTGGGACTTTATGGCTCTCTCTCGGTTACTTGCTTTACTTATTCTTCAGTGCTCATTGGTAGCATTGGTCTCTTCTTCTTCTGGACCTGATACTAAAACTGGCTGGACAACATTGCAAGGTGTGTTTCCAATTCTGCTTCCATCTAGTCTCTTTATGTTTCCTGTGCTCTTTATTTACCTTCTAGCTAGCTAGTTCTGCGTGGTTGCAGAGACTCATATGCGTGAAGGAAGTTGGGTTTTTTATGTTCTTTCTATAGTTTTTGACTCTTGTTTTAATGAACTGTTGTTTGAATTTGATATATATCAGTGGTGGCATTGCAACAAGCACAGCAATGTAAAGTCATCAACGTTTCTATTTTGAAAAGGAAATAAGTACACCAAGTTATTATAATGAATCAATAGATATGACACGTAAGTTTCCCATGTTTTTTTTGTATTCGTGCTCAAAATTATTGTGAAAAATGCTGGCTTTATTGTGATTGATATGGCCTTAAAATGAAAAGAAGACAAGAAGTTAAAGAACAGAGACAAGATGATCAACTACAAGTAATTTCCATAAGTTGAGAAATTATGATTTTTAAATTTTTCTCCTTCACTTATTAATTGGAATTTTCGGTTAAGTACCCGGATCAAATTTTCGTGATATTTTTAGTTTCTCATATCAACGACAAACATGGAGCTCAATTCATAGTTGTGAATGTTAACCGCACAATGGGTTCTGATCGCTTAAATGTAGTATAAGTTTGCTGCAAGATGTGTTTTTCAGAAACAAATGCCAGAAATTCAACCTTTTCCTGACATACTGGGAAATTTAGAGCCATCGTGTTTTTCATAGTAATTGACAAGCTCATTGGATTTGTTGTGCAGGATCTCCACCACTGGTCATAGCACGTGGTGGGTTTTCAGGGATATTTCCAGATTCAAGTTTAGCTGCATATAATTTGGCGCTAAACGCCACTGGCCCAAATCTCATTCTATGGTGTGATGTGCAATTGACAAAGGATGGAGCTGGGATTTGTTTTCCAGAGCTCAAGCTGGACAATGCCACTGACATTTCCATCATTTACCCAGGCAAAGCAAAGGATTACTCAGTTAATGGGGTTCCAACCAGGGGATGGTTTTCTGTGGATTACAACTTCAGTCAACTAGCAAATGTCTCCCGTGAGTTCAATCTATCTTGAACATTCTGTTTCTATAACCAGCTAGGACATTCTTGCTTGGATAAAGATAAAGACATACCCCAGATGGAGCTTTTTTTTTTATTAATTTTTTTTATAGAATAAATAAAGATATTCCTACAAATAAAATGGGTTTGTAATGAAATTGATTTATGAAGCATGAAACCAGTTCTTGGTGCTTGCCCTTGATAACAACTCAGAAGTGGGAAACTTGTTCCCCTGCTTTTTGCTCTTTTTTTTTTGCTGTGCTATATACTTGTAATCACTGATAATTTTCTTGTTATTGAGACAGTTGTTCAGGGAGTGTACTCTCGAACTAATAAGTTTGACGGCGGTCAATTTCGAATTATCACTGTTGAGGATGTAGTTAAATTAGTAGAATCACCATCAACAGGCTTGTGGTTGAATGTTCAGGTAAATGGAAGAATATTTGCTTCTTTGCCCTAATGCAGGGCTACATTCTTTTGTTTCAAGGCAGGTCCTGAGAGTTTAGGCATGTAGGATCTAACTTTTAATCTATTGTTGACTCAATATTTTTATCAAATACAATGCAGCATGACACATTCTTCAAGCAACAGAATTTGAGTATGGAAAATTTTCTAAATTCTCTGTCTAATAAAAGAGTTTCTGTCAATTACATCTCATCACCTGATGCGGGTTTCTTAAGAAGCATAAGATCAGTCTTCAGTCCTAAAACAAGACTGATCTTCAGGTTTCTGGAGCAGTATAAGATTGAACCTGCAACCAATCAGACTTATGGTGAACTCTTGAAAAATCTCACTTTTGTCAGAACATTTGCTTCTGGAATTCTTGTTCCCAAGGGTTATATATGGCCTGTAGACTCAAGCCTTTATCTGCAACCACATACCTCTCTTGTCTCGGATGCTCACAAAGGAGGGCTACAAGTTTTTGTATCGGACCTTGTTAATGATGTTCCATTTAGCTACAATTTCAGTTATGATCCTCTGGCTGAGTGCCTGTCTTTCATTGACTATGGTACCTTCTCCGTTGATGGTGTGCTGTCTGACTTTCCAGTAACTCCATCTGCAGCCATAAGTAAGTTTTGTTTCCCCTGTATAGAAATGGGCCTTCAGAACTATTGTGTTCATGGTCATTTTACTAAACAGAAGTCTAGAATTGCTGTACCTTCACACACAAGTTTTATAATTATTTTTCAAACTAATGCTGCTACTTTTAAATGAGGCTTTGAATTTTCTTTAACCTTCGTTCCCTACACCTTTTTTAGAAAAGTTTTTCCCCCTTCCTTATTTTCACTGGGGAATGATCTATTTGGATATGAATCAACATCTTATATAAGCAGGAGATGGATATGTAATATGCTGAGATTGAGTTGCATGAAACTTTCTTTCTCCCTTGTGAATTGGGACTTGACAATTAGAGGGTCATCTGTAGCTAATGCTATAATAAATTTTATGATTTCTGATATCAACTAGCATCCCGTAGAGATTCTGAAATCTCTTCTCCTACTGCAGATTGCTTTTCTGGCCTAGGGAAAAATGCCAAAGGACAAGGTATATTTTTATTTGTGCTCTCTATTGATATATTTTATTTCTTTACTGTTGACTGGTAAGTTATAGGATGTCTGAATGAAAGATTTCTGAGGAAGCATAACTTTTAAATCATCTTTATTCACCTGTTCCTGCTACTCTCACATTTTTCATGCTAAAGTGGAGACTTTGGTTATCTCAAAATATGGAGCAAGTGGAGACTATCCTGCTTGTACTGACCTTGCATATAAGCAAGCTAAATCAGATGGTGCGGATGTACTTGACTGTCCTGTTCAAATGTCCAAGGATAAAATACCCTTTTGCTTAAGCTCTATAGATCTTACAGAGAGCACAACAGTTGCTGAATCAAAATTCAGAAACCTTACAACAACTATTCCAGAGATTAAATATGGCAAAGGCATATATACGTTCAGCTTGACATGGAATGAGATAAAAACATTGACTCGTAAGTTGAATGTTCTTGAATGCTTGTTATTTAGGTGCAAATATTGTTTAGCCCTTCTGTTCCTTGCTTTCCTTTCCCTGGTGGATATGGGAATTTGGAACTGTTTAAAATTATACTGGGGGGATTGACTGAGTTAAAATATTTTAGATGTTGCTTTGGCTATGCCTTATAAAATGCTAAAGTGATTTAGCTTCCCCTTTGGGTAGCCATTTAGTTTTAGTTCTTGGAAAATTAGAAATTTAGAACAAAGGGAAAAAAAAGTAGGAATGAAACACTTTTTGAACAAATTTAGACATCCCTCAATTTTTCTATTTGTTTTTCATTGCAGCCTCAATATTGAACCCTTATGAAAAATACACATTGTTCCGGAATCCGAAATTCAAAAATCAAGGGCAGTTTGTAGCCTTGTCTGATTTTTTGTCCTTGAGTAAAGGTTCTGTCATCTTGATCAGCATAGAGGTGAGTTCTTCCACTTCTATATTTTTTGCTCAAGGATTCATTCTCGTGTGAACTATTGATTCTTATAGGTTGTTAATATGCATGTTATAAATTATTTTAATGATCATATTCATATGACGAATATCATGTTGGAGGAAGAAAAGTAGCTTGATGAAAGGCAATAAAGGACAATATTTGCTGCAGGGGTTAGGGTCTTGGTGTTATTACGTAATGAAACTAATTTGTACATGTAACTATGATGCTCGTTCTTTAGTTGCTACAAGTATATTTAATTCTTTAGTTACTGCAAGTATCTTTAGTTCTTGCAACATGACCAGGCGCTGCTTGAAAACTTACTTCCTGTGAATTTCCCATTATTGATTTCTTGACTCCTCTTAACCTCAGTTCATTATAACAAGCATAAAGTCCAAGTGATTGCTACATAGAAAATGCTGTGTTTCATTATTATCAAGAATGATTAGTTAATTCATCAGCAATATAATCAATGATTTCCACCTTCATTAATTTCTTTTGTGCTTTTGTTAATGACATTTTCATATATTTTGTTTTGGGTATCAGAATGCCGCCTACCTTGCAGAGAAGCAGGGATTAAGCTTGACCGATGCAGTCCTTGATGCTTTACACAAAGCAGGTTATGATAAGCCAGGAACTCAAAGAGTTATGATTCAGTCCACTCATAGCTCTGTACTGAAGATATTCAAGGAGAAATCTAAATATGAAAGGGTATACAAGGTTGATGAGAGTATCAGTGATGCTCTTGATTCAGCTGTTGAGGACATCAAGACATTTGCTGATTCTGTGGTGATTAGAAAGGCATCTGTTTTTCCTGAAACTTCAGCCTTTCTAGTTAACTCCACAAACACAGTAGCAAGGCTAAGATCATCTAACCTCTCAGTTTACGTAGAAACTTTCAGCAACGAATTTGTATCTCAAGCATGGGACTACTACTCGGATGCATTTGTTGAGATAAATTCATTTGTTGTTGGAGCCAAAGTTAATGGCATTATTACTGATTTCCCTAAGACAGCTGATAGATACAGAAGTAAGTGGAAGCTTCTATATATAAATTTTTTGCTGGTTGAACAAGCTTTCTGGATAATTGACATCACTTGATCTTGAAAGCTCAAGTTTTACCTGATGATACTAATTCCTTAACTAATAATTTTATAGCAATGTGCTGCAAGTTTTGGATAGACTACAGCTGAGTTTCTGCTTCAAACATGATTATTGCCAGCATGGTCATTGGTTAAGCTATTAATGTAGAAATATTGTTGACACTTGCCAAGTATTTGTAGGCTTTGTATGATTTTTCTTTGATTTGTTTAATTTTGTGGCTGACAGGAACGATTCTGTAAAGAAAACTAGATCTGTTATATGAAGCTATTTAGCCCTCACTTGATTGTTATTCTACTTGTTACAGAGAACTGGTGTTTAAAGCCAGGCAACAAAACACCTTATATGAGCCCAGTTGAACCTGGAAGGCTTTTGAAACAAGTTTCCAGGGAGTACTTGCCACCACCTGCCCCTCCACTCCCAGTCTTGAATGATAGTAATGTGACAGAGCCACCTTTGCCTGCTGCTGTTTCTGGAATAGTTCCAACTCCCAGCCTTGGTCCTGGGTTAAGTGCAGCAGCTCCAGCTCCCACCAAAGCATAAAGAAAAATAAACAGGAAAAAGAAGTGTAGCATCCATGTCATTCATTACCTTGTAAGCTCAATATTGGAATTAATTGATTTCTTTCTATGAGAAGTATTTTATCAAATAGAACATTACATATATTATGATAGTCCTACTGCAAGATGTATCTGTACATCTGTATAGTGTTTTGCCATTTTTAGTTAAATTCCTTTTGATTGGCTAATGAGAGTTGGCTCAACTACTAGAATCTAACTGCATATTCCAAAAAGTCTTGAGTTCGAATCATGCTAGAATCTGTAAGTACTACAATAAGTCATCTTTAAAGTATGTGACATGTCTTAATCTTATAATGAGATAGCCTCATCTCCCTCTAAATTTTTAACAATAAAAAAAAAAAATCCTGTTCACGTGAAGATAGTTTTCCTTGCTTCTAGCAGGTTTCACATCAATTTACAACTTCCCATCCCACAAACCTAACAGACACTGCACTTGAGCTCAAGCTGAAAGCAAATCTCTACTGTCGTTGAATTTCCTTTTCATTTTCCCATTTTTGACAAATATATATTGATCTATTAATAAAATCAAAACAATTACAATTGAGATCATAAATATAAAAATCAAAATAAAATAAATTAATATCTTTTAGATAACTATATTGTTCATTCATTATTTTCAAGTCATATTAAAATATTTCAAATTATTTTTATGTTTCCATAATGAGTGTGTCTAACTACAGACATCGTCTCACATAAATTTAAAATATAAAATAAGAAAATTCAAGTGGTGCTAGTTATAATAGCAAAATAAGTGAATTTAAAAAAAATGAATAATTTGATGCAGTTATATATAAAATGGCCCAAAAGACTCAATCATAACTTGAAGCATCACTTGCTCTTTTAATGGTCTTCTTTTGAAGTTCAGTATTTGCGTGTGTTTTAAGTTGGTTTTTATCTTCTCCCCCTGTATGACCGTTTCTTGTTCTTTTCTACAAACTACAAAGAAACAAAGTCAACTTGTATAGCGTTTAGGTAAGGCCAGGCTGCTAACGTGAGGGGAACGCATGCATCAAATTTGATATTTTATATCTTAAACTACTAATAGGAATTAAATTAAAATTTACAAACTTAATTTTAAATGAATTTGATTTTGTAAACTTGAATGAAGTAATTCATCTTTGAAAAAAAATTATATTCAACTTAAAAGTAAAAAATAATTGCTTCAAATCAAAGAATTTTTTATGACAGAATCACGTTTAAAAAATGATACAAACCTTAAATAAGTAAGACAAAAATTGAACAAAAATCTGTTTAAAGTTTAAAAAGCCCGTTTGGGTGAGGCAAATATCTACCCAAACACACTCTTAAGCATCTCTTGGCTTATGCCTAGTCGAAGATTAGCTAGTTAATTAAGTATCTAAGATCATCATGCATGTCTAGTATAAAAGTTGAAATTTATCAAAGAACAGGCACAATTGATCATTTATGAACGTTGATCAAACCTTTTGCTTGGAACGTTTCAAAATATTCCTACATACCTGTAATTGGCGGGAATCATGTGCAGGGTTTTGGATGCCCGAGTTTGTGATCCCATACATGTGTAAAAACAGGCATTTATCTTACTTGTCTTAATACCTAGAAATTTGGCATGCCTGGGTAAAGTTGATATTGGTGTACTAAACACCTTCTGAACAGTAAATCTGCAACATAAATTCCATTAATAATCTGCTCAGTAAACTACTTTCTGCATAGCTGTGATGCAAATATTCAAAAGATTGATTGATCGAACTAGGTCGAGAAGAATTGAAGGTTATTATCCTGATGTCGTATTGTTTCCCAATTGTCAAGTGTATGAGTGAGCAGTTAGCATACCAGGGAAAATGAAGGAAAGAACTCTCGCGTTGGTCTTAAATTCTTAATAACTTCAATCAAAAAGCAAATAAGATGCATCCACGGTGGTAATTGTGTCACCATATTCTTTTTTAGGAAAAAAAAAAGAAGACTATGGGACGTTCAGAACAAATATGAAGAAGCTAGAAGATCAAGGTCTAATGACCCCTTTTTGGTGTTAAAGAAGTCTTGTGACAAGATTCTAAAAGCATTTTCCCAATAGGAAAAGAAAAGAATTGTATCAAGGCCATGTATGAATGGTTAAAATTTAGTCGGCTTATTACTAATACTTGGTTATAATTTGAGTTAAATTTGTAATTTTTTTGTTAATGAATCATATGTAAATACCTTTGTAAGTGTTCAATAAATTCAAGGCATATCCTGATCTTGAATTGAGACATACCTTCTCTTCAACTTAAATTTTAATTTTACTAAAAAAAAGAAAGAAAAATATACAAGTCACTTTCGTGGGAGGAAAAATTCCAGTCTTTGAATAATGGATCATGAATAAACCAGAGACTCAGTCTCGCTCTACAGTTGGTGACAACACAGCCCACTTGTGGCTCAACACAGAACATGTGTTTTCCAGGCCCTTTGATGTCATAATGACTAGGTTACTCTCCAACGAACCAGCCTACAGCACCATTAAAACTAAAACTTGATCCAAACGACAAACCAAGTAAACTGTTCAATCTATCTATATCTATCATCTACTTAATTAGATTTCATCATCGTTGTAGTTTGCACATCAAAGGTTCACCTTCCCTGACCAATGTTTACCGAACTGGCAGTAACCTACAGCACTTAATACAAGTTGCTCATTATTTGCTGAGACCATTCGCTACTAATGACGATGCCCTAGCCCCATACGGCATGCACTGGTTCTTCCTTGTCTCCAATAATGCCCAAACTGATTGAGCATCGTCGTTTATGGATTATTCATAGGCATTAATTAGAACACTGAGGTTAGAAGTTTTGATACGTACGACTCGGGTAAGCTTCTGTGTGTCTCTCTCCGTTCATTTATTTGATCCGCTAGCTTTCACCTTCTGGTACCCTAACTGACCAGGATTAAGTTTTCATGTATTTTGAAACATGATTCAAGAGGAGTTGAATTAGGCAATATATACCATCCTAACACTACCTTTTGTTA
This sequence comes from Castanospermum australe, assembly GCA_019955255.1. Taxonomy (NCBI): domain Eukaryota; kingdom Viridiplantae; phylum Streptophyta; class Magnoliopsida; order Fabales; family Fabaceae; genus Castanospermum; species Castanospermum australe. The sequence continues at coordinate 507,605 of NSJW01000051.1, forward strand.
TTGTTAAGTGACTTATATTCATGTAAATAAAAATTTTGAGACCTTGTGCTATATCAATTGTTACGATACAAGAATTCATTTCAAAGAAATAGTATATTACATGAAAGCATCTTAAGGCTTAAATATCTAATCAATGACGGATTTAGAAATTTTAAATAATGGGAGCAAGAGCAATACACAAACACAATAAATAAATTTTGAAATATTTATATATATTTATACATAAAAAATATATACTAATATGCAATGATAAAAAATAAATTTACAATTGTTTTAAAAAGAATGAATAATTTTCTCACTATCAATACTATCAAATATTTCACTCTATGTCGAGCAATCATTCAATCATTAATTATAAAAAATTCTTTTTCACAAATATTTTTTTCAAAAAAAATATAAAAATATTTTAATTATTATAATTTTACTTACAACTAATTATTAAACTTATAACTACTAAGGACAAGTCTAATAATAATTTTATTACTAATTGATTCCGAGAATCAAGTCTCGACCACACTGCTTTATCCGTACTTTATAGCTTAGTCTATTCTCTCCACACCAGGGATCTATATCTCATTGGTAATAAAAATTATAAAAATCATTATCTAGTCATAAAAATTAAAAAGAGGAAACTATACAATTTTCTCCTGAAATATAGTGTAATTACATATTTGATAACAATTTACTTTTATAAAGTATCACAAAACTTAAAATCATTAATTCTCTATTAAATCTAATTTATTTATGATTACTTGGTATCTAGTAATCAATTATCCATACTTTGGTAACTGATTATTAAACAAAAATGGTCACATAAAATGCACTGATATAATAGATTATTGAAACTTTGTGTTTGAGTGGCTTATTCAAACTCAAGAAAATTTAGAATTTTCTTCGAAAAGCAAGTGTTGGCATTTTTTAAAGTTCAGTGATCGATTATTAGATTTAGGTAATATTGATTATTGTATGCCAACTGATTACAAATAAGTTAGATTTAATAGACAATTAACTATTTTAGATTTTGTAATACTTTAAGAAATAAATTATTATGTATGAAAGTTTTAAAAAAAATGTAATTACATAATAGTTCCGGAAAAAAATGTGCACCTTCCCCAATAAAAAATTATGTGAGAATTAAAGGACAGACGAAGGAGGTGGGGTGCTACTGTATGTCCCTTTAGGCTTTGGCCTTACCTATTGCCATCACCACTACCATACTTCTATATATTGTCATCGTTCACACAATTTCATTGGTGCCACAATGATCGCCTTATCACCATCATTAGTATCACTGCCGTATTAGCGCCACAGTTTAATATATTAAATTTTGTGAATGATAATTATAGTTTTATATATATATACACATGTTGCTATGCTACTATGCTCTATTGTCATTTTTCATATTTTGAATTTGAGAATTTTAAATTATTTAGATATTTGACTTAGTCAATAAATTATTTGTGGACTTTTCTTCTTATCTTTTCTTTCTCGCGTGAATCTTAAGTTTATTATGGATTTTCCAAGTTTGCGATATGGACTAATTTTAGCAATAACGAATAAGGACAACTGTTCAAAATTAAATTTTGGGCAAGGAATAGTTGCCGTCAAAGACGAAGACATCCCAGATATTTCTCTTCCCTTCTCTAGTATCGCAATCATGTCATCAACTATATTAAAAACCAAAGTTTAGCAAAATCAGAGTTTGGTTATTATTTATATATATTCATGCACATCATCAATTAATCCTCATTTGTTTTAAAACCAGAGATCCTGAAAACCAATTCTTGCATGTGATGTTACTTTCTTCGAGACATTGCCCGTGTCCTCCCAGATGGGGATCCTGCTTCTCCAGTCATACCATGTTATTAGTATTAATTTGTTGAATGGGACAAATCCTCCCAATCTTACCTAAAAAAATAAATAATATTTTTTATGAACACAAAATAAATAATATTTAGTAGTATTAAACTGAGTACTTTGGACACTGATACAGATAAAATAGACACAAAATATTTAGTGAATTTAATTTTGATCTACGTATAATTTTTTTTTATATTATCATCCTATTATCTAATGTTTGATGTTTTAGGTTATTGTTATTTTAATTAATTTTTTTAATAATTTAATAATTTATAATTAAATGATAGTGTAAAAATTTTTACGACTAAAATTAAACTCGTATTTAGTTTAGTTCTGGTTTGGTTTGTGCACATTATTATTGTTGTTGCTCATTGTTATTTATTCATGATCATGAGTACACTCGATTTTAAAGCTGAAGGGCTTTTCAAAGACTCAATTTCAATACCTTAATAATTAATTTTGAATTTATTTTTTATAATATGTGGTGGGTGTGGTATTAATAACTATTGTATAAACATACTGCAAGGACTCTCAATCAATTTATTATAATGTATATATTATTTTTTTCACCCAAAGTGTGAGAATTCTAGCATAATATAACTGGAAGTTTCAGCTGTTAGATTAGTTTAATAAGTTAATTGTGACAAAACCTTAAATTGAAAAGCTCCTCCTTATAAAGATTAGATTTTGATTAATTGTGCTGTGTGTGTTAGTGTAATATAATTGTATATATTTTCTCTGGCAAGAGGAAATTAAAAAAGTATGTATTTGTAAGTATAATTTTAAATGATAATAATATTAACATATAGTTGTTAATGTTAGTTTCATAAGAAAGGAATAAATATTCGTAAGAATGTTTGCATCTTGATGTATATTTTGAATTCAAATTAAAGAGAGTGAAATTTGTAAGAAATTAGAGAGTGACTAAGTACTTAGGTTTAAACTTCGGTAAATATAATAAAATTGACTTGAGTTCAATAAATGTTTTTAATGATGATTTTAAGATAATCACATTGAATATTAAACAAATTAGATGAAATTAAAATTCACATATTTAACTCATCTTCCTTTCATGATTTCGAAATAAATATACTAAACATTAATTATAATATAATTCAAATGAAGCTATTATTTTCATATCTCATTCCTTCAAATTATCCTTCATGATTTTAAAATAAGTATCTTTAATTCTGATGAAACTACTGTTATTGACTAGTACTCACCTTCTTCTTTTTATAGTAAATAAAAATAAAAATTATTTTAAATTATTCATTAAATAATTTAAAATATATATAAATCCGTGCATCATCATAGAAATGATAGTTGGATCTATTATATTTTGAGTTGGTCTATGTTATTGATTTCTTATATGGTCTAAAAATTTTAATTATATAATTTAAAGTAACTTTTACGTACTTCTGACAAAAAAATATATATGAAGTTGAGCAAATGAAAATAATCGTAGAGTTGAGTTTAATGTATGCTTCTAACCCTAGATAATTTCATATTGTTTGTAGTAAATATGGTTCTTGAAAATAAGACTCGATTAGTGAGTTGGACTAGAAAACTTGAGAACTAAACCGGTGAAAATTAGTGAATCCATCAATCTATTCGAACTAGTCACATTTTGCAAGGTTGGACTAGTTCAACTGATTGCTATCATGCTTTGACTCCTTCTTTTATTCTTATCTTAATTATTGATTCTTACATTTTTAATATTGTTGGATATTTTAGGATTATTTTATGGATGTAGTATGTTGTGTACTTTTGTAACGTGTTGGACTTATTGTACGTATTATAGAATGATTTGATCATATTAGAAATATATTTTGATTCGATTTCAATTAAACTTGAAAATCTTAAACCTCACTCTCTTCTAGTTAAATGATTAATTCAATTTTTAAAACATTGATAGATCTTGCTTCACACAATGCTCAATTTCAAAGCACTCCATTCTACCTAACATTTTGTTGTCAATTTATTAAAGAGACAATGTTATTATTTTAAAATTTACCTATAACTTAAAATAGCTTACTTTATCATGTTAAAAAAAAAAAAAAAAAAAAAACCTAGCCTAACTGAGTAAGTAGGTACATATCTAAGTTCAGATTTAAGGTTGGAGTTGTAACTCTTCTTAATATACTTTAAAAAAAAAAAAAGAAAAAAAAACTTCACCTAAAAGTTTGTTTTAATAATGAAGACTGAAATGACTTTACTTTTCTAACACAAAACATTAATTACAGCAACTTAATGATAATTTATTTTACAAAGCTTTTGTCAAATCACATAATTGCTACACTGAATTTTTTTATCTTACATTTTGGGAGGAGAAATCTTTAGCGTTACGTTGAAGTTATGTTCCCTCGGGCATTAATGGCTTCACTTTCCAATTAAGAGCACATGGTATTTTTTGATTTCAATTGTTGCTCGAATAGTGGCATTGTACTCTGCAACACTTCTGCCTATCCCGGTCCAGTCCACCCATATTTTACGATTTTTTTGTGTATTTGATTAGTTTATTTAGTATTTAAAATAATTTATAATTAATTTTTTTAAAAAATAATTTTTAATTTTAAAAATAATTTTTTAAAAATAATCAATTTTTAAAAATACGTTACTTCTTTAAATAGCTGTAAGTTTCTTTTCTAAAAAAAACGTTAATATAGGTTGTCTTAACTGATTAGAAGAATTTGAGTAGAGAGTTCAAATTCTACATTAGGTTAATAGTCTCACTTAATGATCATCTTCCCTAAAAAAATTTCTCACACTTTTGGGTTAGTCTAGTGACCTCCTTTCAAGGAGAAAAGAAATTTTTAAAATCCATTTGATATGAAATAAAAATGAAGATACATAGTTCATAAATAAGTTTTTTTACATAAATTTTTACATAAAATTTATTTATCAATTTTTCACCCTCGTAAACATACACTTAGAGGCAATTCTCTTAGAACTTCTACCCATCCTTCTAGAATTCCAAACATATCATTGATCCTTAACCATAATAGTGAGGTAACATGATTTTACTATCATTTAAAAAAAAAAGGTTTTATGAACACTTTTGACTAATTTTGGTATTGCCAAATTTAAAAATATTCATACGACCAACAATCAATATATATATATATATATATATATATATATATATATATATATATATATATATGGTAAAAAATGTATTTCTTGACAATAACATAAATAATGATCATGATTAATGAATATGCATTTTAAAAGCATTATTTTCATGAGATTTCTCATTCAACAATTGTCGAAACTAGTGCATTAATTATAAATCTCTTGATATTTTATTATATTCGAAAGAGACAAACTAAACAATAAAATAACTAAAATTCTTTATATATTTAAAATGCAACTTAAAAAAAATCATATGATGCTTATTTATTTTTATTAAGTTACATACTATGTAAATAAAAAAATATCAATTATGTACTAAAAAAAGTCTAAATCTAATGTTGGACAAATGAACATGGTACACTTGATTGAATACTCCCTTCTCCAACCCAAATTCTTTAGACGACATTTCATTGTGGCTGCAAAACCTGCACACCTCTTGAGTCATTAAGTACCTGCCAGAATTCCTTACTCCATTCTTCACCTGAATTTGAATTAAACTCAACACAACTGGGAACTATTAATATGGTTCTTGTATGCTTCAAGTCTCAACAACCATGTTAGACTATATTTGAATTCAACATCTTTAGATTATTATTCTCAATTATTTAGATATTTATCTAAATTTTATTTTATAAATTTAATTTAATGATGCATATTCATTTTATGTGTTATGTATTATGTTTTTATTTGGTACAAAAGAAATGAGAAGAAGTTCTCATTCTAATTTTATTTGTGTTCTTAAAATTGAAGTGTGCTAACCATTGCAACATACTATTATAAGACTTATATTATATTTATATTATATATCGGTATACTACTCTGGGATTACATAAAAACTTCTCCATCAATTGATTATCTAAGCTGCTGAGTGGCAGTGATAGGTCCCATAAGTGCTTCAAGTCAAATTTCAAAATAAATTCTCCCATTCCTAAAATAATATTAACAAAATATAGTAAGATATTTTTCAAGTGGTGAGTTTTCATTTAAGTCAATTATAAACATTGGATCCATTTTTGAACAGAGACAAAACATTTAGTAAACTTAATCTGTTTGCGAAATTAGGGAAGTAATTGACCATCAATAGTATATGGAAGATTTGAAATTGGTAAATGAAAGAATATTGAAAACAATTTACAAATAAATTTCTAATGAATATTTCTTTGGAATTATTTTTGAATAAAGTATGTAAAAATAGTTTCAACGAATAATTCATCAAAAATTTTTAAATAAAAATTTAAAAATATTTTTTTGGAAAATTATCCATATAAAATGTATTTTTCTATAAATAATTATTATAAATAAATAAATAATGAATAATTTTTTTTTACCATTTCTCGATGGTTTTATTAATTATTGATAGATTTTTCCGTAAAATTTTTTTTGATGAGTCATAAATTTTTAAAAATGATCTTTGATGAAATTTTTGCATGAATGAAAACTTGTCAAAACCAAAAAAAATTTCATGAATTTTTTTTTCATAAATTATATATATAGTCTTTCTTATATAGATTAATCTTGATATTTTATTAACTTTGTGATGACTTTGCATGTTGAAATACATTTATTTTTCCTGGTTTTAATTTGGCGAACGATAATAGGGGGTTTCCCTTTGTTGCTGCTGCTATTTTAGGAAAAATTGGCCAGATAAGCCTTTATAATGACAATTATATGTAGAGTAAAAGCCTTTTATCTTTTCTTCCAGCTTTCGGTTGGGAAGTGGTTATCATGTTTATTTATAGTTTTCATATTTGACTATTAGATTTTGTAAAGTTAATTTTAAATGAATTTAATTTTATAAATTTAATTTTTTTTCGAAATAAATTTGAAATTAAATAATTTATATTTAAAAAAATTTATGTAAAAATTGATTTTGATAAATAAATATTATTTAAATAATATTTATTAAAATTACTTTTAAATGTATAATTATCAAAGAGTATACGAGTTAATAACAAAAAAGATGAAAATAAAAAATGTAAGAAAAAATATTAAAATTAAAAATGTTAAAAAAATTTTAATTAGCTTTTATCATAACGCATAAGCAACAAATTGTTGTTTTCATTCAAATCTTGATTTTAGAATAAAATTAAAGTGAAGATAAATGAAAAGTGGTATATGCCTAACATCACGTAATTACTTCAACGTAAGTTTAGGAAGTGTTGAATGGGCTTTTGACAAACGCAACGCCAAACCAAAAATGCTCGTAAACATGAAATTACCATATGGATTGAAATTTGTGCAGTTTTCCAATTTTAGGGGAATGGCAAATGGGGGATTTCCTCTTTGTTTCCAAGTTTTAAAAGCAATTCCCACATACACACACTGAAAGTATGAGACTAACTTCCAGGTGTGAAATCAATATTGAGAATTTCAAGTAATGCTAATCCATGTGTTACTAACATCTTTTAACTTTTTGGCCACCAAAAGGTTTAGGGTAACCCTTTCTAATTTGCACGTCCAAAAAGCTGATTCTTTCCAATAGTAGCAAAAGAAATTTGAAACTTATATAGAGAGTTGAAGGGAACAGAAAGAAAAAGAGTTTAAAAAAAAATTAAAAAAAGAAAATATAAAATTAAATAATAATTTTTATTTTTTATTTAAATATTTTAAATATTTTAAAAAAATTTAAATTAAAAAAATTTTAAATGTTCATAAAAATTAATAAAAAATAATTTTAAAAATTTTTTTAAAATTTTTTATCTCTTTTTCTTTTTTTATAAAATTTTTAAATAAAAAATAACCTTATGATAATTTTTTTTTCTTTTTTTTTTTTCATAAACTCCGTCCCAACATAACATAAAGAGAATATATGACAATTCAGAAAGTAGTGTCGAATGAGCTTTCTCTCCACTTTCTGTGTAGTTTAGGAAATGAAAAGTTCCCTTTCTCTACCCATCACGATTCAGAATTAATTGCACTACAAAGAAAAAAAGGAGCTTTCATGGGGTAAACCTACCATGATAACTGGCCATTGAAATGGTCAGAGCATCAATACGTCAAGACATGGAAGTTGATTTCTTCCACAACACCAACTTACAGAAAACAACAAGTTTATTATACAAGTGGGATAGAGCATCATTAGCATAAATCAAAATCAATGCCCACGAGCACGTGTCGTATGACCGATCACAAGTTTTTCCTATTTTGTTTTCCAGGATAGAAAGAATCAGCGTCTAGGAGACTTAAAAAGACTTTAACATCAATGTATTTGTTACTTTGTGAAATTGTATACCGGTCATATATTAGTATTTTCATTCATATTTTAAGCATAAAAAAAAAACATAGCTAACAACATGTTTGGTTTGGCTTTTATCCAACCTAAATCTCAGTTTAGATGGTGTAAACTATTATTTTAACCTCAAATAATATGTTTGCCAAAATTTTAATTAAGTTGTATTTAAACATGATTTTCATCTCAAACTATAATTTAAGTGAAAGTAATAAGAAAATTGCCTTTTTGTTGAGTCTCAAAGCGTGATTTGTAAACTACTATCCATACACGTTCTAAGATTGTGAGAAGAAACGACAATGGTGGAAGAAGTGGTAGGGCGAGGGGCACTGTAGGGTGTTATCGAATGAATGATAAGTTGGAATAAGAGTATAAAAATGGATGAAAATTTATAGATAAAATTTATATATAATTTTATACATAAATTCATTTATAAAATTTTTAATCCTATTTCTCCTCACATATCAAATGTTCATAATTTATTTTAGTTCGATTTTGAGAAAAAAAAATACATGCAAACTAAATTAATTAATTTTTTTATTAAAAATTGATTAGCTTTTTAATTAAAGAAATAAACCAAACCAAATCATTCTCAATCAGTTTGGTTTGGTTCGATCCAATCAATTTTTTGTGAAATACTTTTTTTTTTCTAAAAAAATCATATCTAACTAATTTTTTTCTTTTAATGACTCAACTAATAATAAATTAATCTAAAAATATTATAAAAATATAATCAAATAGATATAAATAATAAATTAACTTAAATATTTAGATAAAAATAATAATAAATTAAAATATAGTTATCTATAAGTATGTAATTATATGTACGTGTGTGTATAATTAAAAAAATTCAATTTGATTTGATTTGATTTAATTTTTATTTATGAAAACTAAATCAAATTAATTGATTTATATACAAAAAATTAAATAAAATTGATTAATTTTAATTTTATTTAATTTTTAATTTTTTTAACTTACATCAATTTGGTTTAATTATAAACACACCTACAAAATTGAAAAATTCTTAAATATTATCAATATAAAAATTTTTTTACACTATATCATTAAATATAGAACATATCAAATTTATAAATTAATATTTTTTATTATTTAAATGATAATATTTATTATTTTAATATATTATATACTTAATAATATAGTATAAAAAAATTTTCTTATAACTAGAGCATCTAAAAATTTATCCGTTTGTAAAGGAAAATCCAAACATAAGGTGTGTGTAGCAAATCACAGTCTCGCGTTGTCGTTTGGTTCTCCCCGAGACTGAGTCTTTCTTTCTGTGAGGGGGTGGGACCCAGCCGGAGCGTGACCGGTTTGCGCGTTGGGTGACATAAAAAGAGGTCCACGCCATTGACGCGTGCCAGAGAGGTGATGCCCCCACCACCACTCGCAGCTGTTCTCCAACTGCCTCATTTCAAGTTCCGGTGAGCCCCACCACCCCTCCCTCCTACTTTCACAGTCCATGCTCTCCTCGAATACTTAATGGTAAATTTGGTATGACAATATGGGATTTAAAAAAAAAATTTAGAAGGTAATGTTTTTAATAAATTTCAATTTTTTAAAAAAATTACATCAGCTTAATTCTAAAATAGTCAGTTTGATATTTTAAAAAAATTAAAAAAATTTCAAAAATTAGTTTTATAAAAAGAAATTATATGACAAACTTGTTCTAAAAATTTTACTCTATTTTAAAGAGAGTGTATTAAACTGATTCAAAGAGTAATGACTTTTTAAGGATATGTTTAAATATAAACATTTAAAAAAGAAGAAAGAAAAGTGGTGATATTTCATTTTTTTGATTAAGAGAATTATGTCATATTTATAAAACTAAATACCAAAAAGTTTAAAATGTTATATGATAAATCTCTTATTTTATTTTTTTATTTTAAAATTATTTTATTTTTTTATAAATTTTTTCGTCCAATCATAGTTTAACATTTTAAATATGAACTTAATATTAATTTATATCAGTATAAAACTTTTTATACAATCATCTAATTACATATTACTTAATATTTAATATTTTAAATAATTATTATTTTAATTAAATTTTTTTAATAATTTAATAATATATAATCAAATAATAATGTAAATTTTTTTATATAAATAATAAAATTAAATTTAAAATTTTAAATATTATTATATAATATTATCAACTTAATATTAAAATATATATTTATACTTTTATGTATAAAAAAATATATTTTTTATTATTTTTTATAAAAAAATTAAATTTATAAAATAATTTAAATAAATTAAATTTTATAAATATTTTCTAGTTCCAAATATATATATATATATATATATATATATATATATTTATTTATTTATTTATTTATTTATTTATTACAATACAATTTCGGATCACACAAGACAACATGTTTGATGTCCGTTCTCCTCGTGCATCACTCAAAATGGCGGCTTCGCTAAACCCAGCTTGCCTATTTCACTCCATATTTCCTATTTTTTTAAGGATATATTTCTTATTTATTTATTTATTATATTCACACTATCTCAGTTATCATTTTGTAAATTTTTATATACAAACTAATTAATTAATTAAAAATTTTATTATAAGTATAAATCAATTGATTAAATAAAAATAATTTTATAAAAAGTATAATGATTTATAGTAATGCAACTAATATAAAAAAAGATAATTTTTTTATTTAAAAAATATTATAAATATAGTTACCAAAATAAATATTTATATTTATAATGTTAACTCTCAAATTAAATATTTATATTTATAATTTTATAATTTTATTTGTATTTAAATAAAATATTAATAGTTTTTGATAAATTAAAAATTTAAGACCAGTAATAGATTAAAAATGAGACAATTATACTATTATATCTTTTACATATAAAATATTTTTAAATTTTTACACTTTTTTTTTAAAAAATTGACTAGAAATAGAAAGAGATAAATAAATTTTGTGTGTAACGTAATGTTAATAACTAATTAATGTTACTTTTTTAAGACAAATATGTTAGTTAGTTTAATTTAATTAGTAAAGGTCAAAATAAATTTAAAAACAAAATAATGTATATATAAATATAATGAAAAAAAGCACAAAGCCAGCAAGAGCAGCTTTGTGAGTTGAGAGCTGGTGACGTAGTACTCGTGCTTCTCTCTCTCTTACTCCTTCTCTCACTAAGCGGGGCAAATCTCACGCAGTACCCGAGAACAACCCACAGCTTTTCTTTTTTTACCCGGCGGAGCTCGCCGGAATTTGATCGGAGGCTGCAACTTCTCCGGAATGTGGAAATCACGCGCTGTTTCTCATGTGCTCACTCTGCTTCTTCTTCACTCGGTGGTAGCTGTGGTCTCTGCTCAGAGATCTAACGAAACCACCTGGAAAACACTCGACGGTATGTGTCTCAGTTTACTAGGATTTTGTTTCTTTTCTTTTCTTTTTTGTTTTCCCTTTTACGATGTTCTTTCAGTTCCTGCATGGCTGCTGAGCTAATGCAACGAGAACACGATGAACATCCCTGTGTTTATGTTTTTTGAGGCTCGCTTCAGCTTACTGGAGCACTTGGTAACATGTGGTTGAGTTGATTAAGCTGTGTTGAGCTCATATTAATCTATGCTCAGCTTCCGAACGGAGGATCTGTGCCTTTCTTGAGGGTAAACTTTGATTAAGTTTTTTGTTGGGGAAAGGGAAAAAAATATGAAGCTGAGCTGCCGGTTAAGTTCAGCTGAGTTGGGATTTCCATTATTAATCAATTGGGTTGGCCCATTTGTGTAAACTCCGCTACGAGCAAAGTAGTTATTTATGGTGCTTAAGAATAGTTTGGTGTTTCTTGAGTTGAATAAGGAAAAATCATATCCCAAACAATGAGCTGAAGCATGATGCATCACTAAATCGACTTTTGAAGTTGGTTTTATTGGTTTCATCTGGCTTTAGAAATGGGTACATCTTTTTTCCATGCAATAACAGATACATTAGAGTTTTCTTTTTTTTTTTTGGGGGGGGGGGTTGGGAGGATGGAAACTTTAAAAACACATCACAAGTTGCTATGAGATTAGTGTTTGGGGACATTTTTAGCCAAATGGACTGTTTGCAAATTCGAGATTTTCAACCCTTTGTGTATACGCTCTAAATTAATAACAGCAAAATAATGAATAAATGAATAGAAAAAAGAAACTTTGTAAGTTCATCACAATTAACTATGGAAAGTAGTTTGTTGGGCACATTTTTAGTGAAATGGAATGTTTGTAAATTCAGAAATTCAACCCTTTGTGCACTAAAACTGGAGAGATGAAGGCCAATTAACAACTGAATACAATTCTAGATATAATAAGATCGCAAAGTTTGTTTTCATTTTCAATTTTAGAAGCCATTATAAGCGGTATTTCACATGGACTTGAATGACTTATGTATCCTCTTTCCTCTGCTCTTATTTTTTATTTTTATATTCTTTTAAGAAGAAACTTCCGCTCTGTACTTGGAATCTTGAAACTTACTCATACAATTCTTTTGCAGGAAGTCGACCATTAGTCATAGCACGTGGTGGGTTTTCAGGGATATTTCCTGATTCCAGCGTTTATGCCTATCGATTGGCATTATTAACAAGTGTAAATGATGTCATTCTATGGTGTGATGTGCAACTAACGAAAGATGCAGTTGGGATTTGCCTTCCAGATATCAAGCTTGAAAATGCTACTGACATTGCCTATATTTTACCGAAGAAAAGTACGAATTACTTAGTTAATGGTGTACCAACTCGTGGGTATTTTTCTGTGGATTACACCTTGAAGGACATATCCAATTACTTCTGTAAGTTCAAGTCATCTTAAAAAATGTAATTTCATTGTTATATACTTTCAGTATTTGATTTTTTTCTGTAAGTTCTGGTATGTCATGTGGGATCTTTGTTAATGTGGTGAAGTTACAAGATCTAGTGGATTTTAATAGATCTAACCCTGAGGCATTTATGTGAGATTTGAATTTATGAGATTCTCAGAAGTTAACAGTAATCAAACACTTTAGATAAGGATTTTAATTCTTATTAGGAGGAAGAAAGTGGAGAAAACGAAATTAATCTAGGCGTTTACATCTAGGAGAGCTTTAGAACCTAGAAGATAGTGCACACATTGAGAAACTAGGATATTCTATTTCCACTTTCAAACTCTTAAATACTCTGGTTCACCACTTAGAGATGGAACAAGTCCTAACTTGAGGCCCAAATGGGAGAAAACTTGGTGCCTTAGTTTAATAACTTGCTGTTAATATCTAAACAAAAGACCAGATAAGCTAAATGGGAAGGCCTAAATACTAAATAGCTTTCTTCATAATCACATTATCAAATTACTGAGATACTGTCAAATATCAAAGTGGAAGAAACTGAAACAAAATATGCCTCCTAATTTTTAACACAAATAAACTAATTTAAGGGATATAGAATATTACAATCACCTTGACATTAAAATTAGACCTTATTTTGTAATTTCTGTTGTCCTTAAGTCTATGCTTCATCTTTTCTTGCACTGCATGCATCAAGGTTATTCCTGATCAAATATGATCTTTATGAGAGCAAAGTTATGGTTCATGTTAGATTAAGTCAATCCTTATTTTTCAAATCCTTATGTTTCATAAGTGGTTATCCACTTATGTTAGAAGGTGATATTGTTTCTAAGTTTCTTCTAGTAATAAAATTATATTGGGAGTGAAGTATGTATGCTAGGCACTAACTGGAGATAACAGTTGGCATTTTTTGGAGGCCTAGGCTCATATGTATATCTAGATCTCCTCATCACACTTGAAGTATGGGACATGGGTTATCACGAGGATAATTGAGCAATAGTGGATCTTTTGACAGTTCTGTGCTGAAATAATATGCGCATTCTTTACTGATACCCTGTTCTCCAAAACAACTTGATGTGCATCCTGACTTTTTGTTTTACTGTCTGTCCAATGCCACCTGGTCTTCATGAGAAGTAAAAGAGGAGTTTCTTCCTACAAAAGCCTTTGGGAAATGTGCAAACATGCTTTTGCTTTCAAAATAATCTTAACCAAACATGCTATTAATTGTTTACATTGTGTAAAGTGTTAAAATAATTGTTTACATACTGTAAAGTGTTAAAATAATTATATCTAGGCCTTTATGATGAGCTATTGTTAAACTTCTCTGTGTCTTCACTTGCTTGTGAGCTTTGATTTTTTTTTTTCCTCCTATAATTGATGACAATTTTTGGATACTGGACAGTGACTCAGGGAGTATACTCTCGGACTAACAGGTTTGATGGAAATCTATTTCCAATTCTTACTGTTGATGAATTAGTTAAACAAGTCGCGCCACCAGGCTTGTGGTTGAATATTCAGGTAAATGGGAGGCATAATCCATTCTCACCATCCAGTCTCCTAGTTTGTTTTAAAACTAATTCTTTTTCGGATATTTTGTAGCATGATGTATTCTACAAACAACACAAATTGAGTATGAGAAGTTTTGTACTTTCTGTTTCTAGAAGAGTAATTGTCAGTTATATCTCATCACCAGAAGTTGGTTTCCTGAGCAGTATCAAAACACGCTTCAACCCAAGAATGACAAAACTGGTCTTTAGGTTTCTGGGACAAGATGACATTGAACCATCAACCAATCAAACATATGGTTCACTCTTAAAAAATCTAACATTTATCAAGACGTTTGCTTCTGGAATTCTTGTTCCCAAGGAATACATATGGCCTGTAGATGCAAGTCTTTATCTACAACCACATACCTCTTTGGTCTCTGATGCGCACGGATTGGGGCTGCAAGTTTTCGCATCAGACTTTGTGAATGATGTTCCATTTAGCTTTAATTACAGTTATGATCCTCTTGCTGAGTACCTCCAATTCATTGACAATGGAGACTTCGCTGTTGATGGTGTGCTGTCTGACTTCCCCATAACACCATCTGAAGCTGTAGGTAAGTTATGTCTTTCTCCATATTGTCTGAATGGCCCTCCATAAATAGAATACATTTGAACTGATCAAAGTCTTGTTCCCTTATTGTTTTTTTCTACTCAGATATTGTATTTGTAATTTTGTACATCGGAATGGAGCTGATGCAGCTATAAAGATCCCATAGATGAAATATTACTAGTGCCTTCTCAGCCTTGTGCTCATATCATTTAAGTGAATCACCTGAAATGTGTGTCTCCTGCATTTTGCATGCATTTTGACTCATTTTTTTGAGTGGCCATGCATCTTCAAAGCAAAGATTTATAGTGTGAATCACCATGCCAGATGATGCATAATGGTGGAATTCAGTGATCAATCTGCCCTGAAATTGGTCTGTGTGTAAGCTAGTTTATTTTTACTATCCAATTTGGTAAGGAGATATCGTCATATGAGCACTTCCAATTAGGTTCCACTCAGATAGTTATATGCAATTCTTGATCAAAGAAAGGACACTGGTAGAATTTCTATTGACTTTGACTTTGTGGGATTTCATGTCCTAATACTGGTACTAGTGCATACGCATAATGTTACTAAAATCTTTTTGGCCAATCACCCACCAGCTCCTGTTTTATGCTTCCTCCTTTTAAACAAAGTTCAGTTTCGACTAGGCTCCTTTTAGGCAGTTTCCAGCTGTATACTTTCAAGAAACCATGAAAAAAAATCAAAATGATGGTCAATTTCCTTACTTCATTAATGCAAATAAAGATATTTTTCCTCTAGTTATTGCATGCTTATTATCTCTCCGAACTGGAATTTTCTGTCTCAATTTTAATATGCTTCTGCATCTTCTAGAAATATGTATGTACTTGATATTAGTTGCATGTGGATTCTACGTACCTTAACAGTCCTAACCTGACTAACCTCTGAACATGTCTCTATGCTTGAGTAAACTATTTGTTTTCCTTCTTAAGTACTTATTGAATTCTCTTCTTACAATGCAGACTGCTTTGCTCACGTAGGCACCAATTCTCCAAAGAGAGGTACCTCACTGCTTTGTTTTGCATTTATGAATATGTATTCTCATCTTGTTCATTATTATTTCCTGATTGTTTCATTGTATGATTTCTATGCCAGCATAGCTTGCATCATTGTTGACCTGCTGCTCTCATTTTGCTCATGTTTCAGTTAAAACTTTGGTCATATCAAAATATGGAGCAAGTGGAGATTATCCTGCTTGTACTGATTTATCATATAAAAAGGCTATATCAGATGGTGTGGATGTTCTCGACTGTCCTGTTCAAATGTCAAAGGATGAAATACCGTTTTGCTTAAGCTCCATCGATCTTATAGAGAGCACAACAGTTGCTCAATCAAGTTTTAGCAACCTTGCGACAACTATCCCAAAGATCAAACCTGGCAGTGGCATATTTACATTCAGCTTGAATTGGAGTGATATACAAACCTTGAACCGTAAGTCAACAGAGTTTTTCAAAAGTTAGTTATCCCTAGAGTCCAATATTCTCCAGCATTCCCCTATTTGCATGGAGGACATCTAGATCTGTCAAAGAGTAATTGATTTATACTTAAAATAAGTTCATGTAGAATGAGATAATTATATACAGAATAAAAACAAATTGTATGTTAGGAATAATGGGGGGGGAAAATGATCTTACCACTTCATTTTACAGGATCATTAATGTTACATGCAGATATGTTATCATAAATTAATTTGACGTTAATTTCTTTTGGAATTATTTGTAATGTCTTACATTCATCTCATAAAAGATATGCTTTAAGGCTGCATACGGACATTTTCATGAACTAATTAACCAAAAAGCTTAAGATGTTAGGTGGAGGCACATGAATGGTTTTATATCTTTAACAGACTTGGTGGAGGCACATGAATGGTTTTATATCTCTAACAGACTTGATGGAGGCACATAGAACCTTGCTTTTCCTCATCCCAAGTTCTTTATAGTTATTGAAAATACTACTTTATGACAAATTTTATTTATTTTTCCCTCACTGGCAAATCTTTTATTGTTTTACACTTTTCTGCCGGTCGATTTTTATATTTAGTTTTTGATAAAGAAATAATAAACATGAAAAATGCTACAAAAAAAATATTTGACATCTGTTTTTTTTTTTTTTTTTGTGTTCTCTATTTTCTCTGCAGCCTCAATATCGAGCCCTTTTGCAAAATACAAATTGTTCAGGAATCCAAAATATAACAAGCCTGTGAGATTTTTAACATTATCAGATTTCTTGTCCTTGACCAAAAATCAGACTTCTCTATCAGGTGTCATGATCATCATCGAGGTGCGTTCTGCTTATGCCTAATATTTCTGTCTCAGATTCATTCCATTAGCTGCAGATTAAGTGAACATATTATCTTCCTTTAAATATCTTTTGAGAAAAGCTGTCATGCTCAGTAAACTTGGCCATAGGGTAAAACCTAAAAATTGATATTGTCATGATTCATGAGGGATATCATCCTTTTTCACACCAAAATAACATTAAGAGAGTCAAGTAATTGTTGGCAAGACTGTGTAACTACTTCTGAATGTCCTGATGAACTGGAGAAAAGTGAGACCAGAAATTATGGAACTACTTATGACTAGCATGTAAATGCAACTACAAATTCTCATTATTTTGTTGTTGTAGGCATGTATGCTCCATTCTAGAAGAACTTTGTTTCTAAAGATAACATAGATATCAAATACTAAACAAATAAACAACTGAATTGTTTAAAATTCTGCTATTAATGACACTAAAATGAGGGGTAACATTTCAGGTTCACCAGTTGTGTTTGTGTTGATAAATGTGTTAAGTTCAATGCAATTCATAATATGTTTACTGATTACTAAAAGTGATCAAACATTGAATTGTTTTAAGACTGGGTCATGCAAGAAATTTTCAGATTAGATGTGTTCTTGTCATTTTCATGTTTCTCTCGTTGAAATCATGGTGGTTAAATAGCTTCCCATGCTCATGTTCGGTAGATGTTTTCTTCTAAATATACAATTTTGGGTGCCCAGATTTTTTATGCAGGATCTTTATTCTTCTAAATATACAATTTTGTGGATAATTAGGAATGGTGATGACTGGTGTGTAACTGACTTGTTTTAATTTCACATATTCTTAATGCAGCAATAATTACAGGAAGAATGAACAGAAAGAGAACTTTTTTATCAAGTTATTTAATAATTCATTTGACAGATTTCACCTCCTTGCTTTGAAAGATGTGAAGCATTGGGAAATATGAATAGGAAATATTTAGACTATCATGCGTTATTTTTGTTAAATTAGCAACAATAATAAGAAATTTAAGCTTGCCATATCTTATTTTTGTAATTAACTGAACCCTTATTAATGTTTCTTGCAAGGGAAATAAATTAAATGTAAAAAGGAAATAAATAATTAGCTTATGGCTGTGGGTTTTTTCTTTTTTCTTCTCAGACTTTTGTCGCATTTTTTAGAGCTCTTATGGTTGTCCTTACCTTCTTCCCAATGATACTGATCAAACAATTATTGCCATTTTTTACTTCAAATATTGTAAAGGCAATGTGTTTCTAATTGTTAGCTCTATGATTTTATGAAGTATGACTTTCGGAAGACCTGCTTCTCATAAATTTGTTTGCAATATATTCCTCCTGAAGTTTAGTATAACTATTTTCAAGAGTATCTTAAAAGATTGTCCTCTCTCTCTTTGGGGCTCTAATTAGAAAACAAATATGACTTACCTGCTCAAAAGCCAAATCCCTGTGAGTTTTACATTTAATATTTCTTCACTGACTCTGTCTCTCTGAATAATTTCAAACAAAGAAGAACTATGAGGTTTCTATTTTATGTGGATGAATAATAATTCTGTGTTCCTAACGTGTCTATGAATAAAATAATGGATTTCTTTTAATTTATTTTCTTTCATTTTTGTTAACGTTATGTTGTACTCGTCAGAATGCACCCTATCTTGCAGAGAAGGAATACTTGAGTGTGACTGATGCGGTCATTGATACTTTGAGCAAAGCAGGATATGATAAACCAGGGGCCCAAAAAGTTATGATTCAATCCACTGATAGCTCTGTGCTAATGAAATTCAAGGAGAAAACCAAGTATGATCTTGTCTACAAGGTTGACGAGAATGTTGGTGATGCTGTTTCATCAGCTGTTGAGGATATCAAAAGCTTCGCGAATTCTGTGGTTGTCGAGAAGTCCTCTGTATTTCCTCTTAGTGCTGCCTTCTTGACTAACCCTACAAGGATTGTGCCAAAGCTAAAACGTTTTAACCTCTCTGTTTACGTAGAAACCTTCAGCAATGAGTTTGTATCTCAGGCATGGGATTTCTTCTCAGATGCAACTGTGGAGATCAACTCATTTGTTCAGGAAGCAGAAATTGATGGTGTCATCACATACTTCCCGAAAACAGCTGATAGATACAGAAGTAAGTGCTAGTCTTTTGCGTAAAAACCTCATGCTCAAAGAATTTCACATAAATCCCACCCCCCAAAAAAGAAGAATTCCACATGAAAGGTTACTGAAATCATACAACACTTTGTCTCTTATTCCTGGAATTACAGGTGAAATTTTGGCATCGTTTGGTTTTATATTCTCTGTTTAATTACTTCAGGCACTTTCTACTTCCAGTTCTCTTCCATACTTTATTTACATGTAGTCATTTTCCCCCAAGATTGCTGTAGACATAATAATTTATCAAACAGTTATTGCAAAATAATAATAATAATAATAGTAATATGTCAAACAGTTGATTACTTTACTTTTCTCCGTTTGTTTTTCATCCATCATGTTTTTGACTGGGTCCATTTCATAGCAAATTTTGTTTCCTTTTCCATCATGCATTTGACTGGGTCCATTTCACAGCAAAAATCGGTTCATTTCACAGCAAAAATCAGCTATACTATGAAGTCTTTCACATCTGATTACTGATCTGATTGTTCCTCATCCTACTGCAGGGAACAAGTGCTTAAATTTGGGCAACAACACACCAACTTACATGGAATCTGTTCAACCAGGTGGTCTTTTACAAACTGTTACCAAAGATTACTTGCCACCAGCTGAGTCTCCACTCCCACCCCTGACGTTATCTGAAGTGACAGAGCCACCTTTGCCTCCTGTTAAAATAGTCCCAGCTTCTAGCCCTTCTTCTGCTGGAACTAGGCCAGGAGCACAACCACCAGGAAATGCACAGCCCAAGGTCACTGTCTGCTTCTTTTTGTCCAGTCTGGCTGTGCTTGTAGCTTCTCTTCTGCTGCGACTGAAATAGACTCCCCACGTTCTGCCAAAAAAGGAAACTAGAAAAAAAAAAGGAAAAAACAGAAAGAAAAATGGGTTATGCTGGATTTAGCCTTGATTTCTCCATCTTCTTGGATTATGTAGCATGAAGCTTTTGGCTTCAAACTACATGAATAATCCAGATTTTTCACTTACAGCAGTAAATTCTTTACCTTAACTGTTGTAGCTAGGTATGTCCATTCCAACTTCCTTCTTCCTACTTCCCGTCTCTTCCTGGTTTAATTCTGTGAACTATCCTGAGGGGTTACATATCTGAATTATTTTTAGATGAGCCTTTTGTATCTTTTGTTGTAAGATATATTTATAATTATATTTATTGGTGTGCTTTTGGCATGAGATAAACAAGTTGAAGTCCAGATCAAGTTTTTTGGGGAATTACGCAGGGCAAGTTCATAGGTTAATTGTTTCAACGCTAGTAGTTCATTTTCTGCTTCTGATCCCACATGGAATTAACAATTGGGTATGGCTAGAAAACAGAAGTAACATGGTGGGTCTTTAGTTGGTGCTTGAAACAATGATTTCAATGTTTTCTACCATAACTGTTGATTCTTAAGTTTCATATATTAAACTCCATTGGGTAATAAGGAAATATATGTATGAAAAAAAATAATAGTAAACCAGTATAATTTCTGAAATAAGAGAGTAGATAAGTGTAAGGAAATCTGAGAATTGTTCTCTTATTAATTCTAATATCATTAGAAATTACTAGTAAACCAAAAACAGTTGAGATTACAAGTTGTTAAATTAGTTTTGGTTATCTTTTGTCACATAACATAATCCTATTTTTGGTTGCTGGTATAGTAATATAGTATAACACATGAACACACAACTGCACAAGCACTTCACTAAATGCTTTTTTTTTTTAATTATTAAACTCAAACACACATTTACTTATTAAATTTTTTTATAACATATTAAATTCAGTCTTTCAGTAAATATAATTTAAAGAACTTACACCCTACACACTTATTTTTGAAAAATATATATACCTATCTCCTTTACTTTATGTACAGTTCTTATTCTTTTATCTTTCATAAATAACAAAATAATAGAGTTAGATATAATTTCATAAACAAAAAAATATTAACATAATAAATGTTAACTAGACGAAAAGTCAGTGTAATTATTGCTATGATAATTGAGCAAGCCCTCGACCAGATAAGAAGGAGAAGGATTGAAAGGAAGTGATAAGTAGTTTTAAAATATAATTTAAGAACGTTACTCAATTTTTCTCTTTCCCTAGAAAATTTGGTAAACAACTTCAAATAGTTTTTTAAATTGAAGAATTAGAAAAGTTTTCATTGGCAGAAAGCAAACCTTAGCTGTGGCTTCAGCTAGTGAAAAATCCTTGGTTTTGTTGCAAAAACAAAAACAAAAAAAACAAAACTTTCAAAGGTGATTTCTCTCACAATGTCTTATTTAATTCAATTTCAGAAATTGATTTTGGAAAAGCTCAATTTTGAACATATATAAGGGAGCAAAGAGGAAAAGGCTAGGGAGGCTTGTATTGTGAAAGAGAATATTTTTATTAATTTTTTTTTATTGGTATCGAATTAGTATTGACTCGAAAAGAATAACTGTATGCATAAGTGAATAATGACCTTACTTAATATTTTTTTAATGACCATGATGAAAGTTTAAATTTATGATTCCTGTAAATTATTCAAATTCATGTCACTAACCCATTTCTAATTTGTAATATCAACTCTCACCATATAATTAACATTCTAAATTAATATTATAGTTATGTCATGTCAATCCATGAAATTTGAAGAGCTAATGTGTTGAAAATTTCAAACCCTAAAAAATGGAAGTAATTGCTAAGCTATATTCATGTCTGTATTTTCTTCAACCATATGCTTTAGAACTAAGGCCTCTTTGGTATATGATACAGGATAACACTAGATAATATAAAGTTTAATAGGATAAGGTTTTATAATATAATATAATATAATATAAGACTTAATTATAAGAAAAGAACACAAGAGCATGTATTAGGATTGATTTAAGATTATAATATTATATTTTTATCTAATTTAATATAAAATAATTTTATCAAGTCTTATTAGATTATTTAAAACTTGATTAGTTTATTTTATAATAATTAGATAAAAATAAATAAACTAAATAACTTGATCCTATCAAATATCATATCAAACATATAATAAAAATAACTATATAGTATAAATTTATATTATCAAACCTTATACTATGTACCAAACAGAATTTGAATAATATGTATAATCATTTCTTTCTATTTAAATAGGAATGTTGTTATGGTATTTTAATTTTTTTTAAGATACAAATATTTAAAGATAATTTATCAAATATTTATTAACTATTAACTTTTATAACAAATGTTTAAATTTTAAAAAATAAATATCAATATTTAAAAAAAAGAATACCGAAATAATTTTATTTAAAAAAATTTAAGTTTATGTGTAATCAACTACCAATTTTCCAACTCCATGTTACAATCTTCATGAGTGCAGCCTCAGCAGGCTTCAGCAACCAATGGAAGAAAATTTCAAAATATCAACGGTGGCAAGCTTCGCCAATGAAATTTATGGGCAAGAGAAAGAGACGTTGCTGGCATCATCATTCGTTGTCCCCACATATCATTACTTGTAGCAGTTTGAAGTTTCAACTCTCGTAAAGGGTTTTCTAAAGTCTTCAGGCTTTTTTTTTTTAGGTATTTTAAAGTCTACATGCTATTTTAGGCTAGGAAAAATGCTAAGTACACACATTTCAAGTCAGTGTGAAATAAAATAGAGACTTTTGAGGATAGTTACCGTAGTTGATTTTTTTCTTAGATATTTGTTTAATATTTATTGATTATTTACTCTTATAAATATAATTAAGAATTAATAAATATTTTAAGAATTTATTAAATTATTAATACTTATAAAAAATTAGTATCAAAGTTATTAATCTCAATAAATTACGAATAATATAATAGTATAAAAGTTAAATAAAAATTTTTACACAATTTTTTATCATTGAATTTACTTCTAAATTTATGCATGTTTTATACAAATATCTAAGAAATTTAAAATTATTTATACTCTTTTATAACTTGAAAGATTTAAATATAATATGTTAATGTAGTAAAAAACAAAATAATTTTTCTTTTGTGTATCGGTGTATAGCTAGTTGTCGATATAGTCTTCCTCTTTTGTCCGATTGGTTTGGTTTGTATTTGGTTTATGTAAAATTACTTTTAAGTTTTTTAAAAAAAGTTACCTTAAATGTCATTTTCAACCAAAATTTTGATATTTCGTTTAGATTTTCAAGATCAGTTTTAACAATTGGAAATAACAATTCATAGTGATTCAGAGCTAGGTTCTGTGATAAATATATTCAATTTTGAGATTGACCCAAGTTATTTTTTTTAAAAAAATTATAATTAATTCTTTTTTAATGAAGGTATGTAAGTTTAAACTTAAGATATCATATAAATTATCTTATCCCTCATAATTAACCCACTCTTAATAACTTTTTATAATTAAACTATAAATAAATTTTAACAAATGAGACTGATATAATTTTTTGAAAATATCTTTATAATTATATGCAAAAATCATTTTATATTACAACACTCGAATTTTATAATTAATTTTTAATCTCAAATATTTTATGAAAATTACTCTTTTACTGATTTTTTAAATTTATTTTTAAATTAATTATTAAGTATTTATTAATTATTAATTAATTTTATAAATCTTAAGTTATAAAATGATTTTATAAACTTTAATCATTTATTTAAAAAGTAACAGTAAATGTTTAACAAGTGTTAAAAGCATCAAAATTATAAAAAAAATTCAAAATATCGTAGCATCACCGTTGTTTATGAAAAGAACACAAAAAGAAAAATGGTGCTCTCTCTTTCACGGGCTTTTCGCTTTTCCATATGACGTAGCGCGGCTTTTCCCAATCGCATACGTCATGCTCTAGTACTAATGATGTCATTCAGCGGATGTATCTTTTCTCTCCACTGTGATATTAAATAATTTTTAAATAAATTTAAATTTGTAATATAGATGTTGTATATATAATATCAATTTTTTTGAGTTAAAATTAATGCTAAATATTATATTACATTTTAAAAATGAAAATTGAAGATATTGAAAGGAAAAAAATAATTTGAAAATATTAATTTATTTAAAATAAAATATATTTTTATTATTCTTATTTTTTTGAGTGCATTTATTATTCTTATTTTTAATTATACTAAACACATTTATTTATAACAGTTAATTGTGAATTTGATAACTTTTTTTTTCCTCAAAAATTATGAGTTATGTTATGTGCATGCAGCTCACGTGAAGTGAGCGGCCATTGATTTTGATGAAAAAAAAAAAGGGAGGAGTAAAGAAAAGAATGATGTTAATTGATGTCATGTAAGTTATGTGAAAAAAGATATTATGTGTAAATAATATTTTTCAAAAAAAAATATAATGAAAAACTCAATTTATGGAGATCTTTTTTGAGCATTCTAACATGGGTCTAATTCTGTGGAAGTATATTTTTGAACAAGTATATATATATATATATGTATTCTTTTTAAATTAACTCACTAAGTCTTTGTAATTGCTTTTTAGAAATTAAATTTTTTTAAATGCTCTCATAATATTATATTTTTTATATTTAAATTTTATTATATAATATTTTATATTTAATTTAACAATATATATTTATATTATTTATGCATTATAATTTTAGTTTACTGTATGTAATATTTTAAAAATATATAAGAAAAATTTAATATAATGAACGATAGGGAAACAATACTATATTACAATGGCTGAATTATGATAAATTTGAGAAAAAAATGAAGAACAGAAAAAAATTTTAAGCTTCTTCTTATTTTAAAATTTTATAAAAAGAAAGGAATTCTTTTTTTTTTTGTTTTTCCAATTTAAAAATTTTTGGGCATGTTAAACATGAAACCTTTTACTTAAAAAGAATCTTGGGTAGGTAATCAAAAAAAAAAAAAAGAATCTTGGGTAAATAATATCGCACAAGGGATTCTAGATGTATTGGCACATCGAGTGGGGACATAACTCCGAAACTCCCTTAGACCATACAAAACTTGTTTTTTGAATAAAAGATGCTTAAAAACTTTGAATATCCTTTGGATTATAACAACATTTTCGCAGTGAGTACTTGCGTGCCGCAACGTGGAGTTAGACCTGGTTTCTCGTCAATGATTCATGTTGGTGAAGGATGAAGACATTTATCTTATTTCGTCTTATTTAATGCTAGTTAAATTAATTTTGTGAGTTATGAATAATTTTAAAATTTTTAATTTAAATAGACAATAATAATTCATAAAATTAATATAATTATTATTAAATAATGTTTAAATAAAAAAAATATCTTATTCCTTAAATATCTAAATAAATCACTTTTATTTGGACAAAAATAAATAAAAAAGGAGAATAAACAAGCATGCACTACAACGAAAGCTGTTTCTTCCTCATATTTGTTGTACTTACTCAGTCGGAAGAGCCGAAGAAGGATCAATGAAGGTGACTGCTTATTTCTTTTTTCCAAGTAAGTCACCTCATAGTTGTGGTCTGCATCATCAAATTTCCAAATGAGGCCTTCAACTGCTGAAGAGGAAAGACGTGACTCTGATATTTATCTTGTGATCATATGGTTGTTGTATGTATGAAGATCACCTCAGGAAAACATCATCCCACAAATCAAAGTCTTTTTTTTTTAAAAAAATTTAAAAATATCCCCATAAGATTTAACCCATTTAAACCGTCCTATAAAATTAATCTTTTTACATTAATAATAATAATAGTATGAATTTTTTTTATAAAATTTAACTTTCAAAAATCAAATCGTAATTTTTATACTTAAAAATATAATACACTTTTATTATATCAATACTTCGTAAGTCACTAATCAAAGTCTTTGTTAAGTGTTAAAAGGGTATAAAATTTTGTGATGTACGATGAGAATGATCCTGGATAAATATTCAATAGTAGAAGGTTTTGATAAGAAAAGTAAAATCATTGAACATCACTAGTAATAATATATTTGTCCATATCTTATGTGACCTTTGTCCATAGTGAAATCCTTGGACATCAATACTAATATGGGTTAGTGCAAATAACCACCTGCATCAACAATTTCTTTTCAATACTGAGAATTGATGACATGCATTTTTTTTTTTTATCAACGTACTGTTAAATAATGGCTAGGAATTCTGACAACCAACAAATAATGTCATTTATAAATTGTACATTAATTATATAAATTTTATGAGTTTAATTTTGATTTATTCTTAGTATAAAATATTTTATATTATCATTAAATTATAAATTATTAAATTATTATAAAAATTTAATTAAGATAATAATTATCGAAAATGTTAAATACTAAATAATATATAATTAAATAATAATATATAAAAATTTTACATTTATAATATAATAAAATTAAATTAAAAAGATTATAAATTTTATATTATCATATAGTTATATATTATTACATCATTAAATAAATTTAATTAAAATAATAATTATTTAAAAATTAAAAAAATTAATAAAAAAAATTAATTTTTTTTAATAATATGTTAATAAATACTTAGATGATATAAAAATAAATTATAATTAAACTTTATCATTAAATATGTAAAGTAATTAATTAATTATATAAAATGTGGGCCATGGCCAGTGATGCACAGCCGTAAGTCCACCTAGGATTAAAGATATTTTTTATGGGCCTTTAAGTTTGAACAGAAACCCCACGTGGCAGTCAGATAATGGCTGAGTTGTGATCCCCTGAACCGCACATCATCATTGCGTTATGCTGACGTTCACAGAACACAGAAGAACAAGCCAAAGTCCCTTGAGCTAAAGCAAAAGCCCACACCTCCATTTTGAGTTTGAGTTTGACCTTCCAAAAGGGAAACTCTCTCTCTCTCTCTCTCCCCGCCATGCCACCCCCACCTTCCTTTATATACACTCAACCTTCTTTCTCTTGCTCCTCACATTTTCAGCAATCTAAATTATTTTTTTTTTGTTTTGCAACCGTTTCACAAAATGCCAGACACAGAAATCTGCAGTCATCTGAAAGAACCTCGTCTTGTAGCGAGGAAAGTCTTGGCCAGACCTCAACATGAAGGTGTTGGGGCCGTTGTCAGAAGAAGCATAGGACGGTTAGATTAAAGAGAATGACAAATTTTCTTTCAATGCCTTTTTCTTTTTTTTTTTTGTTTGCATTGGAATCCATTGGCAAAGTTGTGATTTTTTTTTTTCAATTGATGATGGGTCATCTTGGTTTTTTCAGGTTTGAGCTCAAATACTTTGATCCCTTCCTTGTCTTGGATGAATTCTCAGGTGGGCATCTCTGTATTTGCTCTGTTTTCTTCGTGGAAAAGAAAAAACAAGAAAAGGGTCTATCTTGCTCTGTTTTCTAAGAATATGAAACTTTTGAAATGCTGCAGTTACTGCTCCTGCTGGTTTTCCTGATCACCCGCATAGAGGTGTGCAAATTGGCCTTTCTGTGTCATTCACGTTTGTTCTTCAGATTTCAGAAATCTCTCTGCTGAGCTTCTGATTCCCTGCTATTTTTCCTTGTGGTGTTTTCTGTTAACAGGCTTTGAGACAGTCACATACATGTTGCAGGTAGAGCAAATTGTGATGATTTCAGTTCATAGGCTTTCCCTCCCATGCTCAATATCCTAATGACA
The DNA here is from genome assembly GCA_019955255.1 of Castanospermum australe. Taxonomy (NCBI): domain Eukaryota; kingdom Viridiplantae; phylum Streptophyta; class Magnoliopsida; order Fabales; family Fabaceae; genus Castanospermum; species Castanospermum australe. Next base: position 535,752 of record NSJW01000051.1, read on the forward strand.
AAAAAACTCTTTGCAATCACTTGAGAGACCTTTTCATAAGCTGTTTCATTTTTGCCGCAATCCTTGTTAAAGTTAAAAACATATTGTAATGGCCATCATAGGGGGTAAATGAACAGAAAAGCAAAATGAAAAATAAAAGGAAACTAAATATTTAAAGATTTTGTTCCATGTTAAATTAAACTTTTGTGTTAGTTAAGCCAAACATCAGCTCAAATATATAAATATATATATATATATATATATATATATATATGGTGGCAATCTGTGTGCTGGAGCCGGTTGTATGGCAACATCTAAGTCACAAAATAAATGCATGGTTCCCAAATCAGCCATTTTCTTTAATTAGTTCCACCAAAAACACAACCTTGAAAGCTGACCTGATTGCCAGTGGTAGCTGGTTACATAAGCAAAAAGGCCAGAATGACCCCACATGTTGATGGTCCTGTTTCTTTTTTCTAGAATACAAACTACCGACCTTGTGTGTACCTAAAGTTGTGTACGTTCTATCTAGGTCATATGTGCGTGTGCTTTTATATATATATATATATATATATATATATATATATACCTTAACTGAGCGCAATTGTGTGTAATTCAGGGAGCTGTAAAACATGAAGATTTTGAAGGACATAAGGGAACAATAGAAGGTGGTGACTTGCAGTGGATGACTGCAGGGAGAGGGATAGTTCACTCAGAAATGCCTGCTGCTCAAGGAACCCAAAAGGGTCTACAACTGTGGATCAACCTGGCTTCCAAATATAAAATGTACGTGGGCAATACCTTTTCTTCCTTTTTGCTCATTGGATTTTGGACATTATGTTTATGCAAATCTTACCTAGTCCGTCTCTAATAAAAGATTTGAATATTAAAATGGCCTAATAATAGTAATCATTAGGGAATCCTTTAAAGCTTTTCTGGCTTTTTCTCAACTAAAATGTTGTTTACACACTAAAAATTCACACCATTTTCATACCGATTAATCAGGTGTAAATTTATAATTAAATTTGTGTATCGAATGATTAAACAGATTGGTAATTAATTATTAATAAATAATAATAAATTATTAATCCGTTTAACAACTCAATATATGTATTTATTCATAAATTTGTATATAATTAATTGGTATAAAGATATTATACAAAAATAATGTGTAAATAAAATTTATTTTTTTTTTAAAAAATTTTAATAAAATTTTAATTATAAATTATTTTAATTATAAAATAAAATAATTCAAATACACAAAAATATTATTGATGTTTTCTCAAATACTCAAAATCACAACCTTAGCCTTGGCCCCAGGATTTGATGACATATATTTTGCGTCATTGGAGACCATCATTATCTCTTTGGAGGGTATCGTTTGGCTAGTGCTTAGCTGCTTACTATCAATGAGACAAAAAGGCATGCCTTTCTTTACAAAGGAAAAAAAGTCAAATCTAATTTTGAACTTTTCGAATGAACATATGCCCTTGCTCACTTTCACATGCGACTTTATCCTCATGATTCCCCATCATGGACCATTTCCTAGCCAGGAGGGCTTTTGAATAGAGCACTATATACATTATGCAAGTGTGCAAAACCTTCTGAAATGGTCAGCATAAATAATGTGCCTCTCTCACCCCATATTATGTGGTGATGGTGGAAACCTCAATAGTAAGGGCAACATATTGTACTGCTATAGTTTCAAAATTTTGTCTGATTTTGGGTGACCCATTACGGACCGTGGAGTCAACTTTTTCACTATAATGTCTTGGAAGTACTTGTTTTGCTTTAAGAAATCATCATTTTCCATGATTTTTACGCCAAGTTGGTAACAGACAGTTTCTTAATTTGTAAGCCAAACTTTGGTTTCATCTGTCTTTTTGTACACTGCTGCTATGTCTTAGGATTGAACCAAGGTATCAGGAAGTGTTGAGCAAGGACATAGCAGAAGCTGTGGAAGATGGCATCAAGGTTAGGGTCCTAGCTGGGGAGGCTTTAGGGATAAAGTCTCCAATCTACACAAGGACCCCAACCATGTTCTTGGACTTCTCTCTCAAACCTGGAGCTCACTTGCAGCAACCTATACCAAAACCTTGGAATGCTTTTGTCTATGTCTTGGAAGGAGAGGGTGTCTTTGGGAACCCAAAATCCCAGCCTGCAACCTCTCACCATATTCTTCTTCTTGGTCCTGGGGATGGCCTAGAGGCATGGAACAAAGCTTGCAAGCTCCTCAGGTTCATTCTGGTTGGAGCCGAACCACTGGGTGAACCCCTGGTGCAGTTTGGACCCTTCGTGATGAATACTCAGGAAGAGATTGACCAAGCCATTGATGACTTTGAGAACTTTGCCAACGGGTTTGAGAAAGCAAGACATTGGAGGTCTGAGAGAGCGCAGTTAGTCTTGATTTTTGATTTCTGGCATTCGTTAGTTGATTTGGAGAGAAATGAGGAAAAAATAAAATGTTGCAATCCCCTCATTTAACGTTAAGTTGAAATCCAAGAATTAGATGAAGAATTTCCCATCGTTTTGAGGGCTGAATATTTATGCGATCATGACTTCTACACATTGAAGTCTATAAACTAAGAAGCTAAGTAATATTGTAGTAATTCTGGAGTAACTAATCACAACATGTAGTTTAGGGGAGTTGATTTAGTGATTAAGAATACCTGTTCTTTGTCTTAACTGTTCAAGTTCGAACCTTTAACCATGCGTTAATTAGGAAAATTGATTCGACATAGGGTAGCTTTTTATTTTGTTCATGAAAGAACTAAATATTGGTTAATATGTGTGAAAGTAAATTTGAAAATATCTTAATTGTATAACTAAAAAAGTAATAGAAATTATCCACTTATCTAAAAATTAATAAGGATTAGAATTCTCTTCTGTTGGTAAAAGAACAGAAGAGTATCTTATTAGATAGATAAAGACACAAATAATTTAAATATAACTAAAGAATTTACAACTCATTAATGTAGGTCTTTGAATATAAAAAAATTTATGTCTGTCTTACTCTAATACATGGTCTTGTAACATAAAAGGATCTAAATCTTTCAATAAATATATTAAATCATTCTATAAAAAAACTCTTATTATATAGTATTTTTCAAAATTTAATGGATAAATTCCTTCCCTGCAGAAACTTTACTATAATCAGTGCATTGTTGTTCTACAAATAAGATTCACATACTGATACTGTACAATGGAATCCACCTAAAGTAACAATGTTACTGATTGTGTTCTAGATTTTCTCGTCTTCTTTATGTGTCAATCGCGGAAAAGACTTCCTCCTTTAGAGTTAACTCTGGTGTCTTCGCTGTCGAACACAAAATTCTTCTTTGGAAAAGATTGCACCCTATACAAAAGTAAAAAAAAGTAAGGAGATTATTCCGCTACCCATATTTATACTTTGGATATTGGTATCAAGTTAATTTGATAAATATTTATTAATTATTAATTTTTAAATTTTAAGCATTTATTGTTAACGATAAATTATTTTAGATATTGATAACCTAAAAAACAAAAGTAGAATATCAATTCAAAGCAACATTTCAAAAGTTAGAGGCCTAGGGGGGGCATGACCTATAAACAATACAAACAAAACCTAATTATTTATGATAGTTTAATTGTTAAGGACAACTACTAACTTATCATAAAGTTAAAAATATTAAATATATAATTGTTATTTTTATGAGTTTTGTTATATTTTTTAAAATTTCTTTTTAATAATCTTCTTAATACTTAATAAAATAAGTATTAAATAAAAAAATAAAACATTCAATACCTTAAAAATATAAAAAATATTTAAAACTTACTTTATTTAGTAATTAAGAAGATTATTAAAAAGTAAATTAAAAAAATATATAATTATTCTATTGTTATTTTTAAAATTTTGGCAACTTGTGTGGGTTGGGCAAGAAAAAAAAAATGCTTCATTTATTGTATGAATTATGATGTGGTCGAGTCTGTCGAGAGCAGAGAAGGCAACAAGCCTTGAAACAGAACCATATTGACCACAGACTAACCAGCATATGAGCCATTAACTCTTACAATTCAGTTTGAGAATTTGTCAACTTTGGTGAGGCAAGTCTTGATCTCAAAATTTCACAGTGAAGATTTTCCATCAAGGTTCTGAAATTTGCATATCAATCTTTTATATTATTTTCACGTCGCCATATATAATTTTTGTACTAGACCTGATCTAATTCCTATAATGAGTCCTATGAAAGAATTAGTCCCTATTCAAAATTTTAACGTAAAAATGTGATCTCAATAAATAAATATATGTAAGAATAATTTTTCTTCCACCAAAACCTGATATCTATTGCCATTACGTACACCTGTGCATTTATATACCATTAGAGATTGGACCATTTAAGTCCTAATTGGACCCAAGTCCAATCACATATTTAACCTATCACTTTAAATTTAAAAGTTTTTACCCCTATTTAAGTACATAAAGAGTTATTTTAAGTATGTCTAATTTTAAGTCTTTTCATTTCATTTTAATATTCATTTAAGCATTAAAGTACTTTATATGTATTCCACCACTATAGAAGCTTTCTAGTGTCGTCATATAGTGTTAGACCTTCCCACAAAAACAGGCAAGAACAGAAAATTATGCCTAAGACCTTGGAAATTGTTGTGAGGGAACTTGAACAAATGAACATTGTATCAATATTGCTTTGCAGTGTGCCTAAAGGATTGGTTAACAGTGAACGAGATATGTGTTTTTCTTTAAACCTCCATATTATATAAGTAATAAATAGTATAATATAATTAATAATATTAATATTTTTATAATATTTAGATAAGAGATTAAAATATTATAATATTTAATTAAATAATTTTATTTAATTTTAATTTTATAATATATAAAAATTAAATTATTTTATCTTATATAATTTTATATAATTAAGGTTAAATAAATTTATTTTGATTGAATAAATTATTATACAATATCTTGCTCAAATATAAATAGTATTAAATTATTAATTATATTATAATATTTATTATGGTATATACCAAACAAGGCCATAATTACTCAATTTTAAATTTTATATATAAATTTCATTCATAAAAATTTTACTCTTAATTTTACTTGTATACTAAATTGACCCAAAATGTATCAAGTCAATATGAGAATGTGTCCTTAAAAATCCTCCGTCAAAAGACTTAATCTCGATTTATGTTAAAACTGTTATGAAAATATTTTTATTATGTATCAAGTCATTAATGAGAGTGCTCGAAGATGGAGTGATCCTATATTAATCACCAAACGGAGATGAGGGAAAGGAGAAGGTGTAAAAGAGCAACGAAAGAGAACTTAATCTATATTATTATTATTATTATTATTATTATATCTATACTATTCTATACTATTATTAGTAAACAATGAGTATTTTTCTATTTGTCTTTAAATTTTAGTTATTCATTTTATCATTAATATTTACTAAAATATATTTAAAAAAAGGGATAAAATTGAAAACTTTCTTACCTACTTACTAAAACAGTTTCAGAATTTCAATATACAACTATTTCTATCCTTTTAAGTTTTAACCTCTCCTTTCTTTTTTTGTTTTCCTTCAATTACTTTTAAAATTTAAATATATATAAAATTATTATACAATAAATTTACTTAAACTATAAAAATAAAAAATACAAATTAAGAGATACTCAATTTACTAGTCTAGAGATTTTCCATCTTCACATTTTGATTTTCTTAAACTACTATTACTATTAATTAAAACACAAATTAAAGAAAAAGATAAAATTATAAATTACACTTTCCTACATTCTCTTTCATCTCTTCCATAATTGTTTTAAGAGTAAACTCTCAATTTAATCCTTTAAAAATTAGATCGACATCACTTTGATTATCTAAAGAATATCAACGTCAATTTAATCATTAAATCATATAAGATGACATCATTTTAGTTCTTCAAAAAAATTGACATTAATTTAATTCTTCAATCATTGAAAAATATCATCAATTTAGTCAATTGATTATACAAAATTGACATTAATTTAGTTATTTAATTATAAAAATTATATCAATTTACTCCCTATCCGTACGTAGAAGAATGATTTTAATGTCATCTTTTATGATTTAAGAACTAAATTGATATTAACATTTTTTAAAAAATTAAATTAATATTAACTTAATTTTTAAATAACTAAATTGAGGATTTACTCCTGTTTTAATTGTCAAGAGCACGAACAACTAAGAGAAACCCAAAGTTTCAATGTCGCCTAGGAGCTCGCTCTCAATTTCCATCACCTTCTGCATGTTTCTTTCATTTTTAATTAATTTGTATAAGAAATAACCTTAGGATTTCGAATCTAGTTCTGAGTTCTTAAGATTTGCGTTGTCTCTATTAAATACCCTCATTTTAAATATGTTTTTATAGCCCATTCCTAGATTGTTTTTCAGGATTTCGAGTTGAGAACCCAAGGAAAATTTAGACCAACATTTGAAACTAAAACTATGCAACAAGTCACATGCAATACAGTTGACATCTATGACATAAAATAAATTATTTCAAAAAATAATAGAAATAAGTCAATAACTAGTCAGAGGATAATTATTTACATAAAACAATCTCATTTTATTATCTGGGCCACGTCCTCCTTGGGTTTGCTGTATCTGCTGCTGCTGTATTTGGTGAAGGTTGGTAGCAAATTTTAGTGTTGATTGGTATCTCTGGTTCTCATTGGCCTCCCATTCATATATGCCTTGGCCAATTCTAAAAAAGAAAAAAATTTAGGTGCTTACTTTTTTTTTATTCCGAATCATTCAAAGATAATTATATTAATTTTATGAATTATTATTATTTTTTAAAAATTTAAATTTATGTAAATAATAATAATTTATAAAAATTAATATAACTATCATTAAATGACATCAAAATAAGAAAAAAAATCTTGTCACCTATGAATCTTTCCTCTAAAGAAATCATATTGAAGTTGCTGATTGGGAAGCTCCGAGTTGAAATTTTTTTTATTTCTATTGGTCATTAGAAGTTCTATTATTGAATTGAAAGATTTGTTAAAATAAATTAATAAACAATGAATGCATATCAAAATATTCATTGTGAATTTTTTTTAAACAAATCTTTTGATGCCAGTAGTTGGTATTTTTAAATTTAAAGATATATTATTGACTGTACGTATATTGTAACTAAGTTTAATTAGTGATTATTTGTACTTACAGTGTAAATTATATATATTTTTACTGTCTATATCTTAATTCTATACATTTTATCACATTTATTTTTTTAAATAAGATTAAATATTTTGCATAAATAATATTACCATTTAATATTACTTAATATGACTAAATATATATTAATGGACTTTGTTAACGTGTACTTTTTTTTTAATTTATTATAATATTTTTTTACTCACTAAATGGGAGAATAATATCTTATAGTAATGTTAAATGTCGAAACAAGGATTTCTCTCGAGCATGTTAACTTCATGCAGAATCAAACATTTATCATATTAAAGTCAATCCTTATAGAATCCGAACACCTTACGTGTTAACCCGTACTCTTAAGATATACATTAACAAAACCTAATATAAATTAACAAAAAATATAAAATGCACATTAACAAGCATGTCTATGTCTGTCAATATGGGAGTTTATATAATGAAAATAAACATTATTTTTAAGTATGTAATTAAAAATTTATTTTTAGTTAACTTTTAACGTAAACTTTTTATATGATTATGTAATTATGTTTTAGAAGAGTTCATATCAAAAAAATAATTTATATATATAATAAAATTAATTTTAGTCTAATAAATATTATTATATAAAATATATTAAATATTAATTAAATACCAATTCGGATAAGGTAGAATGAATATAAATGAACTTGAATATAATAAATTTTATTAGATAATATATATTAAATATTAATCTAATTCAAATAAAGTATATTGAATACTTATTTTAAATAAAATTATTATTATCAAATGAATTTTAATATAATAAATAATATTAAATAAAGTATATTAAATATTAATTCAATTAAGATATATTACATTGAATATTAATTTAATCTAGATAGTAAATTTTAGCAAATAGGCTATAATAAATATTACTAGATAAAATATGTTAAATATAATCTAATTTAAATAAGACATATTAAATATTAATTTAATTTAAATAAAATTATTATTATTAAATTTTAGTTTGCTAAATTTTATTATATGATTTTGAGATAAGTATAATAAATAATGATTCAAATGATTTTAACATAATACATTAAATATTAACATGATTTATTTTATTAAATTTTTTTATATTTAAATATTAATATGATTTAAATAAAATTTTTCTTTAAATATTTTATTTTTTAAAATTCTTTTTAAGACAAATATAATAAAATTATTTTTAGTAAAAAATTAATATTGTTTTAAATACTTTAAAATATAATTTAAATAAAATTATTTTTTATTAAAATAAGTTAAAATTTGTTAAAAATCTAAAGTGTATATATAAATCCGTGAGTGATAAGTAGTTTATTTTAAATAAAAGAGATATATTAAGCCAGATTGTTTGTTTAAGGTAAAATATAATAATTTTTTTCAAACATTTTTCAATAATATTTGGATGCATAATTAAAAAAATATATTTTTAATAAATTAAAATTAATTTCTTAAAAAAAAAAAGTAGTTAATGAGTAAAGAGAACAAGTTCACGTGGAGCACCCCACATGGCAGTACCCTATTAGTCTGTCTCGCCTTCAGAAAGCATGTTTGTTCACAATTTCCACTTTTCCTTCTCAGCTACGACTCTGTCGTCACCCACCACCATCATCCGAGACAGAGAGAGAGAGAGAGAGAGAGAGAGAGAAGAGGAGAGAGAAACACACACAAGCCATGAACAGAACAACGAACACTTCCCTTCTGAAAATCCTCCTCTTCCTCTTCGCCCTCAACTCCCTCTCTCTCTGCCTCTACTTCTCCTCCCACTCCTCCAAGTCCTTGCCGTCCAACAACCACCCTCTGCCACAGTTTCGCCGTCCCTTTGGGGAGGCCCATCAAACCCACTTCTCAAAACCTTGGCCTATTCTTCCCTCTTACCTTCCTTGGTCCCAAGCCACCAACTCCGTTGCTTGGGGCTCTTGCGAGGCCTATTTCGGTAATGGGTTCACGCGCCGCCTTGACCCCCTCCCCTCCGGCGGCGGCAGCGGGTGGTTCCGGTGCTGGTACAGCGAGACCCTGCGGAGCTCGATATGCGAGGCAGGGAAGCTTCGGATGGTGCCGGAGAGGATACGGATGGCGAGGGGAGGTGAGACGTTAATGGAGGTCATAGGGAGGAAAGAGGAGGAAGAGCTCCCCGTGTTCCAAGACGGTGCGTTCGAGGTTGAAGGAGGAGAGAAAGGGAAGCAGCTCGTGGACCGTGAGTTCTTGGATCAGTATGTCCCCGAAGGCGAGGTTCACGGGCACACGATGCGTCAGTTGATCAGTTCGATTCGGATCGTCGAAGGGAAAGACTTTGCTTGCGATGAGGTGAGGGGAGGACAAAGTTTGAATCTTTGAACTTTTAATTTTCTACTTCCTTTTCTCTTTTCTAACTTTGATCATCTGGGTGTTTGTAGTTATTACTTGGATGAAATCGTTCTGAAGTTTCTAAATTTGGATGTTAAATGTTCCTTTTTCTGATTCTGAATCAGATTCATTATGGCGATATGGTACTAATGATTATTATTTTATCTGAGTCTGAATTCAAATTCAATTAAAAGGTTCCTTGTAAAAAGGGAAATATAAAAAGGGAAATATCTCTGGTTTGTCCTGATATATTGGTGGATTTAATGGACTTGAAAGACACAGAAGGAGACCAAAAGACATAGACATGCTATTCATTGATCTGGAAAAGGCTTATGATAAGATGCCATGAGAAGTTTTGTCAAAGGCACTAGAGAATAGAAGAGCTTGTGTTGCATAGATTGGAGTAATAAAAGATATTTTTGATAGGGCAATGACTAGTTTGCGAATGCATGGAGGCATGGTTTTAAGTTGCAGTTGCATTGCAGTTATCGTAATTGCAAGCATTGTGGCTACGGCGATGCTGTATGGGACTTTGAAATTTTTTCACAAATAATAAACTAAATGTCTCTGAAATTATTTGTTTTAAACAAAAGCTGCAATGTTGTGGCCTTTGCGGTTTTGTTTGAGAGGGTTTTTGGTTAAGTAGAAGTAAGACGGAGTATATGGAATGCAAGTCCAATAAGACGGAAGTTAGTCATATTTTGGAGATGAAAATTACGGACCAAATCATGCCTCTAGTTGCCTGATTTAGATATTTTGGATCTATCTTACAAAGTGACGGGGAGATTGAGGATGATACAACACATAAGATTTAAGCTGAATGGATGAAATGGAGAAATGCTTTAGGTGTAATTTGTGATTGCAAGGTTACTGCTAAACTCAAAGCAAATTTCTATTGTATAGCTATAGACTAGTGATGCTCTATGGTAGTTAATGTTGTGCAATAAAGTGCCAACAAGAGCAAAAAATAAGTGTAGTAGAGATGAGAATGTTGCAGTGGATGAGTGGACATACAAGAAAAGATAAGATCAAGAATGAATGTATTCAGGAGAAAGTTGGAGTAACACCTATAAGAGAAGATAACAAAAACTTGATTAAGATGGTTTGGTCATGTGAGGAAAAGACCAATAGAGGCTGTACTGAGAAAAATGGATCAAATGAAAAAACAGTCTGATTTAAAGAGGTAGAAGAAGATTGAAGAAGAAACTTTAGGTAAAACCATTAAAAAGGGAAAAACAAAGAACGTGAAAAGCTAAAATGCAGCAATACTGCCTAATCTCTCTGCATATTAGAGATGGCAACTCTCTTGAAGTAAAACACCAAAGAGAAGTCATAAACATAATTTTATCCCATAACATGTTTAGGGGCAAAGAGACACCCTTAAAGATGCGAGCATTCTCTTTTATAATGCAGGTGTATGAAATATTTAACCGACAATACTTTTCATTCCCTGTGTACTCTTTTTTTTTTTTAATTTTTTGGTGAAGTTCGTTTAAATTTTTTAATTCTCATTATTGCTTCCTTCCCGTTTGATGTACTTTACTGTGGTCTTATTGTTATCTTTCTTTGGTTTTGCAACTTCGGCTTGTATGTGCTTCTGACATGAGGGTTTTTTCTTGCAGTGGATTGAGGAGCCAACACTTCTAGTGACACGCTTTGAGTATGCTAATCTTTTCCACACTGTTACAGACTGGTACAGTGCATATGTTTCATCTAGAGTCACTGGCCTGCCTAATCGACCTCATTTGGTCTTTGTAGACGGCCACTGTCTGGTATGTATGATCAGTTTTGTTAATTTGTTTCTTTCAATGTTCTAATGCTGTTGGTTTGAATATTTTTGTCCTCTGCAAACATAAAGCGTGTAAAGTATGCAGCATCTATGATGTGTCATTCATTATATTCTCATTAGCTTTTGAATAAGTGACTGAAAGAACAGGTGTGAAAAGTAAGTTTTTGAGATACAGAATTTGAAAGAACTGTTGGAAATGTGAGGAGTTGAAGGGGAGGTTGTTAACTGTATGAATAATTTTTGTTTCCCATGAAACCTGCTTTTGGAGGGTTTGTTCCTCCTTACATTAAAGGAACCAATTGGACCAGTCACTGGCTTCTTATGGATTCCATTAGATTTTAATGTCTTGCATGTAGATTGAAAACTTATGATGCATGGCTGGCAAAATGTAACTGCAACTGTGTGGTAAAATGTAAGAAAAACACACGATAGCTTGTTTATTTGATTTTTTTTAATATTAGATTAGTATTTAGTTGTTACACATTTAACCTGCTATTTTAGATGTCTGGCCTTTTGGAGCAGTTAAGAATTTTTGCTTATTTTTTGTTTAGTTGTTACATACTAGTGTTTTAACTTTTCAGCATCATAATTCAAACTTCAAACACATCTATTGTATGTTGGGGTAGGCGTGAGAAGTTCATCTTTTCAAGTGTATTTGTTTGTGACCATCGATGTAGCTCATTTGTTCTTCACTACTAAATAAAAGTTCCTTAGGGTAGTCATTTGTCTATCCATATTAATTTTAAGAAATAAGGGTAATAATTCCTTGCCATCATATCGAGAATTCATGACATTTTGCTATATTTCCAGTTAAAGTTGCAAGCTACAGTAATCATATTGCTTAAATATTACTATTTTTCTGCCTTGTAAATAAGCTATATGAACATACATGCATTATCTTATGCTTTGGTTAGTTCTGTTTACCTTGTCGAAAACTAAGGAGAATGGTATAATGCTTTGTAAATTTACAATTTTCCAACCATGTGAAATTTTTCAGGCTCCTCTGGAAGAGACATGGAGAGCATTATTCTCAAGCCTCAGATACGCTAAAAACTTCAGTGGTACTGTTTGTTTTCGTCATGCTATTCTCTCACCTTTGGGATATGAGACTGCACTGTTTAAAGGACTAACAGAAGATATAAGTTGTGATGGAGCACCTGCACAAGAACTGTGGCAAAAGCCTGATAACCTCAAAACTGCACGCCTATCTGAGTTTGGAGAAATGGTCAGAGCTTCTTTTGGGCTACCTGTAAACATACACCGTGTTGGGAAACCAGTCTCAGGACATAATGTCCTTTTTGTTCGTCGTGAAGATTATCTAGCTCATCCACGTCATGGTGGTAAAGTTGAATCGAGGCTAAGCAATGAACCAGAGGTCTTTGACTCCTTGAAGAGCTGGGCATCTAATCATAAAGGATGCAAAATTAACCTTGTCAATGGATTGTTCGCGCACATGTCTATGAAGGATCAGGTCCGAGCCATTCAAGACGCATCAGTTATCATTGGTGCCCACGGTGCTGGTCTTACTCACATAGTATCTGCATTGCCTAAAACTGTGATTCTGGAGATTATCAGCAGCCAATTCAGACGCCCACATTTTGCATTGATTGCCCGGTGGAAAGGGCTGGATTATCATGCAATTAACCTTGACGGGTCACATGCTGATCCTGGAGCCGTGATCAACGAGCTGATCAACATAATGAAAAGTCTTGGGTGTTGATTATTTCGGGTTTGGGCCAAAACTGCTTATCTCTGAGCTGAGTAAGTGAAATACAAGTTGGAAATTTTCTCTGCTTCACATCTCATCGGTGGTGTGCGATCGATTACCTTTAATTGCAGTCAGTTTGGTTACTGCAAGTGACACAGAGTTGCCGATAACTAATTGGAACAGAAATAGGATAACTTCTTTAAACTGAGATTAACTTTAACACAATACTATATGATGCCCTTGTTCAACTGAAGAAGGTTGCAGAATGAGTGCCATCTGCCATGAGAGGAGACTTCATTTATCTTGATTTATAGAGGATGCTGGCTTGCTGTGGCAGTTCAGCTGCATCATTGATGAGTCAAATGGACTGTTGTCGGTAGCATGGCGCGGCGCGGTATGCGGCATCTTGCAGTGCCATTTTTCCCTTCAATTGCTCCATATCCGCGAGGTTACACAGATGTTGTCTCAAATTTTGCTTGCATATTGATTCTTCTTAACTTATACGGCTGTGTTGTACTATAGATGATTGCATATTCTCATTCTTTGCTCGAAATTTTTTTCGATTCAGATAATATATCTGTAGCTTGGGATTGAGGTAAACCGCACAAATTGCATCTGTACATGCATAAACGTTTGAGTGACACTATTTATGGGAAGAGGAATTTCATTTTCTGATTGCTTATTAGATGGATCACTCGCAGGATGAAACCGAACCAGAAGAATGTGTGAGAAAGTAAACATCTGAATGACAAGAAAACAACATTTGACTAGGATCTAGTGAGATAACAATGCTCGAGAAAGCTGCAAACTGTGTCTGTCTAGTACATTATTTCCTGTAGTTTAAGACTTCTCTTTTTTATTTTTTTTATTAAGATAAGCTAAGAAGTATATCTTTTAATTTGTTAAGATATGTCATGAATTATTTCCTTTTTAATTGTACCTTCAGGTATTTTAGACTGCCTCCCTTGTCTTTGTCATACTCTGATTTTGCTCTATTTTTAATAAAATTATCTGACATCTCTAGAAAAAAAAAATTAAAAGAGGAAGTCATATCAATAAAAGATACGGCAATATCAATAACCATTAATTAACATTTAATGGTAAATATCACGAGAATTCTGGATTTTCTGAGTTTATTCAACTTTAAAGAATGCATTATCATATTATTAAATAAGTTTAACTTTTAAAATAATTGATTTCATAATTAAATTTTTTAATGATATATCAATATATGAGTAAATATTCAATAATAATATAAAAAAAGTTTATACCAAGAGTAAATTAAAAATAAATTCATCTGAAAACTCTAATTTTATGGAATTTGTAAGAGTTAAAGTGCATAATTAACGTCACTGTGATTTTGCTTTTTGAGTAATATTAATTGCATGATATTGCGTTTGTAACTGTAAAAGTGACACTATTTTATCTCAGTTTAACGAAAACGAGTTAAGTGGGACCACTAAATTAAAAGTAAGCCACATGTATTATTGTGTATGTCCAATTGTGCATGTAATTGGGCAAGTACCATTTCTTTTAATATTAAATAAAAGACAGTCAGATCCGCTCAATAAATAAATAAATAAATAAATAAAAGACGGACAGGTAAAACTTACTAGTGGAGAATGTCTGTAACATCTCTTTTTTTTTTGTTAAGTACTGTAGTTTTATCATCCAAATTAATGTTTAATTTAATGTATTTAGCTTCGTAGTCAAGGAATTCTTTGGGATCCCAAGGAGATATGAGAGACCCCAATCCCACCTATAAAAAAAAATCACATCCATGATATAAAAAAAATCACAATTACCTTAACTGCAATTGAAATTACTCAATAATTAAGTGCGTATTTAAATTAAATTTTATAAATTTAATTTTAAATAAATTTAATTTTAATAAAATAAATATAATTTAAATAGTATTTGTTAAAATTATTTTTAAATATCTAATTATAAAAAAGAATATGAGTTAATAGTAAAAAAAACAAAATAAAAGCTATAAGGAATAATATTAAGCTTAAAAATATCAAAATTTTATCAATTAGCTATGCTACTAGGCTCAAATCAAGATTTTAAAAGGAAATCACATTGAGGTTGAATGAAAAGTAATTTCTACCAAACATGGAGTAATGACTTCAAATGTAAGTTTGAAAGGTTTGAACAGACTTCTATTGCATCCAATGTCAAACCAAACATACGCTAAGTTTCAATTAAATCAACAAGTTGTAAGTTGTAATCCTAATAATTTGTTATGGTTTAATGATTGTAGTGTTACTTAACATTACAATTATATTAAGGATTAACACTAAGAATATTATATATTTAACTAAATTATTATTTTGATCTTTTTAAATTTATTTGATATTAATTTAATTTTTTAAATATATTTAACAATAATTTAATTTTTTAAAGATATGTATTATCAAATTAGTCATTTAAAGATTTAAAATAATATTAAAATAATTTTTTATATTATTTTAAATTTTTTAAATAATTAATTTGATATTATATATATTTAAAATATTAAATTAATATTGATTGAATTTTTAAAAGAATAAAATAATAATTTAGTTTACAAAATACGTATTGTGTAAAAAATAATATTAAAAAAAAGTGTCGCTAGTAAAAGTGCTTATTATTCATAAGCCGAAACAACAGTCCGCCCCCCTGATAAGGCTGCCCAAAAAATCACTTTGCAGGAAGCAAATGCGATAGCAACAGTGATTACGTATTTCAATTCTTCATATCTGCTCGAGGTATGTTCTCATTGATAAAGCTACACATTTTTAATTCATCGTGAGAAAGCAAAATTTCCATTCGCCTCTCGAATCATGTTGCTTCTGCTCAAATCCACGACGTTGCCTCAACAATGTCCTGGGTCATGTCTGATCTGATTCGTTCCTTCGTTCCACTTTTTGTTATGCCGAGTGCACCCCATGTGTTTGATAAAATGCCTCGCAGTGCCGACCCTTTTTATTCTCTTAACTGTCCTTTGCTATTTGCATCTGGGGTTCCCTCCATGATAAAGATTGGCACTTTGTGCATTTCCAAATTCCAAGCACGTTGCCTCTTTCTATCGAATATCCTTGGTTTCTGTTTCATTGGGAATATGAAAAAAGAAGTATGGTAATGCGTTTGACTAGAAAGTCTAGCATGGGTTAAGTTTTTGGGGACTGAATTAACACATAGTGCCATTGCCAATTACAATCTTTGTGTAAATGGTTTCCCCTTATGAATGTTGTCTTATGTGACAGGTTGTGGAAATTGATCTCTTCAGTGCGTGCACGCGTTTTAGTTAATGGGGCTGTGTTTCCCTTCATCGCCGAAGAAACTGGCGGTGACCCTTGCATGGTTCTTCTCTGGTGCTGCCATTTTTGCTGTTGGGGTGCACCTTTCTTATGTCAATGTTGCTCCCCAGCAAGCTCGGACTAAAGCTCGCAATGATTTGGTCAAAGAGACATTGAGAAAGAAGTATGGCTATGTTCCTCCACAGCAAGCCCGAAGTATAGCTCGCAATGATTTGGTCAAAGAGACATTGAGAAACTATGGTTTTAATAAATAGAGGAGAGGTTCTGATGAAAGCTTTCATTTTCATTCTTGCTCCTTTATACTCCTGTCTCATTTTGATGCTTAACAGAATCAATAATGAATGCTTACTGCTAGCAACCATCTTCTAAATCTTGAATGTTTAATAGTTCCACTTTTGCTGAGTTTCTGCAATGGGCATCACTCTTGTCTGAAAGTATTAATTTTTATTGTCATTGCCAAGTAGATATTTAAGGTCAGTGATCTCAGTGTAGAACACTGAGCTCATTGCCAATAAGCTGGTATTTCACTTGAAATCCCTTACAATTTTTACTGTGCCATGTTTATTGTGTTCGATTATTATTTTATCTCCTTTTCCTTGTCCCTTTCTCGGGCCTATAAATTAAGGCCTCATTTGACCAAAAAAATTTGAGCTCATCTATATAGGGTTGTAAACAAAATTCTATCCCGTTTCTTCATAGCAATATATGATTAAAAATTTAACTATTATGACACTTGTTATCGTTATATATTTGAGCTTTTTTACTTTTTTTTTAATTATCAAAATGCATTTTAATGTATTGACGTTTTTGATGGAATTTTTTCTTTGTTTTTCGTTGTTGCCATGTAGGACACCCCAACCGGGTTGACATATGCGAATAGGAGGCTCCAAGCCGATTAGCGCTCGTCCATGTGGAAGGCTCCAACATGATTGGCACCTCAATCTTTACATGAAAAATAAAAAGAAAATACATGCCACTCTTGATGAGTAATATTTGGATGATATGGTGAAATCATCATATTACCATCTGAGACTGTTGTAGCGTAATAATTTCATGAAATGTCCAACTGAGTGTGAAAGTCATATATTATTATCATATTATTGTCGCAATATGAATATTTATATGCTCTAAAAAGACTAAATGAATTTAGAGGAGAACGGCGGTTGTTGGTAGTGGTTAGGGTGTTTACAACTCAACTTGGCTTGGGCTCGAGCTATTCGGGTTGAGTAAGACTTGATTTTAATGAAAAGTCGAGTCGGCTTGCATTCAAAAAAATGAACATGTTATATTTTCGGGTTAGCTCAACTCGGTTTGAGATTATATAATATTTTTTTTAAAATGTTATTTCATATTTATTCTTGTGTTAATACAAACATTATCATATTATTACTTAAACATTAAGAATATTGCTTTCTAAATTTTTTATTTTTAAATATTAAAATTTTATGACTTAATTAGCTAGTTATACATGTTAAAATCTAAAATATGTTCAAACTTCAAACCAATTTGATTCTAGCCTAGTTCTAATTAGGCCATACATATATTTGATCTTGTGTCTAGGGTTGGATCCGAATCACAAAATTAGCCCGATTAAAATATCATGTTAAGAACAAGTCGGGTTAAACCTAATTCAAGTTGGCCCATGTACATCCTTACTAGTGGTGGTAATGTGAGAGCATTATGTAACAACGATAAATAAGAAAGAAGAAAAATGAGAGAAAAATGATTTAATAGGAGAAATTCTTAAGCACTCTCTATGCAAATAATTTTATTATATTATATCATTGATTTTATATCACGTTAGTTATGTAAAATTTATGTAGGAGATGTTGGAACCTTTAACGTGGAGGCATCACTCGGTTTAAAATCTCATACATGTAGATATCAGACCAGTTAAGCCTTTTACGTAAAGAAATTAATGTGATCGATACCTCATACAGAAGATGTAAGTATAAATACTTTATATGTCAACTCAATTAAAGAATTATCATTACCTGAAAGAAAAATTTTTACTATTACACTCTCAATCTAAAAAATAAAAACTTCTATTTAGTCTCTAAAGAAT
Organism: Castanospermum australe; assembly: GCA_019955255.1. Taxonomy (NCBI): domain Eukaryota; kingdom Viridiplantae; phylum Streptophyta; class Magnoliopsida; order Fabales; family Fabaceae; genus Castanospermum; species Castanospermum australe. Next base: position 554,157 of record NSJW01000051.1, read on the forward strand.
TTTATTATGTGACACTTACGAAAAATAAAAAGTACTATGCTATTAAAAATAACAATAGACTAGTAATTAATTTTAAAATTGGGGTATTTCAAGGGTTAAAAAAAGAAGAAGCTAAATTTGAAGCTTCATGACGAAGAATATGTAGTAAACTAAGGAAATGAACTGACATTGACAAGTTTAGCCTTTACTTTTTTCCAGATAAGTATGCATCGTGCAGACCGTGAAAGATACATATAGGCATTCACCAAAAAAAGAAAAAAGACACACAAGGGGATAGATGGCAAGAGAAAGCGGGAAGGAATCAACAGACCTGTAGTCACCCTGCTTTCACCGTCTCAGGAATAATACACAGTGCAGAAAAGGTGCAAGATTAAAAAAATAGGAATATGTCCCTTTAATTTGTGCATTAATATTTAATTTAACATTGCACAATTAACAATACACGAAATGTGAAAAAAGGAAGAAAAAGAAGATGGAAGAGTTGGCTTCATACTGCTTGTCCTTCTGCTGATTCCATTTCAGGGGCCAGAAGAATGAGAATTTCAACTTTGCGTTGTCGGTGCGGAAGCATCTCCAACTCCAACTCATAAATATTGAAGAGCCGAATGATTCTGCTCCTGCATATCATATGTTTCAGTTTCACATTCAGAAGCCATTTATAAACCATTAAAGCAGGTATCAGCTATCAAAGCAAAACCGACTGAGACCGAGTTTTGCAGTAGAAATGGCATTTGCAGAATCAGGTTCGACGATTTCTTTCGATGATGTCAAGGCTGCTGCTACTGAGTTCGGTATGTGACTTGCTATATATATATATATTCAATTTCCTTTATATCCCTCAGACCATGAACTGAAACCCACAACAATGTTTTGGAAACTGGATATCATGTGTTTATTAATATAATCTGACTAAAATGTTAAATTTTTTGTGGCCCACTTTTTTTTTTTGGTTTTGGGGGGGGGGGGGGGTTGAATTAATCGTTTGTTTAGTAACTTCACCAAATGAATCTAAAAATAAAGAAAGTGCAGCTCTAACCAGAAAGCTTACCAAGCCCATGTTTTGATCTATAGAGAGTTGTTTTTGGAGACTGAAGATGAGAGGAAAGGTGTGGGACCTATCAGTTGGTGTGGGCCCCACCTCAGCTGTGGGTTCCCTCCGTTCCATGCCTTCTCTATGCCCTCTCCAAAATTTACTCCTTAACAGTGATTCAAATCCTTTGTTTAAGTGACATGATAATTCTCTTCTTATAATTTATATATAATTGACTATTTGTATTTTATAATATCATCTTTAAATACTAAAAGTTTTAACAGAATTTCAATTCTAATCTCATTTGTTTTAAAGGTTAACATTTCTACTTCTAAACTGGCTTTGGATCATGATCTATTCAAATGTACTTCATAGGCATTCTTGATTCAGATGACTTTACAGCATTCATAGTTTACATTTAGATAGGGAACACAGAAAATATATTTATTGAGTGTTGTTTTGGTAAGAAATTATTTATCCATTATACTTTCCTGTTTCCATTGGAACTCATGTTGTTACCATTATTGCCAAAAGCTAGGGGATTTAACCACAATTACTACCAACCCCTGCACATAGCAATACTCAAAGGTGATTGGGAAACTGCAAAGGCTTTCCTTGATCAAGACCCAAGGGCATTGACAGCAAAGGTCACCACAATTGCCAGGACTGCACTACAGGTAGCAGCTGTGGGAGGTCAGTGGCAACTTGTCGAGAAGTTGGTGCAACAGATGCCTGCAGAAGCACTTGCAGAGGTGGACTTGATGGGTTGTACTTGCCTGCACTACGTTGCAATGGGTGAAAGCACAAAGGCTGCCGAGGCATTGGTGACCAAAAATCCTTCTCTGACACAATTAACAGATTTCAAAGGACTCACGCCACTCTTCTATAGCATTACCTCTACTAGATGTAAAGAGATGGTGTGGTACCTTGCTTTGAGTACTACGGATGAGCGACCTGGCAGTCCATTCTCTGGTCCCTCTGCTGCTCAACTTGTCGCTGTGCTTACTGCTGCAGGATTTCATGGTAATTAAAATGCTTTACTGAATAGTATATGTTACTATGACATATATGTTTTCAGAATTCTTGTCCAACTAGAATATAACACCCTCCCTCCACATCGAGGGATGCTTGGTGGAACAGGCGATATAGTTGGGTTCTGGCTCTGATACCATGTTAGATTTCAATCCAACCAATTGGTATTAAGTGGAGTTGTCGAACTGGTATATAAACCGCACCCCGGAGATTGAGGCAAGCGATGTACAACTTTAACATATGTGAATAGATCATGTCTATGTTTTTTTTTTTTTTTTTGGGTGTACGGTAAGGATTATTGCTGTGTAGTGTCAATGTTAACATGTTATATCATGGTATCAAACTAATGTGGACAACATTCAAGTCATCAATTGATTCTTTTCAAGGAAGAATAATAGGCCTGGGCAACAATTGCATTAGTGATTTGATGTTAAAGTTAGTGGTGTTGGTGGCATTAACAACTGTTAGTGATGTATCAGTGCAGTGAAATTCATTCTACTGAATAACTTATTAAATCAGGAGGTACTTGTCTTGCAGACCAACTATAATGTATGTTTGATAAAAATCAATGAATGATTGGTGCATAGACCAAAAAGGAATAACGATCTCTTGTTAAAGATTTGCCAAAATACATAAAATGTAACTAAAATATAAGGAATTTCTTCTAGTCTTTGCAATGATTATATGTAGTTTCAGGCTTTTAGTGGTAAAATTTTGTGCATATCTAGTGCACCAAAAAGCCAGATTAATGTACAAGGTTACCAAGCTATTCAACATCCATACACACACACTCTGTTTCCTGCTTCTTAAGAATAATTATGTACTTTAATTACCAAGGACATAAAACATGTCAATTCATGTTTCTTCCCGGTTCTTTTTATCCTGTTTATAACTTTCTATTTGGCTCTTCTATGTGCAGATATCACCCTGTATCTTCTTCAGCGCTATCCTAACTTAGCCACTATTTCAGATTCAAATGGAAGCATTATACTTAATGTTTTGTCAAAAAAGCCCTCGGACTTCCAGAGTGCAAATAAACTAGGGTTATGGGGAAGCTGCATTTACCAATGTAATTTCCATCTATAGGCATAATTCTTTTCTCTTACCATGCTTCATCGTAATAATACTCTTCTGCCATTATGAAATTTAACATTCCTCTTCAACTATATTAGGTGTTCCAGTAGAACTTGATCATTTACCACCACCAAGTCAGCTGAGAGGAGATTTGAAGGATTCTTATGGCAAGTCAAGCCATCACCAATCTTATTTTGCAGGTTTAATCTGGAAAGCAATTCAGAATCTGGGTATGTTATGCTTCTATTGAATTACATTTCCAGAGATCCTCAAGATGCATTCTCTTAGCTTCTCCTTTTTTTTTTTTTTTTAATGTAAAAAAACTTCATTTGCAGTTCCTAGCATTAAGCTAGTTAGAGATACAAAGTTGAGACACAAATCTGCTGTGAGATTGGTAGAATGTGTTTGCTCACAAGTTTCAACCATGAACGACTCTCAATTCTGGCAGTCTTTTGTGAGTGCAGACATTATTTCCAATGCCACATCATCTGGCATAGTTGAAATTTTAAGGATATGTTTCCAGTTTTTTCCTGATTTGGTTTGGACTTACATGCCAAATAAAGGAAATATAGCTCAAGTTGCCATCAAGAATCGGCAAGAAAAGGTGTTCAGTCTTATATGCAAGATGCCGATAATTTGCAAGATTTTTATCTTGATGTTAGATGAATCACAAAACACCACATCACATCTAGCAGCAAGGTTGACTTCTTCTCCTCAACTGGCGTCAATTTCTGGTGCAGCATTTCAAATGCAAAAAGAGTTACAATGGTTCAAGGTTTGTTTAATCTTACAATCACCATCTTACTAATTTTGAAGTTCAATTCTATATATATTGATAACATGACATACATAATCTCCAACAGGAAGTAGAGAAATTGGATCACCCTCTTTATAAGGAAGTTAAAAACCAAGATGGGAAAACAGCTTGGCAATTATTCAGGGAAGAGCATAAGGATTTGCTTGAACAAGGGGAGAAATGGATGAAGGACACATCAAACTCTTGTATGTTAGTGGCAACTCTTATTGCCACAGTTGTTATTGCTGCAGTTTTCACTGTGCCTGGTGGTAACAACCAGGACAAAGGAATTCCAATATTCTTGCCAGATAACGCATTCCTGGTGTTTGCTGTGTCAGATGCATTAGCTTTGTTTTCCTCTCTGACTTCCCTTCTGATGTTTCTATCAATCATAACTGCACACTTTGCTGAAGAAGATTTTCTCAAGGCATTACCTGAGAGATTAATACTAGGCCTGGCTTCTTTGTTCTTTGCAATAGTAACTACAATGATAGCATTTGGTGCAGCTCTCTCTCTGTTGCTCCGGGAAAGAGTAAAATGGGTGTCAATTCCAATCACTCTTCTGGCTTGTCTTCCAATAGCTCTATTTGCAAAGCTTCAACTTCCCTTGTTTATACAAATGATCATATCAACTTATGGATCTCGCATCTATCATCCTCAAAGTGTTTGGTAAGGCTTTTGTGTTGCTCCAGCACCTGAAAAGCAGTAAGACAAAACAAGGACAATAAAAACCATATATAGCAGAAGACATACAATGTTTAGAAAATGTGGACGACGAACTTGTACTGAACATCTTATTCTTTTTTTTTTGGTGAATACTTTCAAGAGAATATATGCGCTCTTTGATATGGATATCAAAGTGGGCTTTGAAGGTCTCAAAACTCCCACTCTCCCAACTTTGTGACACATGACACACACTACTTGAATTTCCTTTTGATTTTAAATCTCACATGAAATTTGTTTAAAGATTGCACCATTTTGAAATGTGAAAGAGAAGTTGATTGATTCTCTCTGCTTAGGATAAATTATGTGCCCAAGTTCTGCAAAATGGGTGTTAGTTTTAGTTTTTTTTTTTTTTTTTGCCGCTTTGGCAGCTCGAGAAGCAACTGGTTCATTAGGTTTGGATTTTGTTATTCTCGAGTCTGATGGTCAGGAGTAGCTTGAGAGGGTGAAGTACAATGGGATATAGAAGAAATTATTGCAGACAAGGAAGAAAACGCAAATCAGCTGAAACTCTAAGAGAACAGTTTCAAAGATAGGGGTACATTAATTTTATTAGTTTCAAAGATAAGAGTATATTAATTTAGGATTTAGTTTATCTAAAATGAGATTCACTTTATCGTATAACATGAGAAATATTAATTATTAATAAAAAAATTAACAGTTAAAAATATGATAAAATATATATACACTTGAATAACAAACTTTAGGATTATTAAATTTTTTTTTTAATTTTATCATTAATAGTTAATACTTATAACTTTATTCTCTACAATGAAGGAGTCAAATCCTTAATTTATTTGATTTCCAATCAGCCATGACTTATTACAGTAATTATGTAATCTTAGCTATGAATTACTCTAGTACCATCTTTTTTTCTTTTTTTAGGATATCAATATTTTGCATTAGTTATTAAATATTTATTAATTATTAATTATACTTTATGAATGTTAAACATTTATTTTAATACCCAACGACCAATAAATAATTAACTCCTCATTGATATTACTAATACCCGGTGCCATAGCAAACCCCTTAGATTTCTTCCAAAGTTATACCGTTGGCGAATCAGTTACTGCCAGCAAATTGTTATACTGTTCATTTGCCATCCTTACATCCCAGCGATCCATCAACCTAACCCATTTGATACATTATATAAGCGTATTATTTATTTTTATATAATATTTAATAAAATATAAAATAAAATAATATTTAATTAAAATAATTTTATTTAATTTTAATTTTATAAAAAATAATAATCAAATTATTTTATATATATATAATTTTATATAATTAAAACTGAATAAAATTATTTTAATTAAATATATTCTTATTTAATATTTTACTTAAATATAAATAATATTAATTATATTTTATTATTTATCCTTTATTCGATATATAAAACGGGACAACTTATCAAATAAGTTCGTGTTACCAAAAAAAATAAAATTAGACATCATTTCGTTTTTCTTAAAAGTGATCGGCTCCATTGAAATAACACACTCCACTTGATTACAAGCCATAGAAAGAAGCTGTAATAATTCAATCTTACCTTATTTTGGCCCATCAATCACGGTTCTGATGTTTCGTCCGCAGTACACTAACTGTTGAGAACAAGTAATTGCCTCCCAAGATAGACAGGATTAAACAGAATCAACCCATATCACAGGCCAGCAACAAAATGATAAACAGATAGACATCACAATCTTGATAATACCAAAGATGTGAAGGTCAATGCACTAGAAAGTTGTAGTGATAGAGGTAATCAATTAAAACAGGAGACACTACTAGTAAAATACTTAAAAGTTCCGGGCTAAGTTAACACCCAAGCACCCCTCCCAACCCCAAAAAGTAGACCGCCTGGCAAAACTGTTCATCTGATTGTATGAGAGATATAATAGCTTCAACAAGAACTTCTGATATATGGAGTAGGAAGAGAGACAAGATCTTAGGCAGCACCACCTGCTCCCTTGCCCTTCTTCCTCTGAATCTTCTTCATGTAGAATTCCAGTTCTTTGCCCTCTAATATATATCTGCCATAAATTCATAAGAAAGTAAGTGCTTACAGCCAGAACCATTAAGATAAAAAGAATATAGTCCGTTTAGCAATATTGCCAACTATAATTAATTTTCTTTTTATTCCTAAACTTTACAAGTAAGCATCTGATAGCTCTCATTCATCTTTTTATTCACCAGACATGCTTCATATATGACGATAAATGCTAAATAAGATTATAAGAACACTATTCATCTATATAACATATCCATGTCATGCAATTCCTTTTAGCTGCAGATATTCACACAATAGCAAAACTACCTTGTAGGATGAGGGAGCCATGGCCACCACAAATTTTTAAAAAAATGCACACAATTTATTATGATTTTCTATCCTCTTTTATAATATATAGTTGCCCCCCCTAAATTTTTTTCCTTACATACACTTCATCACTTATATTTTGGCCCGATCATTATTTTAATTCTAACTCATCATACATAGGCTCTAGCAAATGGGACGCTTTGTTCAACAAAACCCATAAAAACAATCTGACTTTGGAAAACAATTCTATATTTATTCTCAGGCAGGGTGCAGGAAAGCATGCACTTGATATATCAGGCAGCTAATGGTGAGAAAATTAGCATACCCATCAGCACGACCACATTGACCAGGTCGGGATGAGATACAAGCCAAAAGGCGACCACCTCCAAATTGTTCTTCAATATGAGGATCAAGCACGCGGTTCTGTTTATGCTTCTCCAACTTTCTCAAGACATGGTTGCTCTTCTTCACCTCCTCAGTTGCAGTTTCACCATCCTGTTAAACCAGAGACATAAAATGATGTAAAGAAACACTCTAAGGCTTCCAATCTAACAACTATGAAATATTTTTTAAAAAAAAAATCACAATTAATCAATAATGATAATCTTAGCCTAATAAAAAATATTATACTTCATATAGCGACCCAATTCCAGAACTCAGTTCAGAAAAAATGACTAACAATATAAAGATCAGATTTTTCTAAATTGAAACTTCATAGCCTTTGAATAATTTAAAACTGGATTTACTTCTCAACCTCAGCATAAACATAAAGCAAAAGATATTGCTAAAAACATAAAGTGTCATCTTGACACATGCAGTTTCCGGAGAATATAAAGATTTAGATGACTGACAAAAGTATATTTAACAGAATAAACTACACATACTAATAGAATTGAGCAATCAAATTGGACAAGATAATCATGTTGAACTTGAAGAGCATAGCCAGAATAAAATCCACACATAAAAGCAAAAGACACAAGCTTCAAACAGCCAACATTTGAAAAAACTATTCCATGAAACATTGAAATCTCAAAGCACGCTGTTTAACTTGGAAAGCATCTGAAAGGGAAACTGACTATAAGAAGCAAATATGCATTAGCGCACTGTTTAACTTGTTGTACCTCCCCTTCCTTCTTGCCAGAAGTTGCACCCTTTTTCTTGCGTCCAATTTCAACACCATAATGTTGGAGATACCACTGCTTGAAAGGTGCTGCATCAACCTGAACAATAGCACTCTTGACCAATGTCTGAGTACGAACAAGCTCATTGTTAGATGCATTGTAAACCACATCAAGAATTCTTGTTTTGCGAGTCACAGCTTCACTTCCCCAAGAGTAATTTCCAGTATCAAGCCTCAAAGCACGCCACTTCACATTCCCACCTCGAACCCTAATCCTCCTAACTGTTTTGTTGCTTGATAGCTTTGTGTTTGCTGGTTGCCTCCCAAGCTCATACCTGTAAATGGGACACCCCATCAAACACAGAATAATTATTTGAAAAAGAACAGTGCTAATATAAAAACACAAAGAATACTGTACTATTAAAACATACAATCCCTCCCCTCCTAATAATGTATTATGTGATTAAGTCAAAAGACACAATTTTCGAACTTTCACTTCTCCAGTTATAATGAATTATCAACAGGGTCTTCCCACTTGTAAGAAGTTTAGGAGAGAATAAGCCTTCTTTCCTGACGGTGAAGAGTGAAGTGAATTGAAATATCTTTGAAATTGGGGCATATCCTACGCTTAATTAGCTCAGTTTGTCTCCTATTTTGTTTTCCTTATAATTTCATTCTTGTATCACAGGTAAATTTTATTCATGCCCAACCCTCCCTCAAAATCTGCCACTCCCTACCAGAAAAGCGTTAAGAGTAAGAGTGGCAGCATAACCCTTAATGTATTAATATCAACCTATCAAGGTTTTATTCTTACACAATAAAAACAAAACAGATATTAGTTCACTAGGTTCCACGTACAACCAGAATGCTCAAACGCGGGCATTTAAAATGAATCATTTTCTTATAAAAAAAGAGAGGGGGGGGCTCCGTCTAGCAGATTCTGGATTGTTCAAAATAACAATAAAAAATCAATCAATCGAATCATATTTTCTAAAGAAATATTTTCCACAGTCAAATAGACAGTGGTGCACTTGAAGTAATCAACCAAACCAATCAATAATACGAGAAACAGCAAAATCAGCTTTTTTCTGAAATCCAAACACATTTTTTTTCATGGGTTGCCCGTAGAAGCATATTGACTTACTTTCTAATCTTCAACTTAGCACCAAGCGAAGGGGGAAAATAGATTGAAAGCTATGGAAACACAACAAGTTTAAGAATTTACTTTCTCTTCTTCCTCCAAGCCTTCTTCTTTCCTCCGGTGGCGCGCCTCTTGTGCATGGAATCACGAGAGATACCTACAAATTGACATGATTCAACACTCCCTGCTATAAAAGGAAGAGGGAGGGAGAGAGAACCAGAGCAAATCGGAACATACCCATTTTCGCTGAAGAAGAGAATGCCGGTGGTGCTGCTGGCTCTGGCTAGTGAACAACTCCAAAAGGTGAACCTTCAGCCTTCAGGGACCAGAAGAAGAAGAAGAAGAAGAAGAAACTGCGGCAGCAGCTAGGGTTTGTGGATTTTTTTTTTGGATGTATTGATACACCCTAGCACCCAATCGGGCCATGGTGGACCAACATCTGATTATGAAGCCCACTTCATAAGTCCAAATTCGAAAACAGGCCCCTTCATAAATAAGTTCCGGTTCCGGTTGAAGAACTTCTTGGGCTTTAACCTCCCTCTTTTTTCACAACATATATATTAAAGATGGTTAGAGGTTAGAAGTTAGAACTTGGCATAAATTCTTGTTTTGGTTCCTTGCAAAGGTGTTCGTTTTTGTTATAATTATTACTCTATCCTTTTTTTTTAGCTATGGTATCCTTTTTCTTGCTCATGTGGTAATGACATCCATTGTATTTTTAAACAAATTACTCTCAAAATTTGAAGCCCAAAGGAGAGTTTCTCCTAATGAGAATATGAGAGAAGAAGAAATCTAGCGTACATAAAATGATTAAGAGAGACTGATAATCGTTGAGTGAGCTTTTGATTTATATCATATTAGCAAACCCAAAAAAAAAACAAAAAACTGCAGGTGAGATTAATTGTTGAATCAGAAGCTTGAAGAAAAGAAATTTAATTGGAATCGATTTCAGTAGCTTAAGGATCAACACAAAAGTTTGTTACGTGGTCAGATCACTACAAGCACAAGCTTTCCACATGCACTGTTTCTATCAATCCTAGTTTAACTGACCATGGCGTAGATACTAGAACAGTTGAAGGTGAAACCAGCAGATGCATTTATTTCACCACATCAAAAACATAATTCTGCCATTTAGACTATAAATGACAGGAGAAACTAATGAGTCCTGTTAGGATTTAAAGTTTGAAATCTAAATCTCATGAGCAGTATCCTACCAAAATTTTCCAAAGGCAATTTACATGCTAGCTCCAGGCTCCTGCAATGCTCACTGACTGAGAGCTTATAGTTTACAAAGTCACACTAAAGCCTCTTCTTTTCCTTACTCATCCCTTTCCAACTTGCTGGTGCCGGGAGGTGGTGACTTTCAGTTTAATCGTTAGAATGGGTAAAAAGAGGAACCTGAACAAATGGAGGTGCTGGGATAATTCTAGTTAAGACATAGGCTCTGGTACACTTCCTAATATATTAACTTACGTAGATTTGAAAAAAGCACTGTTAATTGAATACTATAGAATTACTATAGAATTTCAATTTGATCAAGATATTGATCTTACAGGTATAAATTACAGCAAAAACTAACAAAAGGAGGTGAGAATCATCATCTTCTTGATACAATAATCCATTGCCTAATGCCTACCGACATACGGATACATATTTTCTTTTTGCCCCCACCTTTTTTGTGTGGCTACCAATAGAGTATAGACCATAAGAAAATGATAAGATGGATAATATCTAAATAATAAAAAATGGGTGGATGAGAAAACCACAATAGTCAGTAGCAGATGAGAGAATACTGCGGCATATTAACTGTGACAATTTACCTTCGCCAGTGAGGAATAGAGGCACCGAAGCCATGGACAAGGAGCAGAGGAGGATTGGCCTGCAACTGCTGAGGTGAATCTGCATTAGAAGAAACGAAGTAATTGATGGAATACTGACCCTTCCATTGCCATTTGCGGCAGCTCTGCTTTATCTGTCCCACCTCCAAGAGGGGCCCAGCAGCACCAGACGTTGCTGCTGTGGCAGCAGCAGTTGTAGCAGAAGTGGAGTTGATGATGACACTAACACTCCCACCATTGCTGTGTTTTGGATGATGGAAAGGGAGGGGAAGAAGCCTCCTTCTATAATAAAATGAGAAAGTGATTTTGTTTATTTTATTATTTTATTTTATCTTTGAAATATTGTAGCATGTAATTGAGACATAATAGTTAAATTCCTATAATTATATGCACAAATGTGTGATTTAGTGATAAATAAACTAGAATATAAGTGGGACGAGTTTTAGTTGTAATGTCACACTTTTTGAAATGAGATCGTCTTAATAATTTGAACAAAAATTAGTTTTACAATAAGAGAGAGTGGAGATATCTTGTAAAACAAAAAGAAAAAAAAATCCAATCAGCATATCAACATCTAACAATTCAAGTAACTATATTCATTATTGATAAGTGTATGTTTGGTTTGAAGATAAAATTGAAGGTAAGTTTTTATGGGATGATTTTTTTGTACAAAATTATATAAAAAACTCATCCTTTAAAAATTTATTCACAAACCAAATGTACACTTAAGGTAAAAGAGGTAATTACCAAAAAAAAAGTAAAAGAATAAATAAACAAATATATATGCGTGTGATTTAATACAAGGAATAAAATAAAAAAATGCACCAAGTGTTGGGTGTGATGCCCTTCCAAAGATAAAAATTAAAGTTTAAAATTTGGAAGAAATACTTAACAATAGGACTTCCCAATAATATCATAAACAACTATTAATTGAGTTATTTAAGATAAGTAAATAAATTAAAAATGAGGTCTCTTTTTCCTTGTGCATAACTTGTATGTATGGGGCGTCTAATTCCCAACCCGACCTAGATGAGTTATTTGGGTCGGGTCAAACCTGATTTTAATAAAAATTCAGGCTAAGCTTGGGTTCAAAAAACTAAATACGATGTATTTTTGAGTCGAGTTGGACCTCTAACCTAAAATTATATTATATATTTTTTAGATATTATTTTTTATTTATTCTTGATATTAATATAAACATTACTATATTATCACTTAAATATTAAAAAAATTACTTTTTAAATTTTTTACTTTTAAATATTAAAATTTTATAATTTAATTTACTAATTATACGTTTAAAAATTTAAATTATATTCAAATTGTGTGTCAATTCAATCCCGACTCAGTTTTAGTTAAGTTACATATAAATTCAAACATAATCAAATTTACTTCAATTTAAAGTAGGGTTCATATCAAGCAAATTAATTTAATCAAAATATTGAAGATTAAGTCAAATCCTGCCACGAACACTCGTTACTTGTATGCAAGCTCCATGTCTTCATCGAAGGTTTCAGTTTAAGTTCCACTCTTCACTAAAAAAAATGCTGGGTGTGGCCAAAAAATAAACAAAATACATATTTTTAAAATTTTTTTTTATGGATGTACTTGCTTGAGATTTCAGCAGTAGTCAAAATTGGGCCACGCATGAAGCCTAACAGCCCATGGGCCTTAAAACCTAACACCCAAATGGAGAAAATGGAAATGGAAAGCAAGAGACGCTGTCCACTGTCTTTGACTCCTTGTTCTGCAACGAGAATATATTTTTGTTTGTTCTCCCAGAAACGCAAGCCTTGGCTTGTTCGTACCTACTGCCTAGTGAACTACTTTGACGCCTTTGGGAGTCTCAAGGATGGGATTCTCAGTGGCAGGTTCGTTGGGTTCCCATTTTGTGCTGGGGGACACTCATGAAAGAAGATTCAAGTGCCAATTGTTCTGCAGAACAGAGCAGAATAGCATTGGCTTCAAGCTCTCAAAGTATAGGCCCATTCAAAGAGAAATTTTTTCTGAGCAAGCAAGAGTCAATTGAGTTGGATGAGAGGAAAAGCCCGAATGAGGTAACACCCGCTTCGCATTTATCATCTTCATTGACGCAGTTGTTCATGTTAGTGCCTTTGCTTATCTGTTTTCTTGCGCTTTTATGTCATGGGAATTGGGAAAAAGGAAGCCCATTTCTTTTGGGCAAGCTTCTGTTTTTAAGGACCGCTAGAAGAGTAGCTACGTGGGCGTAAATTGGGATGACAACTGATAGTTATTATTATGTTTCAGTTCATAGGGTATGCTCCTCTCTTCCAAGTTGAGGACTTATGTAGCTTGATAATGATGTGTTCCACTGAATATGTTCTCGCGAGTGTGTTATTCATGATCGAATAGTTTCCAGTTTTACAATGATAGGATGCTAGAAATTGGTATCTGTTGTTGTTGTTGTTGTTTGTGGATAGGGAAACACACAACATTGTGGTTTTTATGACTGCAGTAAGTAATGTTGCACAAATGACCAGAGACCTTTCAGAAGTAGTTGCAATCAAAATGTGTGTGTGTGTTTTTCCTTTATTTTTTTTTTTTTGGGGGGGGGGGGGGGGAAAGGGAGGGGGTTGTTTCAAGGGGATTCAAATGGAGGCACTATGAGGTGAACTACAAGTTCCTCTTAGGCTATGTTTGAATGGGAGATTTGGGAGGGGAAATGACGAGGAGGGGATGGTTTGTCGTTTGAAAGTTTTTTATAAAGAGGGGAAGGGAATGGGGATTTTTGAGTAATCATCCAAAATCCTTATTATTATTATTATTATTATTATTTTTGTTACATGGGAGGTGCAAGCACCTAGATAGGGGAGGGGGATAGGTGGCCTTGTGGTTGTGGAGGAACCAACCTCTTACATCATCACACCCTAGTTTCAGAGACCGAAGCCTGTGCCAGTTGAGCTACAAGTACGTTGGCTTATTCATTTTTCTGAACATTTTAAAGTTTTCCTAATTTGGAGGATTTTAAACCTGCAAACAAGGGGGGAAAGGACTTATTACTTAATCTCCCTTACTCTTCCCTTCATTTTCTTTTGATTCCTTCTCTTCCCTTCCCCTCCCTACGTCCAAACATACCCTAAAGATATGGCAGATGCTATAGAGTGAAAGTGCTGGGAGTCTTTGCTTTTGCTGGGTTTCCTTTTATGGAAATCTGAAATAATAATAGCTGGTGATTCTTAATGAGCTAGCTGATGACTGTTTAGCATTTTTCTTCAGCTTATCTTGGATCTAATTGTTGATAATACTATTATCAGAGATAATAAGAATAAGAGGATGACGTGCACATAAGAATCCTAGAGTTTCAATCCAAATTGAATTATATTGGGGCCATGTTCATGATATATTATGAAAAATGGTGAGCTTGAACAGAAATTTTCATTTTCTTTCTAGTAAATTTAAAAATATGACCTTCCCTATACTGGTTTCTACCAAAATTATTTGTAATTGAGTAACCTAATACACACATTTCTAGAGGGGTTCATGTTAGTTAGTCATGGAACTTAAATTTCCGATAGGGCTTGAAATAGTTATGGGCTCCTTCTAGTTCATACCTAGCACTTGTGAAGTTGCAGCCATGAAGTGTACTGATTCTAAAATTGGTTTTCATTTTCATAATTATTTTTATTTTTAATTTTTTGTTCATTCCACTTGGTGGTATTGGTGATGGTAAATGCCATGAATAAACCGCATTTGAGGGAGTGAGGATCAGCAATGTAAGATGCAATATTGCACTCTAAGATGGACGTGTGTTGCAGGACCTAGGGTATACTATATCTAGTTTGTACTTGGGGCAATATATGGTTGGCCCAATCAGGCAAGTGTCATTCTTAGGATTCTTGGACTTGACATTCCAACCCAAGGTGGGTATAATGGGTGCAGCTCCTTGTTGCTTGATGCAGCTTTGAGAAGCAATAAGGAACTAAAGTTGCACCTTATGAATAGCTCAAGCTTTGGTGTAATGGTAAACGCTTGATCCTACATATACTAGGTTCTCTAGAAAAGCACCTTATGATAATGTGCAGAAAGTTCTTCTAAGCCGCTAGCTTATTCCTTCTTATCTAACTATATATCAAGAAGAATTTTTTTGAGTCCTTTATGAAGTCAGTAAAAAGCCAAGAAACTGACACTTTACGATTGGTTTTGTGTTATTACAGGTTAGAGAAGAGATCAAACAATGTTATGAACTCATAAACAGATTAGGGAGAGGAGTTTTGTATCTGGGTTCTTCAAGGATGGGGCCCAGCCATTCACATTACGTGCAAGCACAAGGGCTGGCTAAAGAGGCAAGTAAATTCTTACTATAACTTCCTGCCTGTTTTCTTGCTTAATTGCTGGTGGCAATAATTTAAGCATTGGAGACTTTATTCACAGGAAATAAGTTCACTTCTCTTCATTGGCCAAAATAAATGTTGTTTCTGGCTTATACAAAGGCAAGGGTCTCTTTTAGAAGTTATGGTTAGTTTTTTCTACATGTCTTACTGTACAGATAGCAAATCTTTTGGACTGCACCTCGTGGTCAGGTGCTGGACCAGGGCTAATGGACGCTGTTACTCAAGGTGCTCTGCTAGCAGGAAAACCAGTTGGTGGATTCAAGATAGGAAGAGAAGCTGGGGAATGGACAGCATCCAACTTCCATCCATATTTACCATCAGAAACTTATCTTACTTGCAGGTAATCTACCCCCATTGCTTGATTGCTTATTCTATTGATTTGACTGCAACCGATTGCTTAGACTGTTTTGACTTTTGAGTTCAGGTTTTTCTCTGCAAGGAAGCACGGGCTGGTGGATGCTGTAGTGAGGAACAATTCATTTGATAAGACCGCTGTTGTTGCTCTTCCTGGTGGGATTGGTACTCTAGATGAGATGTTTGAGATACTGGCATTAATTCAGCTAGAACGGATTGGATCAAAGCTTCCCGTTCCCTTCCTATTGATGAACTACGATTCATTTTATTCAAAGCTGCTTGACTTTTTAAATGTTTGTGAGGATTGGGGCACTGTCTCTAGAGGAGAGGTTGCATTTCATTGTGGAAGGTTTGTAGCAGCAACTCAGAAGCTTTGGCTTACCTGGCAGATTTGCTACAACATCTCTTCCAGTGATACAAGTAAGAATGCAACTAAATTGAAAAGCACGCATGAAACACCCTCTTGATAGGAATTTTTCTTTCCTTTTTTTGCTGAGCACCAAGTAATTATTTCTCAACAAAGGTTGAACTGCAGAAATATTCTCATAAATTATAGCCGAATATTACTCGGCTTTATTGATAACTGTTGACATGTGTGCTAACAAGTGCTAATTACATACAAAATGTATCTTCAGATTCGTCTATAGTTTACAGTTGACTTGGGTAAAGTGGAAAAAGGATGAGTTTTCATGCCCTTTAGGATTTATTTCCCCACTTCCTTATTGTTGTTTTTGTCATTTATCGTTGTGGTAAGCTCTTAGTATTTTATATTTACTCTAGTCATTGGATGAGATGAGTATGATCTTTGTGACTAACAAACTGTTGCTGCTTGTAACTACTATCCCAAAGTATAATCTTTGTAGTTTTGATGTATAGTTGAGACATTACTGGATATTTCAAATTTCATCAAAGAAAATCCAATTTCCTTGGAGGGATAATGATGATGGGGAGTTTGGGACTGAAGAATATGGCCATTGGTTTTGATGAACCCACGACCATGCATGTGATTAAAAGCCATGCCCTCTACCTGTGAGCTAAGATGGCTCTGATCATTCTATGCTTTTTCTTGTATTAACAAATATGAAAATTACTCATTTCATAGTAAAAGTGTGAAATTAAATTATCATTTTTGCTATCAAACATAAGCTTAAACTTACTGTAATGGCAACTGTATAGGTTTTTATATTTAAATTCAATTTAGATAATTTCTTTTAGAATTTTTCCTGTCAAGCATGCATTATGTGAAGTGCAGAGATCTTATTGCAAGTTGTGCCAGGTAATAATTTTTATCATTTCCTTAAATTACAACCACTGGCTATATATGTTTTGATTAACTAATTTTGTGATCAAAATTGTTTATAATTTAAATATTTTTTAGAGAGTTTTTTAAAAAATAATTTTTCTTTTTTTTTTTTTTTAAAAGTTAAGCTACTTCCGAACATGCACCCAAGACTTCTTTGAATAAATAGACAATAGAAATTTATTAAACTTAGAACCAGCCAAAACTCTAATGACCAAATCGAGAAGGATGGATTAAAGAAGAACACCAATCTCAACAAAAAAAATGTTCATATTTTTAGATTTAGAAACAAAAATGGAATGATGTATTCTCCTTGGTACAAAAGATACGACAATCCATGCTGCCTTACAACTTGATTATAAGAAAATGTCACTTTTACCTACAAGGTGTTTGTATAGTGAAAGTGAGCGACATTCGTATAAGAACTGTGATTTGATTCATGAGAGTCGCATCTTATAAGAAAAGTAAAAATTAGACCTATGAAACGGTTTAAATTGGTTGAATAATTTGAGGATATTCTTGATTCAAAAAAAAAAAAAGGCCATTTCTTCAATGTGTGACAGCATTTTCTTTATCATACCAACTTTCATTATGCCAGATTTACAAGTTGTTTACATGCATGTTAAAACACAATTGCAAAACTTTATTACTTTTTTACTAAATCATTTAAATTTAAGTTGTGCACATTTTTAAAGAAAAAAAATGTTTACGGAAGTAAAAGCCTAAAAATGTAAATCCAAATAAAACAATGAAAATGAAATTATACCTACAAGACAATTATTTTGACAAGCATGGTCTTTTTTTATTGATACAACTAATAACATCGACAAGCATGTTCTCTTTTAATAACAGGAGAATGAACATAACAAAAATATAACTATTCTTTTTTCGTACTATCACTGTATGACTCTCCTTATGAAATGAGACTGTAAAAAATATATCAAATTACAGTTCTCATATTTAAAAGCGTAACTCACTTTTATTACGTCAACACATTGTGAATATATGCCTCTACAACTTAATTATAAATGGCCGCCTCCTTCATGTGGGATATTATTTTTCTTCATGACTATACTAGATTTTACAAGCTTTCTACAAAATATAACAAATTTTAGCTCATATTATATTTATTTTGTAATTTTTGTTGAAACACGGTTGCAAAAATTTATAAAATTTTCTATTAATTAATTCATGTTTGAGTTGTACACAGTTTTTAAGAGGAAAAATGGCTTACGAAAATAAAGGCCTAAAAATATAGAGCCAAATAAACAATGAAAGGAAAATATACTTGTTTGTGAGAAGAAGTTCTCTTCCTTCATACCAGATGCTTCATAGTTAATGTCTTCTCCTCAATTGGTGACTTCCAAATTCAAACTTTATTCGTAATATTGAATCTGTCGCTTGCGTCTTTTTTGATAAGTAGGGTCTCTTTTTTTTTTTTGGGTAAAAAAAGCAGGGTCTTTTTTTATTTGCACTACCAACACTATGAAGCGTGGTCCCTTTAAACAAAAGAAGAAAATGGGATATATTAATATAAGGGATGAGAAGAAAATGTAGAAACGCACCACCCATGATTCCATATATGAATACAATAATTATAGTGCCTAATAGGGACCATGCCTCAATGATGAAGATACGACCTTAAATCAACATGGTGGCCTAGGATCCCTTTTCAAAGCTAGAAAAAGAAGGAAATTTATCATCTATCATAACTTCTAATTACTTTATCAGTGAACATACATTCAGTCGGTACTGTTTAATTGTTTATTGATATATATAATAATACATCCTGGAAGGCACTAACAAGTCCATGATTGCGAGACACTCCTGAAAAACTCTCCCATCTAAACAAACAAGTGAGAAATATATTCAGAAAAAAGAAAAATCAAATCTCATTTCTTGAATTCTGAAATCTCAACGAGGGAATGAATTTTATGCACTTCATATATACATCTTGTTACGTGAAATTAAATGGGGACACAATAAAAGCATTATTATTTTTTATTTTTATATTAACAAATATAAAAATTCATCGTTAAATCATCATTAATTCTTCCATGCCAAACTTAATACATTTTAGGTAAAGTAGTATTATTTATCACGAAGAATTTTATACATGAAAGAACCAAGAGGGGGTGAATTGGTTCTTTGGATTCAATAATAAAAAATTTATAAATTAAAATTTATGTCAATGAAACACAAATTATATGCTTGAAAATAAAAGAGTATAGGGATAAGAAAATGTACACAATGAATTTATTTTAGTTCAGCCACAACGCGTGACGTATGTCCAGTTCCTAATTAACCACTTAATATTTTCTTCACTATGGCATTTTTGCGGACTCCACAAGAACCTTCCTCTACTTCTAGTCCAAAGTAGAATGACAATAATGTTGTTTCTTTTAAAGACATCACAATAAATCTCCCTCAACTTTAACACGAAAAAGAATAACAGTGATATTTTAGCACAAAGACACTATAATAAACTTTCCTCAACTTCAACCCGAAGAAGAGTAACCTAATTCTCTTTTTTGAAATGCTCTTATAATTGAGATACAATAAATATCAAATAACTCTCTCTTTCTAGAGAAGATAAGCAAGTATGAAGCTCTCAGATATGGAGGAGAAAGAGTTCTGCAGGTGTAAAGAACTTCCTCTAGTTTTCTTCACCCCAAGCTCTATTTGATTTCTTCAAAAGGCTTTTCTTTTATAGTGGATGTGTTTTCCTCAATGTTACTAGTAGTTGAAGAGTGATTCTGACCATGAAATAACTTTTCAAAATCATAAGACAAATTTTTCGTGCACATTAAAGTAATTGCTCGTTTGTTGCTAATAGTTGCTCGTTTGTCCAGTAATACTCGAAGTAGTTGTTCATTTTCTTTGTTTTCAATATAGCATCAAACTAGCATACATTTGAACGTTGAGCTTGATCTTTCTCACATAAATGTTGTAATCAAGTAATAATGTGGCAGAGAATATTATTTCTCTAATTAAACATAATCAACCAATCATGAAATTTGATCATATAATCATTAATTTGAAAACTTTCCTTAATAAAACAAATTTCATGATAAAGGAAATGCATCTACTCAATCAATAATAGTAACCAATAGTTTCAATCAGAATATTTGCTAAAATTTGAATTCAAAAGTCTATCTTCAAATATTTTAAATTGATCACATTAAATTAGGAAATTCAGTCCATCAATTAATCAAATATAACTACACTTTAATCTTTTTCAATTTAAAAACATATGCCTAAAAATAATTCATTAATTCATTCTAAATCAATCATATAAAATATAAATATGGTAGAATCCTTATCATCAAAACCTTAAACCTAACAATACAAATTGTATTACGAGGCAAAAATCAGTGTTTTGATAAATTATAAAACTAAGGATTCACAATTTAAAAATTATTATATATCACAAAAAACTATTTTTGAGTATGTATTTTGAAAATTGAATTTGTAATATTTATCAAGTTAAAATAAATGATTAGTTCCTATAATTTTATTTGATTTGGATATTGGTCTTTGTAATTTTTTTTAATATCAATTCTTATAATTTCATTTATTTAGATTTTGGACCCTGCTATTAAAGTATTGGTCTTTATATTTTTCACTCATTTAAATTTTAATCCTTATAGTTTCTATTCATTAAAGTATTGGTCTCTATTTTTTTTCGATTATTAAGGTATTGACTTTTCAGGGACCAAAATCTAAATACGTAAAATTATAAAGATCAATATCTAAAAAATATTATAGAAATCAAAATTCAAATCGAATAAAATTATAGAATTAATTATTTATTTTAACCTATTTATCATTTATTATTATTCTTGAAAGTAGAGATATCTTAATGCAGGTTGTACCTTTGGGAACTATAATCATTTCCATATATTACAATCGTGGACTACCTATGGTCTCTTAGTTTGAATAAATGGATAATAGAAATTTATTAAACTTGCAATCAGCCAAAACCCAAAAGACAAAATGGAGTAGCGTGGATTTTATTTTTTTTTTTTGTCTTTGATACTATTGCGACTAAGAAGTCTTTTCAGCAAGTATCTCATTTA